>JAOPSE010000124.1:6309040-6610309 GCA_029449295.1 Zea luxurians
CCTTCTTGCGTCATTGATGCGATATGATGTATGATGTTATGCTATGCAAATGATGTAATGATGTGATGTTATGCAAAATGATCTTCGCCTTTTACTTCAGCGGAATCAGCGTTTATTTTTCGTTGTAAGCCTCCCTTAGGAGCTTCTTCGCCTTTTACTTTCAGCGGTATCAGCGTTTATTTTTCGCTGTAAGCCTCCCTTAGGAGCTTCTTCGCCTTTTACTTTCAGCGGTATCAGCGTTTATTTTTCGCTGTAAGCCTCCCTTAGGAGCTTCTTCGCCTTTTACTTTTAGCGGTATCAGCGTTTATTTTTTGCTGTAGGCTCTGCATTCCCTTCGGAACGACTTTTGAGCAGAAAACTTACACTGCGCTCCCTTAGGAACGACTTTTTGTTATTTCGGAAATTCCCCTTGCAATCATAAATCTTATGCTTTGGCAACTCCGCTATTCTGTGGAGAAGGTATACTTTTATTGTGGCAAAAAATGAAACTATTACAAGAGGTTTGAAAAACGGCAAAAACACTTAGGCTTTCAATAATTGTTCCTTATTAAAAAAGAAAATGATACTGAATGTAAAAACTGCTGCCGAAGTAGGATTTTTGTTAGTAAATATGCTTCGATTTTGGCACAGTACTATTGACTGTGTGAGCTTCGGACTCTTCTCTGAAGTCCCGTTGGAGGTGGGGATGTTGACTCCCTTCTGGTTGCTGGCCTTGTTGCATTGGCGGTGGAGGGGGAAGCTGTTGCCAGGATGCCTGAGGTTGGCTTGCCGAAGCGACAGAAGCTGTAGGGTTGGTTGCCTACATACTCTCGAATGTATGGCGAATGGTACGAAGCAGTGGTGCATGACTTGCTTCGGTTGGCTCTATTGGGCCGCAGCTTCTGCTATCTCCTTTTGTTTCTAGATGGTAACATGGCACATCCTGGTGGTATGGCCCTTGTCCTCACCGCAGAATAGGCAATAGATCTTCCTGGGCTGATCCCCAAATCTTTCTTCCAAAGCCCCTGGCGCCTCTACCCCTTGGAGGTGGAGGTCGAGGATAGCTCTGCTGCTGCCCCGAAGCCTGAGAGGAATATTGCGGCCTCTGCTGCTGACTTCCCTTGTCATCATTCTGAGTGGAATGAATCGATCTGACATGTCTGGGATGAAATCTCCCTCCGAAGCCCCTGGCTATTTCGGAGAACCTGTAAGCTTCCTCCCTTCTCTGTCGGAAATCATTGTCAGCGCGGATATATTCATCCATCTTCTGAAGCAATTTCTCTAGAGTCTGAGGGGGCTTTCTGGCAAAGTATTGGGCTGAAGGTCCCGGCCGAAGCCCTTACTCATGGCTTCAATGACAATTTCATTGGGCACTGTTGGCGCTTATGCCCTCAGGCGTAAGAATCTTCGGACATACGCTTGAAGATACTCTTCGTGATCTTGGGTGCACTGAAATAAAGCTTGAGCGGTAACCGGCTTCATTTGGAACCCTTAGAAGCTGGTGATCACCATATCCTTCAGCTTCTGCCATGATGTGATTGTTCCTGGCCGAAGGGAGGAGTACCAGGTTTATGCAACATTCCTGACAGCCATGACGAAAGACTTTGCCATGACTGCAGTATTGCCACCATAGGAAGATATTGTTGCTTCGTAGCTCATCAGAACTGCTTCGGGTCTAAATGGCCGTCATACATGGGGAGTTGAGGTGGCTTGTAAGATGGAGGCCAAGGTGTAGCCTGCAGTTCTGCTGATAGAGGAGAAGCATCATCAAAGGCAAAATTTCCATGATGGAAATTCTCATACCAGTCATCTTCGTTGAAGAAGCCCTCTTGATGAAGCTCTCTATACTGAGGCCTTCGGTTCTGCTCATCTTGAGTGAGATGGCGAACTTCTTCAGAGGCTTCGTCTATCTGTCTTTGCAGTTCAGCCAGCCTAGCCATCTTTTCCTTCTTCCTTTGCACCTGCTGGTGAAGCATCTCCATATTTCTGATCTCTTGGTCCAGGTCGTCCTCCTGAGGCGTTGGACTGATGGCCTTCCTTTTCTGGCTTCGGGCCTCCCGAAGAGAGAGAGTGTGTCCTGGTTGGGTCCAGCGGCTGCAGAGCGGCAGCTCCTGTTGCTGAAGTTTTCTTTGGCGGCATGACGAAGGTCTACGCTTGCCGAAGGTGTTCAAAACTCAAAAAGTGGAAGTGAGTTCACCGGAGGTGGGCGCCAATGTTGGGGACTTGTTCTTAAACGCTAAGAGTTAGGAACAAGGCAACATAAAAGTATTAAATGTTAAAGTCCTTCGTCCTTCGAAGCATTATCTCCCTTCGGATATAATGAATTTCGGACGAAGGTCATAAAGGACAGATCTTATGACTACCATAAATGACAAAGAAGGATTCACACACAAGATATGAAAAATAATATAAACACTTTAAAGGTTATTATTAACTTATTTTAAATTACATTGCTGTATTTACAATGACAAATTATGAATGTACCTTAGGCTCGAAGAAAAGCAAGGGTACAAGCGTGACGTGAGAGCAAACGTCAAGTCAACGTGTCCAGTACGGGAGTACTGTTCATCTATTTATAGGCACAAGTCGCAGCCCATGCAAAATTACATTCAGGCCCTTTACATTTGATAATAACACTATAGTAATTTATCAGGGTCTAGATAGCCTTTTCCTCTTTAAGTCGGTTTCTTTTTTCCTGTCATCATGCTGAAGCTCCTTTGCGCACAGCTTCGGCTCTGCGCCACCATTCATACTCTTCACGCTGTGGTTTTGATTTATGTCTGAATGTACCTGTTTACACATTATACTCCAGAAACATAGTTAAATCGTGTTTTTGAGGACCTTCGGAAGCCGAAGGCCCCCAACAGGCAGGTTGATAAAAGCAGCAAAGCAAGAGACCCGAAGCTCGAAAAGTATCTTGACACAGTCCGAAGGATGGAGGCCTCCTTCGAAGGCTTTTCAATGAAAAACATTCCAAGAGGAGAAAACGAGCAGGTAGATTTACTAGCTAAATCAGCGGCACAGGGGCTCCCACTCCTCTCAGAAGTGTTCTTCGAAACTCTCAAAGCACCTTCGGTCGAGCTCATGGAGCGAGCGGTGCTTACAATTTCACATGTGCACATCGAGGATTGGAGAACTGAAATTGTATCTTTCGTCCAAGGCAATTATCCTTCGGATGACGAAGTTACATAAAAAGGATGCATGCCAGGACAAGACCATATGTGATCATAGAAGGGGAATTGAAAGGGAAATAGGCTTACACCTTTTCCTAATTGATTTTGGTGGTTGAATTGCCCAACACAAATAATTGGACTAACTAGTTTGCTCTAGATTATAAGTTTTACAGGTGCCAAAGGTTCACAATAGACCAATAAAAAGACCAAGAAAGGGTTCAAACAAAGAGAGCCAAAGACAACAGAAGTGTGCCCTGGTCTGGCGCACCGGACTGTCCGGTGTGCCACCGGACAGTGTCCGGTGCACCAGGGAACTCGACGTTGAACTCGCTACCTTCGGGAAAATGGAGGCCACTCCGCTATAATTCACCGGACCGTCCGGTGTATGCACCGGACAGTGTCCGGTGGCACACCGGACTGTCCGGTGTGTCAGCGGAGCAATGGCTACTTCGCACGCAACAGTCGACTGCAACGCATTTAATGCGCGCCTGCGCGAGCAGAGGACAGAGCACACGCAGTTGGCGCACTGGACAGTCTACAACACTTGTCCGGTGCACCACCGGACAGCCCAGAGGCCCCACCAGTCAGAGCTCCAACGGTCGAACCCTAACGGCCAGGTGACGTGGCTGGCGCACCGGACAGTGTCCGGTGGCGCACCGGACTGTCCGGTGCACCCATCTGCAGCAGCCTCCACCAAACGACTAGTTTGGTGGTTGGGGCTATAAATACCCCAACCACCCCTCCATTCATTGCATCCAAGTTTTCCACCTTCCAACACACTACAAGAGCTATAGCATTCAATTCTAGACACAACCAAAGAGATCAAATCCTCTCCCAAGTCCGGAATCACTCCAAATCAAATAGTGACTAGAGAGAGTGACTTTTGTGTTCATTTGAGCCCTTGCGCTTGGATTGCTTCTTTTCTTTCTCATTCTTTCTTGTGAACATCTCAATTGTAACCGAGGCAAGAGACACCAATTATGTGGTGGTCCTTGCGGGGACTTAGTGTCCCGTGTGATTGAGAAGAGAAGCTCACTCGGTCTAAGTGACCGTTTGAGAGAGGGAAAGGGTTGAAAGAGACCCGGTCTTTGTGACCACCTCAACGGGGAGTAGGTTTGCAAGAACCGAACCTCGGCAAAACAAATCCTTGTGTCTCACTCTTTATTTGCTTGCGATTTGTTTTTCACCCTCTCTCTCGGACTCGCTTATATTTCTAACGCTAACCCGGCTTGTAGTTGTGATTAACTTTGTAAATTTCAGTTGCGCCCTATTCACCCCCCCTCTAGGTGACTTTCAATTGGTATCAGAGCCCGTGCTTCATTAGAGCCTAACCGCTCGAAGTGATGTCGGGAGATCACGCCAAGAAGGAAATGGTGATCGGCGACAAGCTCGCTACAAGCCACGGGAAGGCTCCATCGGGAGAGTCCCGCAACAAAGGGAAGGATAAGGAGTCCTCTTCCCACAAGTCGCATCGGAGTGGCGACAAGAAAAAGAAGATGAGGAAGGTGGTCTACTACGAGACCGATTCTTCATCGCCATCCACCTCCGGCTCCGACGCGCCATCCATAACTTCTAAGCGCCATGAGCGCAAGAAGTATAGTAAGATTCCCCTACGCTACCTTCGTATTTCTAAACATACTCCATTACTTTCCGTTCCATTAGGCAAGCCACCAACATTTGACGGTGAAGATTATGCTAGGTGGAGTGATATGATGAAATATCACCAAACCTCACTCCACAAAAGTATATGGGATGTTGTTTTGTTTGGAGTACAGGTATCATCCGTAGGGGATGAGGATTACGATGAGGACGAGGTGGCCCAAATCGAGCACTTCAACTCCCAAGCCACCACTATACTCCTCCAATCTCTAAGTCGTGAGGAGTATAACAAGGTGCAAGCATTAAAGAGCACCAAAGAGGTTTGGGACATGCTCAAGACCGTGCACGAAGAAGACGAGGTGACCAAGATCACCAAGCGAGAGACGATCGAGGGGTAGCTCGGTCGCTTCATGCTTCACCAAGGAGAGGATCCGCAAGCCATGTACAATCGCTTGAAGACCTTGGTGAACCAAGTGCACAACCTCTGGAGCACCAAATGGGATGACCATGAGATGGTCAAGGTTATTCTTAGATCCCTCGTTTTTCTTAACCCTACGCAAGTTCAATTAATTCGAGGTGATCCTAGATACAAGCTAATGTCTCCCGAGGAGGTTATAGGGAAGTTTGTAAGCTTTGAGCTAATGATCAAAGGCTCAAAGAAAATCATCGAGCAAGGCACCTCCTCCATGCCTGAGGCACAACCCGTCGCATTCAAGGCAACGGAGGAGACGAAGGAAGAGTCTACACCAAGTAGGCTCCCCATCGACGCCTCAAAGCTCGACAATGAGGAGATGGCTTTAATCATCAAAAGCTTTCGACAAATCCTCAAGCAAAGGAGGGGGAAGGATTACAAGCCCCGCTCCAAGAAGGTTTGCTACAAGTGTGGTAAGCCCGGTCACTTTATTGCAAAATGTCCTATTTCTAGTGACAGTGACAGGGGCGACGACAAGAAGGGGAGAAGAAGGAAAAGAAGAGGTACCACAAGAAGAAGGGCGGCGATGCCCATGTGTGCCGCGAGTGGGACTCCGACGAGAGCTCCACCGACTCCTCCTCCGACGAGGACGCCGCCAACATCGCTGTCAACAAGGGACTTCTCTTCCCCAACGTCGGCCACAAGTGCCTCATGGCAAAGGATGGCAAAAGGAAGAGGTTAAATATAAATCCTCCACTAAATATGCCACCTCTAGTGATGAGGCTAATTCTAGTGATGATGAGGATAATTTGCTTACTCTTTTTGCCAACCTTAACATGCAACAAAAGGAAAAGTTAAATGAATGATTAGCACTATTCATGATAAGGATGAACTCTTGGATAGCCAAGAGGACTTCCTAATTAAGGAAAATAAGAAGCATGTTAAGGTTAAGAATGCTTATGCTCTAGAGATGGGAAAATGTAAAAAATTAACTAGTGAGCTAAACACTTGCCATGATGTTATTACCAACCTTAGAATGAAAATGCTAGATTAATTGCTAAGGTTGATTCAAATGCTTGTGATGATTCATATGCCAATCTTAGAAATGATCCATGCTATTTCTACTGCTACGATTGAAAAATTAAATGCCTCCCTTGCTAGCCTTAGAATTGAAAATGAAAAATTGACTGCTAAGGATAAAGACTTAGATGTTTGCAATGCTTCCATTTCCGATCTTAGAAGTGAAAATGACATTTTACATGCTAAGATTGTTGAACTAAAAACTTGCAAACCCTCTACATCCACTATTGAGCATATTTCTATTTGCACTAGATGTAGAGATGTTGACATTGATGCTATTCATGATCACATGATTTTAATTAAACAACAAAACGAACATATAGCAAAATTAGATGCTAAAATTGCCGAGCATGAACTAGAAAATGAAAAATTTAAATTTGCTCGTAGTATGCTTTATAGTGGGAGACGCCCCGGCATCAAGGATGGCATTGACTTCCAAAGGGAGACAATGTCAAACTTAATGCCCCTCCTAAAAAATTATCTAACTTTGTTAAGGGCAAGACTCCCATGCCTCAGGATAACGAGGGTTACATTTTGTACCCTGCCGGTTATCCCGAGCACAAAATTAGGAGAATTCACTCTAGGAAGTCTCACTCTGCCCTAATCATGCTTTTATGTATAAGGGTGAGACATCTAGCTCTAGGCAATCAACTCATGCTAAATTGCCTAAAAAGAAAACTCCTAGTGCATCAAATGAACCTAGCATTTCATTTAAAACTTTTGATGCATCTTATGTTTTGACTAACAAATCCGGCAAAGTAGTTGCCAAGTATGTTGGGGACAAACACAAGGGATCAAAGACTTGTGTTTGGGTACCCAAAGTTCTTGTATCTAATGTCAAAGGACCCAAAACTGTTTGGGTACCTAAAATCAAGAACTAAACTTGTTTTGTAGGTTTATGCATCCGGGGGCTCAAGTTGGATCATCGATAGCGGGTGCACAAACCACATGACAGGGGAGAAAAAGATGTTCTCCTCCTATGAGAAAAACCAAGATCCCCAACGAGCTATAACATTCAGGGATGGAAATCAAGGTTTGGTCAAAGGATTGGGTAAAATTGCTATATCACCTAACCATTCTATTTCCAATGTTTTTCTTGTAGATTCTTTAGATTACAACTTGCTTTCTGTATCTCAATTATGTAAAATGGGTTACAACTGTCTTTTCACGGATACAGGTGTTACTGTCTTTAGAAGAAGTGATGATTCAGTAGCTTTTAAGGGAGTCTTAGAGGGTCAGCAGCTATTACTTAGTTGATTTCAATAGAGCTGAACTCGACACTTGCTTAATCGCTAAGACTAACATGGGTTGGCTCTGGCATCGCCGACTAGCCCATGTTGGGATAAAGAATCTTCACAAGCTTCTAAAGGGAGAGCATATTTTGGACTAACAAATGTGCATTTTGAGAAAGACCGGATTTGTAACGCATGCCCAAGCAGGGAAGCAAGTTGGTGTTCATCATCCACATAAGAACATCTTGACGACTGACAGGCCACTTGAGCTCCTCCACATGGACCTATTCGGTCCGATCGCTTACATAAGCATCGGCGGGAGTAAGTACTGTCTAGTTATTGTGGATGACTATTCTCGCTTCACTTGGGTATTCTTTTTACAGGAAAAATCTCAAACCCAAGAGACTTTAAAGGGATTCTTGAGACGGGCTCAAAATGAGTTCGGCTTGAGGATCAAGAAAATTAGAAGCGATAATGGGACGGAGTTCAAGAATTCACAAATTGAAGGCTTCCTTGAGGAGGAAGGCATCAAGCATGAGTTCTCTTCTCCCTACACGCCACAACAAAATGGTGTAGTGGAGAGAAAGAATAGAACTCTATTGAACATGGCAAGAACCATGCTTGATGAGTACAAGACTTCGGATCGGTTTTGGGCCGAGGCGGTCAACACCGCCTGCTACGCCATCAACCGGTTGTATCTACACAGGATCCTCAAGAAGACATCATATGAACTCCTAACCGGTAAAAAGCCCAATGTTTCATATTTTAGAGTCTTTGGTAGCAAATGTTTTATACTTGTTAAAAGAGGTAGAAAGTCCAAATTGCTCCTAAGGCTGTAGAAGGCTTTTTACTAGGATATGATTCAAACACAAGGGCATATAGAGTCTTTAACAAGTCCACTGGACTAGTTGAAGTTTCTTGTGACATTGTGTTTGATGAGACTAACGGCTCCCAAGTGGAGCACGTTGATCTTGATGAATTAGATGATGAAGAGGCTCTGTGCGTCGCGCTAAGGAACATGTCCATTGGGGATGTGTGTCCTAAGGAATCCGAAGAGCCCATTCAAGCACAAGATCAACCATCCTCCTCCATGCAAGCATCTCCACCAACTCAAGATGAGGATGAGGCTCAAGATGATGAAGAAGAAGATCAAGAAGATGAGCCATCTCAAGACGACGGCAATGATCAAGGGGGAGATGCAAATGATCAAGACAAGGAGGATGAGCAAGTTCCAAGGCCGCCACACCCAAGTGTCCACCAAGCAATCCAACGAGATCACCCCGTGAACACCATCCTTGGCGACATCCATAAGGGGGTAACCACTAGATCTCGTGTTGCACATTTTTATGAGCATTACTCTTTTTTTCCTATATTGAGCCACACAGGGTAGATGAAGCACTTCAAGATTCAGATTGGGTGATGGCGATGCAAGAGGAGATCAACAACTTCACGAGGAATGAGGTATGACATTTAGTTCCACGTCCTAACCAAAATGTTGTAGGAACCAAGTGGGTCTTCCGCAACAAGCAAGATGAGCATGGTGTGGTGACAAGGAACAAAGCCCGACTTGTGGCCAAGGGATATTCACAAGTCGAAGGTTTGGATTTTGGTGAAACCTATGCACCCGTAGCTAGGCTTGAGTCAATTCGCATTTTACTTGCCTATGCTACTTACCATGGCTTCAAGCTTTATCAAATGGACGTGAAAAGTGCCTTCCTCAATGGACCAATCAAGGAAGAGGTCTATGTTGAGCAACCTCCCGGCTTTGAAGACAGTGAGTACCCTAACCATGTTTATAGACTCTCTAAGGCGCTTTATGGGCTCAAGCAAGCCTCAAGAGCATGGTATGAATGCCTAAGAGATTTTCTTATTGCTAATGGATTCAAAGTCGGAAAAGCTGATCCTACACTCTTTACTAAAACACTTGACAATGATTTGTTTGTATGCCAAATTTATGTTGATGATATCATATTTGGGTCTACTAACGAATCTACATGTGAGGAATTTAGTAGGATCATGACACAAAAATTCGAGATGTCAATGATGGGGGAGTTGAAGAATTTTCTAGGATTCCAAGTCAAGCAACTTCAAGAGGGCACTTTCATTAGCCAAACCAAGTACACTCAAGATATACTCAACAAGTTTGGGATGAAAGACGCCAAACCCATCAAGACACCCATGGGAACAAATGGGCATCTCGACCTCGACACGGGAGGTAAATCCGTCGATCAAAAGGTAATACCGGTCGATGATAGGTTCTTTACTCTATTTATGTGCTTCACGACCAGATATTATGCTTTCCGTATGCATGTGTGCAAGATTCCAAGCCGATCCTAAGGAAGCTCACCTTAGGGTCGTAAAACGAATCTTGAGATATTTAGTATATACTCCTAAGTTTGGCCTTTGGTACCCCAGGGGATCCACATTTGATTTAATTGGTTATTCCGATGTCGATTGGGCAGGGTGTAAAATTAATAGAAAGAGCACATCAAGGACTTGCCAGTTCTTGGGAAGATCTCTGGTGTCTTGGGCTTCAAAGAAGCAAAATTCTGTGGCTCTTTCAACCGCCAAAGCCGAGTATATTGCCGCAGGCCATTGTTGCGCGCAATTGCTTTGGATGAGGCAAACCCTTAGGGACTATGGTTACAAATTAACCAAAGTTCCTCTTCTATGTGATAATGAGAGTGCAATCCGCATGGCGGATAATCCCATTGAGCATAGCCGCACTAAACACATAGTCATTCGGTATCATTTCTTAAGGGATCACCAACAAAAGGGGGATATCGAGATTGCATATGTTAGCACCAAAGAACAATTAGCCGATATCTTTACCAAGCCATTGGATGAACAAACCTTTACCAAACTTAGGCATGAGCTAAATATTCTTAATTCTAGAAATTTTTATTGATGTTTTGCACACATAGCACATATGTATACCTTTGATCATCTCTTTCATGTGCTATGACTAATGTGTTTCTTCAAGTCCATTTCATGCTAAGTCATAGATTGAAAGGGAAAAGGAGTCTTCGGCGAAGACAAGGCTTCCACTCCGCTCCATCGAATCATTCATCCTTCACCGTCACTCCGCACAATCTCTCCAACTTTGGTATAATCTTCACTCCTTTACTTCCATCCAAAGGGGGAGAGAGTAGTTTCAAGGGCTTATATTTCACTCAAACATCCGTTTTTTGGCGATTCATGCCAAAGGGGGAGAGAGTATTAGCCCAAAGCAAAAGGACCGCACCACCACCAATTTCAAAAATGTAGTCTTTTATTTGATATTAAAAGAAGTTTTTTCAATTAGTATCTTATTTTGATATAATTTCAAATTGGTATACCCTCTTCAAAATTAACATCTAAAACCCTCTTGAACACTAAGAGGAGGATTTCATTAAGGGGGAGTTTTGTTTAGTCAAAGGAAAAGCATTTGAAACAGGGGGAGAAAATTTCAAAACTTGAAAATGCTTCTCAAAAATCTTATTCATTTACCTTTGACTATTTGCAAAAGAACTTTGAAAAAAATTCCAAAACATTTTGCAAACAAAACATGTGGTGCAAGCGTGGTCCAAAATGTTAATAAGAAGAAAAGGCATCCATGCGCATCTAGTAAGTAATATTTATTGGTTTCATTCCAAGTAACCTTTGCACTTACATTATGCAAACTAGTTCAATTCTGCACTTCTATATTTGCTTTGGTTTGTGTTGGCATCAATCATTAAAAAGGGGGAGATTGAAAGGGAAATAGGCTTACACCTTTTCCTAATTGATTTTGGTGGTTGAATTGCCCAACACAAATAATTGGACTAACTAGTTTGCTCTAGATTATAAGTTTTACAGGTGCCAAAGGTTCACAATAGACCAATAAAAAGACAAAGAAAGGGTTCAAACAAAGAGAGCCAAAGACAACCGAAGTGTGCCCTAGTCTGGCGCACCGGACTGTCCGGTGTGCCACCGGACAGTGTCCGGTGCACCAGGGAACTCGACGCTGAACTCGCTACCTTCGGAAAAATGGAGGCCGCTCCGCTATATTTCACCGGACCATCCGGTGTATGCACCGGACAGTGTCCGGTGGCACACCGGACTGTCCGGTGTGTCAGCGGAGCAACGGCTACTTCACACGCAACGGTCGACTGCAACGCATTTAATGCGCGCCTGCACGCGCAGAGGACAGAGCACGCGCAGTTGGCGCACCGGACAGTCTACAGCACTTGTCCGGTGCACCACCGGACAGCCCAGAGGCCCCACCAGTCAGAGCTCCAACGGTCGAACCCTAACGGCCGGGTGACGTGGCTGGCGCACCGGACTGTCCGGTGCGCCCGTCGACAGCAACCTCCACCAAACGGCTAGTTTGGTGGTTGGGGCTATAAATACCCCAACCACCCCTCCATTCATTGCATCCAAGTTTTCCACCTTCCAACACACTACAAGAGCTATAGCATTCAATTCTAGACACAACCAAAGAGATCAAATCCTCTCCCAAGTCTGGAATCACTCCAAATCAAATAGTGACTAGAGAGAGTGACTTTTGTGTTCATTTGAGCTCTTGCGCTTGGATTGCTTCTTTTCTTTCTCATTCTTTCTTGTGAACATCTCAATTGTAACCGAGGCAAGAGACACCAATTGTGTGGTGGTCCTTGCGGGGACTTAGTGTCCCGTGTGATTGAGAAGAGAAGCTCACTCGGTCTAAGTGACCGTTTGAGAGAGGGAAAGGGTTGAAAGAGACCCGGTCTTTGTGACCACCTCAACGGGGAGTAGGTTTGCAAGAACCGAACCTCGGCAAAACAAATCCTTGTGTCTCCCTCTTTATTTGCTTGCGATTTGTTTTTCACCCTCTCTCTCGGACTCGCTTATATTTCTAACGCTAACCCGACTTGTAGTTGTGATTAACTTTGTAAATTTTAGTTTCGCCCTATTCACCTCCCCCTCTAGGCGACTTTCAGGAATTGTTCAAACAAGGAGTTTGTTTTCCACTATTGAAATGCATGTCTAGAGCCGAAAGTCAAGAGCTTATAAAAGAAATACATTCAGGAATATGCGAAGCCTACATCAGATCTAGACCACTCCTGTAAAAGTTTCTAGACAAGGATTCTATTGGCCGAAGGTAGCTTCGGACATAGCGGATCTGGTTCAAAAATGTGAAAACTGTCAGAAGTGCGCCAGAGATCAGAAGCAACCTTCATCTGTAACATAGCTGATTCAGCCCACTTGGCCACTACAAAGGTGGGGCTTAGACTTACTAGGCCCACTCCCACCAGCACAAGAGAATCTAAGATATGTCGTGGTAGCAGTGGAGTGTTTTTCAAAATGGATCGAAGCTAAACCTCTAGCTACAATCACTTCGATCATAGTTCAAAAGTTCTTCTGGTAGAACATCATTTGTTGTTTCGGTGTGCCGAAGGCTATCACAATTGATAATGGAACACAATTTGATGCCGAAACATTTAAAACGTTTTGTGATCAAATTGGCACGAAGATACACTTTGTATCTGTGAGACATCCAGAATCCAATGGTTTGGTAGAGCGAGCCAACGAAATCATTATCACAAGAATAATGAAATCAATCTTTAATCTGCCAAAAGGAAGGTGGCCAGACGAATTGGTGAAAGTAGTGTGGAATCATAACATTGTTGTCTCCAGGTCAATAGGGTTCACTCTATTTAAGCTTTTGTTCGGAGATGAAGCATTAACACCAGAGAAGCAAGGACAGGATCTATAAGGACTCTAGCTTCGGCAGAGGACGAAGACACTTGCAAAATATCAAAAGACACTATAGAATGACATCAATAAATATCAAGCTAAAATAGCCAAATGGCGAGACAGGAAAGTAAGACTAAAGAATATTAATCCAGGACATTTGGTGCTTCGAAGAATAGCCAACCCAAACACAGTGGGGACGCTACAACTCAAGTGGGAAGGCCCCTTCTTGGTAGTATCTTCGTCAAGTCTCGGATCATACAGGCTAAAATACATGGACGAGAATGACATTCCAAGATCCTGGAACGTAGACGAGCTTCGGAGATACTATGTGTAAACCATGTAATTTTCTTTCTTTTCCCTATGGTACCCTCTTCCTTTCAAGAGGGGAGAAAGGTTTTTAATGGGGCCATAGGTTGTAATTTTCATTTTTCCTTACGCAGCCCTGTACAATACAAGGGCTAGTTTCCCCCACATGTAAAATATAAAGATCTGATATTATACCATCGAGTGTAAAAATATGAAAAAGCTCCAAAGTCATTCCTAAGGGGATGCAGAGCTAAAATGCCACCTAAGTAAAAGGTGAAGTAGCTCCAAAGTCGTTCCTAAGGGGATGCAGAGCTAAAATGCCACCTAAGTCAAAGGTGAAGAAGCTCCAAAGTCATTCCTATAGGGATGCAGAGCTTAGCTCCAAAGTCGTTACTAAGGGAATGCAGAGCTAAAATACCACCTAAGTAAGAGGTGAAGAGACTCCAAAGTCGTTCCTAAGGGGATGCAGAGTTTGGGCGTGAATTTGTGTGGGTTTTTATCTTCGGCATACACTTGCATATTTCATCACATCATCTTATGCATTGATACGAACGTACATTAGACATCTGTAGCTTCATTGCATCATGGCATATCGCATAAGGCACTAACAAAAAAGAAGGGAAGGTTTCTGCCTCCAGCATAAAAATGCTTCGTTATGAACAAAGATGCTTCGTTATGAACGAAGATGCTTCGACGTGAACGAAAAGAAGAGAAGGTTTCTACCTTCAGCATAAAATGCTTCAT
Organism: Zea luxurians; assembly: GCA_029449295.1. Lineage (NCBI taxonomy): Eukaryota > Viridiplantae > Streptophyta > Magnoliopsida > Poales > Poaceae > Zea > Zea luxurians. The sequence goes on from JAOPSE010000124.1 coordinate 6,323,263, forward strand.
TATGAACGAAGATGCTTTGATGTGAACAAAAAGAAGGGAATGTGTTTTTCGCCTTCGGCTCAAAATAAACAAGATGGTTTCGTCCACAACAAAGCAAACAACAGCAGACAAAGGTAAGATTACAAAGGTAATAGAATTTTACAAGTCAAATTCTTCAATGTTTCCATTTTGACTCATCTACTTAAATACAATTTCTAACACTACACCAAAATTTCTCAGCTTCGAAATTTCTCACTTCGATTCTTCATTTTTCGCTGACATCAGCCTGAAAATTTAACATGTAAAGTATTTTAGTGATTTGAAACAGAGAAAAACAGATGTTGAAAGCTAAGGGCATTATTACATACTACGTCAAGAAGAGCTCGGGCTTCATTTCTAGCCAGTTCTCGGCCACCCTTCGCCCAGATCTGGGTAATGAATCTATTCCCCACGCTTCGAGCTTCGCTTGGTATATTCTTAATGTCGGCCGGAGAGATAGTGAAGGTGGGTTTGTTAACATCTCTTAAATGCTTACACCCAGCTTTTGCGAATATGTTAGCTGTTTCCTGGGCGGCCACTAGGGCACAAAAATCCCCATGCCCCTTCATTACTTCGTCAATTCATTAATTTCTTTTTCCACAGACTCGAGCGCCTTCGGAATATCATCGGCAAAATAATTCTCTTCTCCTGATATTGCCCTGACTGAACTAAAAATCTCGCGTAGGCGAAGGGAGCATCGAGCTGCGAAGCCTGAGCAGGTGTCTTGAAGCAGTTTTAGGGCTTCAGATAATTTAGAGCTTTTTCTGCTTCGGCTTTGACTTTATCTTTTAAATCTTTAACCTCATGCTCATAACGGATTCCAGCTTCCTTTAAATTTGAATGTGCTTCTTCAAGCTGTTTATCTTGATCAGAAATACGAGCAGTTTGATCTTTAATCCAAAGATGAGCTTCAGCCAGGTCTACTTCGGCAGTCTTGATCTTTGATTTTTTTCTGCCAGGAAATTTTCAAGTTCTTTCACTCTCTTTTCCAAGTTATTGATAACAAGCTCATTTTTAGTATCTTCATCTTTCTGTTGTAGCTTTAAAGCCTTGCTCAATAGTAGGCTCTGTTAAAAAAAGCCAAAGTTAGCCTGAAATTCTCGAAATTTAAAAATTAAAAAGTCAAAGAGATAAACATCAAAGTTTATACCTTAAAATTCGAATAGAATAAGCTCCTAGTAATATGTTGCCTCCTATAGTTACTGAGATCCCGTTCGAGCTTCGGAAATCTGATACTCCTTGATAAAGTATTGACAATTTTTGCTCCGACACGGTCAAGGATGCACCCTAGAATCTCTTCGTCGACGCCGCCAAAGAGCACGGATCCAGACTTGTAACCGCCAGCAATGGCGAATTCCTTTAACTTAGAATTATCTTCTTCAAAGAGTTCTTGACCGTCCAAGTGCCATAGGTCCAATTCCATGTCCTCCGAAGAAGTTCTTTCCAACTCTTTCATTTTAAGGGCGAGGCCCTATCAGTGGTCACTTCAGCCATGTCCTTCTCAGGAACCACATCAGCTATAATTCTGTCAATCTCTGACATTGTGGTTCTGAGAGGGCCTCCGCTGTTTTCAAGTTCAGGCGCAACCTCATCAACTTCGGCATCGGTGTTAGCTTCGATATTAGCATATGCAATATTTTTTCTGCCGAGACTGGGGGCGGGGTCTTATGAATAGCCTTCATTACAGCCATCATTCGTCGTTTCTTCTGACCCCCAGTATTTTCCCCGGTTGCTGAAGCATTCTTGTTCCCTTCCAAGCTTTTTTTAATCCCCTTCTCTTTTGACAACAATAGGCTAGTTAGATCCGACCCAGAGGACTTAGCATAGCAAATGGGAATGGTTCAGTCATTAACTTCAATATTTCTGTAACACCGGTAGAGGAAGACGAAGAAGTATCGACAGTCTTCTCTGGTACATCTTATTCCTTCGTCTCAGCAGGAGCCAGCGTTGTAGACTTTCGTTTCTTGGGAGCCGAATCCTTCGGCTCCGCTGATTTTTTTTGCTTTTTAGCATCCCTCTAATCTTTTTCAATGGACCGCATGGCTTGCCTTTTTAAAATACTTATAACCCTCTTTTTCTTTGGTCCTCCGGCTCCTTCGTCAAGCCTTTCGTAATCTGGATATTCGAAGTTAAGAGCGTCCATCACTCGATCCAGTCTTCATTTTTCCCAGGCGCCTAAGGCAGCTGTCATCAATTGATCTTTTTCGTATAATTCCCAAGAATCTCATTGCACATTGTTTCTATCAATTGCAACCATTCGACACAGGGCTTGCCAAAGCTTTTCTGCAATTTAAAGCGGTAGGGAAGTCGTACAATTTCATATTTATTTCATTCCTCTTTTTCTTCGTCATCCCCCACCCATGAGACGTTGGAAATGTTTTTTTGGCCAGGTATTCTTGCATGAAATCCCGAGTACTAATATGCTTCGCCTCAACTCAAAATTCCACTTCGGCTAACTGGCAGGGGGACCCGAGTTGCATGTTGCACAATGGTCGTGTCATGCCGAAGCTCATTCTCAGGGGACTCATCACCATAGTCATAAGCTTCTATCTCTTGTTCTCATCAGCTTTCACGTAAAACCATTCATTTGTCCAACCAGTCAGCCACTTGGTGCGATAACCAATCACAAGTGCCTTAGTATCCTTTCGGTATGCAAAATTGTAACATCCGAAGTTCTTATGCAGCCCATTAGCTTTAGTGTTAGTCTGGTAGTGGAGTTGATGCACCCGACAAAATCCTTCAGCATTGGCACTCTTCCCTTGGCTTCGGAGAGCCCATATATATACGCCGAGTTTGACTATAGCATTTGGGGTAAGTTGATGAAGGTAGATTTCAAACTTCTTTAAAACTTCACCAATCATCTCATATAGGGGAATCAAAGACCTACTCTGAAGAAGCTTTTGAAAACTACGGCTCCATCATCTCTTGGTTCTGAAATCACTTCTTCCCCAGCGAACCGAACTAGTTTGTCATCATTCTCTCCAAAATATCCTAATTTCTTCATTAAAACCAAATCTTCTGCTTTAACCGTGGATTTTCCAAACTCAATATGGCTAGGTTTGCTCGGTCTTAGAACACCATAATCTTCTTCGTCATCACTGTCAGCTTTGACAGTAGTTGGTTCAGCTTCGGCAACAACAACATCTTCTAGTGGAACTGACTCTTTTTCTTCTTGTACAACTAGCCCAGAACGTTTCATCAATTCTGAGATAGGGCTGTCTCAGAAGCTCTAGCTTTTTCTTCTTCGTGTGCTACTCTGGTAGTAGACCTCACTCTAGCCATTTCAGTTTTTATGAGACGAAGCTACACTCAACTAATTGAACGTTTGTCTGAAGCTTGGACAGCAAGTGGACGGAAAGCAAGAAGCTTCGGCTTTAGTAAAAATTTTCAGCAGCACAACAACGCAGTAGCAATGAATGTTGTGGTAACCTCTCACCAACTCGTCTGTTTATATAGCTCCGCAGGTGAAGAAGGCGAATCACCGAGACGCTCGTACTGGCTGATCGGTGGACTGGTAAGCGCCGTAAATTTTATATTTGTTTTTTTAATAACAAGCTCAGGGAAAGTGTTTTTCGTGGATCGAGCTCGTTATGAAAAAAATGACCTAGCACCGCGAAGGGGCTACTGTTGGGTGTCTTCTTCTCCGCCGAAGGTCCTCAAGACGACGATACTATCTACAGGCGACAGGATCGAATGTCGAAGCTACAATAAATATGTGTGGGAAAGCCGAAGATGAACAACTTCGGCTTAAGGTGATGACGAAGGTCAGACATGATGCTGAGTCGAAGAGGAAAAAACTAGTTAATCCCTGATGTTTTGTATTAGGATTATAAGTATATGCTGAGGTTATAAATGCATTTTTACTCGGGCTGCGTCCCGTGCCTATAAATAGGTGAACAGTACCACGTACTGTTCACGCTAGATTATGATTACTTTTGCGTCAACACCTTCAAACATGCCCAAAGTATTAATGTAATATAAATTCTGTTAATTTTTATATGTTTATCATGAAATAAATATATGAATGAATAATATATATTGTGTCTATAAACTCTCATTTTCATGAATGATGAAGGCGTGTTTTTTATGAAAGACGAAGCTCCTTAATGCTCAACAATTATGTTATCTTATTCTTAATTCACAGTATTTGAAAACAAGTCACCAACACGGAACAAGAATAAAAAGTAGTTATATCTCATAAACCGAGACAGAGTATGGCTAGTTCGAATCCGTTTGTTGCTAGAGGTCTTTTGTCTTTTAAGCATTATTTTTTTAAAAAAAGAACAGTCCGTATATAACCCACATATGCGATCCATGTTGCCCGATATTGATCGCCGTAATGTATGCATGATAGGAGCCTGGGCTCCTTGAAAATTATGAAGAGACGACTGAACAGTTGCTGACATCACGTGCATGTCCTACATTCCACATGTTTCGAGAATAGGCAATGAAGCCAGGCTGTCAGTTGCATAATATAGTTCTGTACCAAAAAAAAACACAGATGATTGCTTGAAACTACCATATACCATAGCTGAATGCGTTCAAATATATGAGAAGGCACACGCGTGGTTAGAGCAAATATGCAACCATTTTTTTTTGTCATGGCTCATCATGAGCAATTCTTGCTCTTGGTTTAAAGATTGAGAGTACGTAGAGACACCATGGAACCGTCCCTGCCTGTGGACTAAAACACAGCTAGCGTTAACAAATACCATCTCCATGAGGTCGTCGCAATGGAGGCGCGCGAAAGTTGTTGGGTCGCCTCTCTCGCCTAGCTGATCACCAGCGGGCTTGGGGTCGTGTGGTCGTCGCCTTCGCCTGCTCGGAGCCTTGACCGCCGGCCAACGAACAGGCGTGTCATATAAGATTAATTAAAGTAATACTGGGCATGTGCAGTAGTATGTACTGTACATTGCAAGATCTCCGTAAGCAATTGTATAATTAGAGGCAGAGCAGGGACACAAGCATACATGCATGCATGATGTACAGTGCAGTGCAGGGGCTCAGCAGCTCGCATCCACGGAGAGCGCATGCGCAACCAACCCCCGGCCCATGGACAGCCAGCGCCAAGTGCGCGCGCGGGGGCGGGGCTGCCGAGCTGTCTCGTGTCCTCGTCGCTCGTGCTCGGGGGCAACTGGACCGCGCGACACACGTACGCACCAACACCGTCGGATCGGAGGAGAGCAGAAAGCTAGAGGCGAGCACACTGTCACGTCACGGGGTTAATGATGTGCTCGCTCGTACGCGCGCGCGCACGCAGACATGCTTGTAAACTCTCGCGGGTACTGTCTGCTTCTAGCGACACGCAGCACGTCCACGACGTCGGCCAATATCACGTGCAGCAGCTAGCTAGCTAGCTAGCTGCTGCATTACCCGCGCCGCGCGCTCTCAAGAGCCTCCCCCCTTGCTGTCGGACGAATAATCAACGTGCCAACAGCCTCCCTCCTTCACCGCCGACGACCGCCGTCCCGGTCCTGCAGCTGGCCCTCTCCGATCCGCCCGGCCCATCTCCGTGTGCTGCTGCTGCATGCCGTGTCGCGTCGTCGTCTCATCGGCCGACGGCCACGGTGCGTCTCTGGGGCTGCGTCGTCTGATCATCTTGCTGCATGCAAGTACGCGCGTGCGTGCGCGATGCCAAACATGCATGTCGAGTGCACACAGCTGACGTACGCACCCGGTTACACTACGCGTAAACGAACTGTATCCGATCAGTATCTCGACGAGCTAGGACGACTGACAGCTAGTGCCGGTCGGCGGCGGCGGCTCATCAGATACGGTGACAGTACGTGCTCGTTGCAAGTTGCAGTGACTCAGTGACACATCCACACAACACCGTCCGTACCTCAGCTAGCTCGCAGACAGCAGGATCGGTATGAATTATGATGCATGCGCCGGCCGGACGCAGCTCCGCGCTGTACGTGTGTAGCTAGGTGAGGAGCGTACGTACACGACTAGAAAAGAGCTCTAATACGGTAGTACGTACACGACTAGAAAAGAGCTCTAATACGTACAAATTTTTACTAATTTTTACTGATAGTTTCTGTTGACGCCTTTTTGGAGGCGCCAATCACTTCAAAAGAACCAGCGGCGGTGCCCTCTGGTCAGGCGCGGACGGTCCACGGCCCAGGGCCGGACGGTCCGCGACCTGGCGCGAGGCGGCGGTGCTCTCTGGTCAGACGCGGACGGTCCGCGGCACAGGGCCGGACGGTCCGCGCGACTTGGTGCAGGAGCTCGGGTTCTCTGCCTGACGGCCGGACGGTCCGCGCCCTAGGGCCGGACGGTCCGCGCGTGCGCAGGGGCGGCGGAAGATCGCCGGCGGCGCCTGGATCTCGCTCCCGGGAGGGACCCCGTCGGGGAGGAGAGATCCTAGGAGTTGTCTAGGCTCGGGCAGGCCGACCTAGACTCCTCTAATCGACGTAGAGTCGAGGAGAGGCGGAAAATTTGGGGATTGAGAGGCTAAACCTAAACTAGACTAGAACTACTCCTAAGATAAAATGCGAAATAGAAGTTGTATTGATTCGATTGTTGATTACAAATCGGCCGTAGACCTCTCTATTTATAGAGGAGGGGGGCTGGACCCTTTACACAACTGATTCCGAGCTAAACCCGCGAATATAGCTAACAACCGTAGCACAAAACTCGGAACCCTAAACTGCTCTGCGCCTGCGCGGACCGTCCGGCCCACAGGCGCGGACTGTCCGGACCGCGGACCGTCCGGCCTCAGGGTCGGACCGTCCGCCAGCTCAAAAGTGTGCTCAACATATGCCCCCCTGCCTTTTGGTGGAGCTGAGCAAACCAAAAGCAACTAACTCGATGTAATTACATCGGTTCTCTTAGGCATCTTGCCACATACTAGGAAGGTACTGTTTGAGGAAACGCCCATTCAAAGCCTTAGGCAAATCCTTGCCTTGTAATGTTTGTAGCAAATAGGCGTTGCCAGACATCACCTGTTTTACTTTATAAGGACCCTCCCAGCTTGGCGACCATTTCCCAAACTTCCGGTCTTTATTCCTTAGAGGCAGAATGGTCTTCCACACCAGGTCCCCTACTTGAAATGATTTTGCTTTGACCTTCTTGTTGTAGGCACTGGCTACCATGATTTTGTCCTTTTCTATTGCTTCCAAAGCTATCATCCTCTTGTCGGTCACCTCATCAATATTATCCATCATTGAATTATAATAATCAGTAACAGTTAGATCATTTTGTCTGGCAAACCTGACAGCATTCAAACTTATTTCCACAGGCAACACTGCTTCCTGCCCATAGACAAGCTCAAAAGGAGATACTTTAGTAGCCCTATGTTTAGATATTCTATGAGCCCATAAAGCTTCAGACAAAATCTTATGCCAATGTTTAGGATTATCAGATATCTTCTTTTTTATCAAATTAATCAATGTCCTATTACTAGACTCGGCCTGTCCATTGGCCTGAGCATAATATGGAGATGAATTAAGTAGCTTAATCCTGTATGATTCGGCAAATTCACGTACCTCCTTTGACATAAAAGAAGTACCTTGATCTGTAGTCAAGGTCTGGGGAATGCCGAATCTATGAATAATATGCTCAGTTATGAACTCAATTACCTCCTTGTGCGTCATGTTCTTCAGAGCAACGACTTCAGTCCATTTGGTGAAATAGTCAGTGGCAACTAACACGAACCGATGCCCCTTTGATGATGAAGGATGAATTTCTCCAATAAAGTCTAATCCCCATCCTCTGAAAGGCCAAGGCTTGATGATAGGATGTAATTCAGCTGCAGGGACCAACTGTAGGTCGCCAAATTTTTGACACACCTGGCAACCCTTGTAGTACTTGAAACAATCAGCTATCATGTTAGGCCAATAAAAACCAAACCTTCGCAACAGCCATTTCATCTTTGGAGCCGATTGGTGGGTACCACAAATTCCTTCATGTACTTCGGCCATGGCCAATATAGCATCATCTGGGCCCAAGCACTTAAGCAGGACGTCGTTGACTGTTCGGCGGTAGAGTTCATCACTCATCAAGACATACTTGAAAGCTGTTCGCCGAATGTTCTTATTTGTCCTGATATTGGGGTTTCTTAAATAATTAAGTATAGGTGTCCTCCAATCACTTGCATCGGCTTCATTATCAGCCGAATCAATTAAGAGAACATTTCTGGTAACCCCGGACGGTCCGGCGTCTCGACGCGGACGGTCCACGACCTGGGGAATTGGCCCTGCACTGGTTATCAAATTCTCAGCGTTGTGAAATCTCCCTCGCTTTATCCGATAACCTGACGCGTCTTGTGCCAAATTGTTAGCTCTATGATTCTCAACTCTAGAGATATGCCGAATACTGAATTCGTCAAAAGAATGAATTATACCCCAATATTTTTCAAGGTAACTATTTAGAGTACCATCAAAACATTGATATTCTTCTAACACTTGTTGGACAACCAGCTGAGAATCACCAAATACCTTCACATGTTTTACTCCCATACCATTTAAAAGTTCTAAGCCGAATAGGAGGGCCTCATATTTGGCTTGATTATTAGTGCAAAAAGTTTTCAATCGGCTAGAGAAGTCGAAGGAGGCATTACTTGGTGAAACAAGCACAATGCCAATTCCTTGCCCTTCATTGCAAACCGATCCATCAAAATATAAAGTCCAAGGAGTAATAGTGAGGTATGACATGTCTAGTTCATGAATATCATTATCCCGATGTTCTACAATGAAATCCGCTACGACTTGGCCTTTCATAGATTTCAATGGTTCATAGGCCAAGTCATATTCTATGAGTGCATAAGCCCACTTACCAATCCTACCACTCATAATTGGGTTATGCAACATGTATTTGATCACATCGGCTTGACCAGAAACAGTGCAATGACTAGACAGTAAATAACATCTACATTTGGTGCATGAATAAAACAAGCATAAGCATAACTTTTCAATAAAAGTGTACCTTGTTTCAGCATCCACCAACCTTCGGCTTAGATATGTCACCACATGCTCCTTCCCCTCAGTTTCTTGTGTCAGAACAGCCCCAATGACCTTATCCTTAGCTGCAATGTATAATCGGAATGGTACTCCTGCTCGTGGTGCTTTTAATACGGGAGCCGAAGATAAGTATTTTTTGATGAGATCAAATGCTTCTTGTTGTTCTGCCCCCAAGCGAATTCGGCATCATTCTTAAGCCGAAGAATAGGGGTGAACGCATCAATCTTCCCGGCTAGGTTAGAAATAAACCTTCGTAAATAATTCACCTTGCCGAGAAACCTCTGTACCTCGACCTTACAGGTCGGAGGTCCCACATTCCGAATAGACTTGATTCGGTCAGGGTCTATCTCTATACCATGTTCATGTATGACAAATCCTAAAAACTTACCAGCCGACACTCCAAAAGCACATTTACGTGGGTTCATTTTCAAACCATACTGACGCATTTTATCAAAGGCTTTGCGCAAATCAGCTATATGAGAACTAAACTCAGCCGACTTGACTACAATATCATCAATGTAAACTTCCACAGTGTTTCCTAACAATTCATGGAAGATCAAATTCATAGCCCTCTGATAAGTAGCACCAGCATTTTTCAGACCAAATGTCATGACAACCCACTCAAATAAACCAATGAAGCCTGGACATATAAAGGCCGTTTTAGACGCATCTTCTTCGGCCATGGAAATCTGATTATATCCGGCATTACCATCAAGGAAGCTAATAATTCTATTTCCTGATGCATTATTGATTAATGTGTCGGCTATGGGCATGGGATATTCGTCTTTAGGAGTTGCTCTATTTAAATTACGAAAATCAATGCATACTCTAAGCTTACCTGACTCCTTCTCCACCGGCACAATATTGGAGATCCACTCTGCGTATCTGCAAGGTCTGATAAAATCAGCTTCTAGCAGCCGGTGGATTTCGTCCTTGATGCGTGGGAGAAGATCTGGACGAAATGTTCTAGCTCTTTGCTTGAAAGGTCTGAAACCAGACTTAATAGGCAGCCGATGCTCTATGATCTCTCGGCTTAATCCAGGCATCTCAGTGTAATTCCAAGCAAAGCAATCTGAATATTCCTTCAATAGACCGATCATCTCATCTCTAGGATCGGTCTCCAGGGTCTTGTTTACAAAAGTCGGCCTTGGAGTTTTACCATCTCCTATGTCAATCTCCTCCAATGGATCGGCCGATGTAAACCCCTGTCCTAATTTATCAAGATCTCTGAATTCCTCTATCATGTTCCCCACAGAGGAATTAGATGATCTTTGTATGACGGTGGACTTTCCGGTCTCGGGGACCAGATCATCCATAATACTATCCTTTTGATGTGATATATGTTCGGTCTTAAAGTCCGAACCCTTTTGTGAAAGACCAGACCATCCGGCCTTGAAAGCCGAACCGTCCGTGACCAGAGACTCATGAACTTTACGTGTATTCATCATTTAAACTTTATTTAGGATTTAACCGTTTCTCCATCGGCTCTAACATTACGGGAATGAAACCTTTCTTATCTATACTTATGAATTGATAATCAGAAAAATCTACTCCTGTGAGACATGTAGCAGTCTCGTAAGTCCAGAGTACAGGGGCATCGGCCACAGCGATGCAGGCCGATACATCAGCATGTACTTGTTCTATGTCATCGCCTACCCATTGTATTAGCATTTGATGTAATGTAGAAGGTATACATTGATTGGCGTGAATCCAATCTCTGCCTAGGATTAGACTGTAATTTCCTTCTACATCAGCGACGAAGAATGCAGCAGCAAGGGTCTTAGTCCCGATGGTTAATTCAACGGACGTGACTCCCCTGGCTTTGATCGAACTATCCCCAACACCGCTGAGGGTCATGTTGGTTTTGACAAGTTCGTCATCTTGCTTTCCTAATTTTCTGTATAATGAATAAGGCATTAGATTTACAGCCGCCCCTCCATCTACCAACATCTTAGCAATCGATATTCCATCAATGTGACCGCGCACGAAGAGCGGCTTTAAATGATTTACCGATTCCTTTGGTTTAGTAAAGGCGGCTTCTTTAGGACCAAAATCAAATTGAGCAACAACAGGTTCATCGTCGCCGATAATAGTACAATTGGCGGAAAATGTAATAACATTCACATCCATACCTGGGCGTTCTGGAGAAGCTTCGTAGTCGACCAGGTCTTCTCCCAGCAGGTCGTCCTCTTCCATTGATGTTGTCGTGTCGTTGGAGGCTTCCTGGTGAACGGCGGACAGTCCGCACGCGGGGACCGGACGGTCCGCGCCTGGTGCAGGTTGACTTTCTATTTCTGTGGCCGTTTGTTTTTCCTCAACGGCCTTTGGTCTCCATTTCTTTTGTGGTGGCGGGTATAGTGGATGTGTGTCATTAAATATCTTTTCCGCCTCCTTTTCCTGGCTCTCTTTTGCTCTTAGGCGCTGTAATTTTCTCTTTTGGGACCGTGTCAATCCCGCTGGGCACCATCGAGGCATGGAGTATTTTGGATCGGCTGTTTTGTTGGTAGCCGTATCCTTTTTGGTTGTGTTGGCCGATTTACCAAAAATCATCGGCCCTTTATTATCTTCCTGTATGACAACATCTGCAGTGCCTATTTTGATGATGTCCTTTTTTTGTTGTTTTTTGAGTTGCTGCAGGCATATGCCCCCCTGCCGGATTGGTCGGCCTTGAAGGCCGAGTAGTCCGGCAATCCTGTTGGGTTTGTGCCTGGTGACCGGATTGAGCAGTGCTCAATCGGTCTTGTACTGGTGGCGTCAACCTGTCAAAAACAGATGTTTGGGGTGCCCCCCAGGCGGGGTACTGTGGCATCCCAAATGGATATGGTGGCATGCCCCACATTTGATTTGGGACATATGGCGGAGGTAAATATGTGTATGGATATGGCATAGGTGGATATGGAGGTGGAGGTGTCCATGCAGGTATGTTAGGTCTCACTTGTATAGTATGACCTTTCATTTCTTCCGATTGATGGGGTGGTCCAATCGGCCTGACCTGACGCTGCTCATGAATGGGTGAGCGGGGTCGCTTTGCTGGCCGGTCACTGGGGCCGGCCTTCTTTTTTTACGTATTTAGACAATAATTGATCAAAAGTTGGGCCAGCTTTAATCAACCGACCGGCTGCCTTGAACGTATTTGTTTTCCACGTACCTATCTCTGGTCGCCGTGGTTTGAAAGTACGTGGACGTTGTGAGTCTTGAGTACGGCCGGACCGTCCGCCGGAGCCCTCCGGACCGTCCGGTGGAGTCCCGGACCGTCCGCGCCTACGTGCCGGACCGTCCGGGATACGCAGCACGGGTTCATGTATCTGTCTCCCTGTCTGCGCTTGCCCCCCAGTACTGGAGGTTGTGATGGTCACCTTTAGGGTCTCCCCTCCATCGGGAGTCTTCTCGGCTACCACTTTCCTGCAAGAAACTTTATGATCCTCATCGGCCTTTTTAGAATTGCCGATGATTGCCTCTTTGCCTTTGCCTTTATCGGCCGTGTTTGGCCGAACCAGGACTTTCTTGCCCTCGAAGTCGATCACGTTCATTGGAAAGGGCTCTGTATCCACCTGCATTTCCTGAAATTTCAATCGTCCCTCATTAATGGCCGATTGAATCTGTCGTCGGAATACATTACAATCATTAGTGGCATGAGAAAATGAGTTATGCCACTTGCAGTATGCACGACGTTTTAGCTCGTCGGCGGATGGAACAGTGTGATTTATTTTAATATTGCCATTTTTGAGTAATTCGTCAAATATTTTATCGCACTTACCAACATTAAACATAAACTTAACCTCCTCTTGCCATTTCTTTTGAACCGGCTGCAAGGAGGAACAAGCCGAAGATTTGGCCTGTTTTGGCCAAACCATTTCAGCAGCATATACTTCTGCTGATTCGTCATCTGAGCTACTTTGGTCGCATTCTACTATATGTACGTTGTGACACATTGTTTTAGCAGTTTCTTTGCTCCGGCTTTTGCAAGCCAAAGCCCTCTGGTGTAACTGTGCTAGTGTAAAAAATTGGATGCCTTCTAATCTCTCTTTTAAATAATATCGTAGACCATTAAAGGCTAATCCTACTAGCTGTTTTTCTGCTAAATGAATTTGAAAGCATCGGTTTCTTGTATCGCGGAATCTCCGGATGTAATCATTAACCGATTCATCTTTTGTCTGTCGCAATGACACTAAATCTACTAAATCCAATTCATAATCACCGGAGAAAAAATGATCATGAAATTTTTGTTCTAGATCCCCCCATGATGAAATGGAATTAGGAGGTAAAGTGGCATACCATGCAAACGCGGTTCCTGTTAGCGATAATGAAAATAAACGCACGCGAAATGCCTCTGTGTCTGCCAATTCTCCCAATTGTGCTAAGAACTGGCCTATATGTTCGCGCGTGTTTTTCCCTTGATCACCCGAAAATTTTGCGAATTCGGGTATTCTAGTTCCCTGTGGGTACGGGTGGTGATCAAATCGGCTGTCATAAGGTTTCCGATATGATTGCCCCCCAGGGACCATGCTTACTCCGAGCTTATCTCGGAACGCCCCGGCTATTTCTTCCCTCACTATATCAATGGCAGCCGGTGCAAGACCACCGGCTCTCTGGTCAAACATAGGTGGGGTTGGTTGCATATTAGTATGTTGTCGTTCCCCCCATTGGTTTGAGCCACGTGGTGCATTTCCATTTGCCCTATATGGCTCATAGGTTTGATCATTTCTTTCCGGCCTTTTAGGTGGGGCCGGAAAGCTTTCCTGGGCTCTGGATCCTGAATTAATGGTTTGGTGCACTGCATAATGTGATGGGAAGTGTTGCTGGGACAGGCGAGGATTCAGGTAATAATCCTCCTCAAAAGATTCATGCGCGGACTGTCCGGATACGTACCCGGACCGTCCGTGGTTATATGCGGACCGTCCGTCGTTGTATGCGGACCGTCCGACTGGGTAGTTTGGGTTCTGTGTCATATGTGGTGGCTCGGGTGCATATCTAGGTAACTCATTAAAAATTGGCCCGACTGTTGTTGGTCCGGACGGTCCGCGCTCACGTGCGGACGGTCCGGGCATGTGCAGATCAGCTGATTTGCTGCCAATTTGCGGTTGCTCAGGGTACGTGTCCATCGACATCCCATAAAGGGGTTGTGACTAGTCGTGACAACCTGTAGTCGATGTGTTACGCGTGTTACCTCCTAACTCAACCTCGCGCGAAGGAAAATTGGCGATACTAGATTTATCAAATGCACGTACTAGCCTCTTAAGATCGCTTTGCATACCCCCTATGATGTTCTGCATTTGTTCACGCTGATCTTCTACATAATTTCTAAGAGATTGCAGATCGTTGGTATTACTTACATTGGGGATATCTGGCGTGGGTTGGAGCGAAGCCGGATCCGTCGCCCGATGTCGGACGACCTTGTTGTTCCTGTCCACTTTGAAGTTGGCCAAGAACTTTGCTTTCGCCTCCTGGATCATCCGCTCCTTGTGCTCCTCGAACTGGAGCTGCTCGTCAGCCGGCAAGGTTTCCCAAGTCGGCTCTATGATGTTGCTTGGAGAAATATCAGAGTTATCCCTTGAACCAGCCATTGAGGGCCGATTTGATGAGCTTAGATGTGTTTTCCCCAGCGGAGTCGCCAAAAAGTATGTTGACGCCTTTTTGGAGGCGCCAATCACTTCAAAAGAACCAGCGGCGGTGCCCTCTGGTCAGGCGCGGACGGTCCGCGGCCCAGGGCCGAACGGTCCGCGACCTGGCGCGAGGCGGCGGTGCTCTCTGGTCAGGCGCGGACGGTCCGCGGCACAGGGCCGGACGGTCCGCGACCTGGTGCAGGAGCTCAGGTTCCCTGCCTGACGGCCGGACGGTCCGCGCCCTAGGGCCGGACGGTCCGCGCGTGCGCAGGGGCGGCGGAAGATCGCCGGCGGCGCCTGGATCTCGCTCTCGGGAGGGACCCCGTCGGGGAGGAGAGATCCTAGGAGTTGTCTAGGCTCGGGCAGGCCGACCTAGACTCCTCTAATCGACGTAGAGTCGAGGAGAGGCGGAAAATTTGGGGATTGAGAGGCTAAACCTAAACTAGACTAGAACTACTCCTAAGATAAAATGCGAAATAGAAGTTGTATTGATTCGATTGTTGATTACAAATCGGCCGTAGACCTCTCTATTTATAGAGGAGGGGGGCTGGACCCTTTACACAACTGATTCCGAGCTAAACCCGCGAATATAGCTAACAACCGTAGCACAAAACTCGGAACCCTAAACTGCTCTGCGCCTGCGCGGACCGTCCGGCCCACAGGCGCGGACTGTCCGGACCGCGGATCGTCCGGCCTCAGGGCCGGACCGTCCGCCAGCTCAAAAGTGTGCTCAACAGTTTCATCTATGACGTGCAAGCGAAAATAAATAGATGGGGCCGACTTAAGGAACCGTTTGTGAAAATATATTTCCACTTACAGTTCACTTAACACAAACGCCACTAGAAATGAGCTATTTTCACTGACGGATGTGTTAACACAGGCGCAAGTGAAAATATAATTGAATCTAACAACTTCATTATCACAATACATTACAACACAATACCAGAGAGTACTCGGTACCACAATACATTACAACACAGATCAGATTCATCTAACTACTTTATTACATCCACTAAGGAACATCACATTATCAGATATCCCTGGGTCCACTCGATGGCGAAAACTCTGCTCGAGGCCACACGCCAATTGCCCCTCAGTGACGTCTCGTCGTGGGCCGGGCAAGGGGAAACGACAGAAGCGGGCCGACCCAGGAGTGCGATGGGCCCACGCCCGGATTACTCGCGGCTTGGGCGTGATCACGTTGAGACTGTTCGCTTTTCTCGTGCCCGACATCCTCAAACGCCGGAGATAGCTCGGAGCGAAGGCGCCGGGTTTTCCTCGAGATAGGGAAGTTTGTTCGCTATTAGCTAGGAGATAAGCAGGAAAGGTGTGATCAGCGTGTACGCGGGAAGCACCCTACGGTCGTGTATATAAGGCCAAGGGAATCCTCATCATTTTCATCTCATTAGCACCTCACAACTTGGTAGACACCACTTGTAAACACCTCCCACGTACAAAGTCATCCTAGGAAGAAGGTTATTATGCTCCTCAAGTGGCCCGAACCTGCTGAAACTCGCTTGACTCTCTCTCGTGCCCCTGGCATGAACCATCGAGTTACAATCCACGACACCGTCCTACGCAAAAGCACCACGAGGGTACCTCGGGTGTGCGGCCGGACACTAAACACCGACAGCTGGCGCGCCATGTAGGGGGTGTGTCGTCGATCAACGCTAACTCCATGGCCTTCATCTTCAAGAGAAAGATCACCTTCAGCCCAGGAGCTATTTTCTGCTTCGGGGCCATCACATGCGTAGCGGACATAGAGGGAACTCCGCACCGCATAGCTACTCCACCCAAGAAGAAACCCTCCTCGGAAATTCTGCAGGAAGCTGGAGTGAAACCGCAAGCCATGCCCCCGCTCACAGCTTGGCAAGGCATGGCCTCGCGTAAGTCTGAGCTCAAAAGTCCCTAGAGGATGGAAGGCCAGCCAACCAGGGCCTCCCTAGCCCGGCGAACTCCGTTGTCCACCTCGCCCACTAAGGAGTGGACACGGATCACTCGGAGAAGGGAAGTGAATGCTCCGTATCGGGGAAAGAGAACACAACGAGCAATCCTCCCAACACCTGCGCCCTCAAAGGAGGATGAGAAGAAGCACACCGCCGTACCTGCTCCCTTCTACCCCGACATTCTCTTCATTCAGGGGAGATTGGAGTCATCGCCCATCTCTGGCGATGAACCCACCATGATGGGGGAGGAACCTCCCTAGCACGATGCTCGACGATGGAGAAACAGGCGCCGGAACGTGCGATGACATCACAAAGCCGGAGAACGGGACCCAGCACAACCCGTCTCTCGGGACGAAGCCTCGGAGATGGGGGGAACCCCCCAACAAAAGAGCACATCGAGAAAGGCGCAACTCCCACCGCCGCGATCGTCGTCAGGCTCAAGAACGAGAGCGGGAACTAGCTGAACAAGATGCTAGACTCCAACGGGAGAATCCTCTTCTCGCCTAAACTTGTACCCCGACTTCGCTCGAGCGTTGAACACGCCGAGTGAAGTCAGAGGAGTATTGGCACGGATAGCTGATGGCCTCTCACAGACCCCAGACACGAAGGGTTATCGGTGGCTGCTTACTCAGACGGACAATCATCTTCTACCTCTCGCTCACCCGTCGAATGACCTGCGTCACGCCATCAACAGTCGATGAGATGCGCCGAGCAACATCAACGCTTCACACAAACGTCGACACGAGAATGAGAAAAGATGTCAAGAGGAATACGACTGAGATCATGGTGTACCGGCATGCAACCGCGCACCCCGGATCAAGTCAGCGGCGGCCTCAACCAACAGCCCGTTCCAGGGATGGTCGAGGCGACCTAATACCGACTCCCTCCCTGGGATCGACGACATGATCATCGACAAGAGGATATGTGCAGGGTCTCCGTGCTTACCCCTTGCCTCCGGGCCATTCAATGGCCTCCTAATTTCAAGGTCTCCAACATCGACAAATATGAGCCTAAGCAAGACCTGAGAGGCTGGTTGGCCGTCTATACGACCGCCGCCCGAGCCGCTGGGGCAACAGAGGACGTCATGACAGCGTACATGCCCATCATTCTAGGGCAGGACGCACTACAATGGCTTCGGCACCTGCCTCGACACTGCATCGACGATTAGGGAACTTAAGCGACCGGTTTATCGCAAATTTCCAGTCTCTCCGATAAACCGGCACAACCATGGGACCTCAAATCCATTAGGTGGCAGAATGAAGAAACTCTTCGTTCGTTCCTCAAAAGGTTCCAAACAATGAGGAACCATATTCCCGAAGTCGCTGTGATTGAAGACTTCTATCAGGGATCCAACGACCCGGTCTTTGTCCAGGCCATACTTCAAAAGGCACCCACCACCTTCGAACAACTGTTCAGGGAGGCAGACGTCTACATCACTATGGATGAGCGGGCTCAGGACCTCATTAGGGGCACAAAGCCCGTACCGCCCCGCACCACGAAGGGACATGAACCAGCAACCACACAAACGCTAGGAGAAGAGGCCCGCGAGGAGGTGCACACTGCCAGGCCACCTATCGCTCGAGCCCACGGCGCACCTCATGGAGGGGTACGAACATTGGACGAGATACTCGATTCCTAGTGTCCGTATCACAAGGACATGCAGCACACCCTATGGAACTGCAGGGATTTCAAAAACTCTGTCGGGCACGACCGATCGTTACAGCCACTGCCACCTCCCCTGCCTCGAGGAGAGCCTAATGAGCCTAGGCAACCTCAACAGCAGGAAGGGGGGAGAGGTGAAGCTTTCCCGCACGTTGACAGGAAGGTCAAGGTCATATTCGGAGGCCACGAAGCACAAGAAAGCAGAAGGCAACAAAAACTTAACGGTCGACAAGTTCTAGTGGCCACAAACAGTGCTCCGGCTCCTTACCGATGGTCGGAGCACATAATATCCTTAAGCCGAGCTGATCAGTGGCTTAACTTTGATCACCCCTGCAAATATCTGCTACTCGTCGATCCAGTGATCTAGGAAAGCTGGGTTAAGAAGGTGCTGGTGGATGGTGGCAGCATCAATGTCACCTTTCGCCCGAACGCTTTAGGCCCTAGGGGTCGCCATCGACGATCTCACTGAGTCGGATACTCCTTTCTTCGGCATCGTGCTTACCGAAGGGGAGTACCCACTAGGACACATCTACATGTATGTCACCTTTGGAACCCCAGGGAACTACCGAACTGAGTTCCTGAGGTTTGAGGTGGCGCGCTTCGATTGCGAGTACAATGCCATCATTGGAAGACCAGGGTTGGCGAAATTCATGGCTATCCCACACAACCCGTATATGATACTCAAAATGCCAAGACCTCAGGGGATCATCACCATGCGTGCTGTCTTCCAAGACGCTGTGAAATGCTTTCGGGGTGCCATTCAGACTGCTCTCACCGCTGCCCCCCCGGTAGCCCTTCCCACACAAGTCGATGGCAAGCTGGTGGACGAAAACTTCACGATCCCTTCGAATGAAGCCCTAACTGTGACCTCAATGTGGCCGATTGAAGAAACTAAAAGGATCAATCTTGGATTCTCTGATGAACGCAAGACTGCAATCATCAGTTCCAGCCTCGATGACAAATAGGAAAGTGCACTCGTCTAGTTCCTGCAAGACAATCGGGACGAATTCGCATGGCAACCTACGGGCATGTCGGGAGTCCCGAGAGAGCTGGCTGAGCACAAACTTAAAGTGTACCATCAGGCAAGGCCGATCAGGCAGAAGCTATGCCATTTCATGCCTGACAAAAGAGAAACCATTCGGACGAAATTAGCTTGCCTGGTGTCGACATGATTCATTAGAGAAGCACTATATCCTAAATGGCTAGCAAATCATGTTATTGTACTCAAAAATAATAAAGTTGATTGGTGCATGTGCGTCGACTATACCGATCTCAATAAGAATTGTCTGAAGGACCCCTTCGGACTCCCTAGAATAGACCAGGTAGTTGATTCGATCGCTGGCTGTTCTATGCTTTCCTTCCTAGATTGCTACTTTGGATATCATCAAATCAGTCTGGTAAAGGAAGATGAGGAAAAGACTGCATTCATCATGCCGTTTGGAGCTTTCTGCTATACCTCCATGTCGTTCGGCCTCAAAAATGCCGGAGCAACTTACTAAAGAGCTATCCAAACATGCTTAGCCAACCACTGGGGCAAGCGAGTAGAAGCCTATGTTGATGATGTAGACATCAAGACATAAAACTCAAACAACTTCATCGAGGATTTGCAACAGGTCTTAAACAGCTTGAGGCGCTACCGATGGAAACTGAACCCAAAGAAGTGCGTATTTGGAGTACCGGCTGGAAAGCTACTCGGGTTTATCATCAACCATCGAGGAATAGAGGCTGTCGGAGAGGGAATTCTCCGGCCGGGTGGCGGAGTGCACCCGCCCTAAATCCTAAGATGAGGAGGGGGCTTAAGCATTTTGCCTGTCTTGCTAAGTGACCATCAAGCACATGAACACGTGAGGATTTAGAGTGGTTCGGGCCACCGGAGCGTAATACCCTACTCCACTGTGTGTTGGATTGTTGAGGAAGCTTGTGCTGTGTGTAAGCCTGAATGACTTGCGTCCGCCCTCTCACGTTGCATGCCTCCCCTTTTATAGTTCAATGGGGGCATGTACAAGGGTTCTGAGCCCCGACATGTGGGCCCAGGGACAAATGGAAGGACAGATCTATTGCTTGCCATGCCTGTGAAATCTTTGTGCGGTCTGACACCCGAGATTTGCATAGCCTCGTTGAGCAGGGGGAAGCTTCTCGTATAAGGGATGAGTACAGTGCACCGCGCAGCATGGGCACACTGTTTCAACAACAAACTGGACAGGTGCACAGTCTGCAGGGTGGCCCTGGCGTCGCCTGCTAGTGGAAAGGACAGGACGCAATAAATGCCGTGGGGGCACATCATCTGTCAGAAGGGTAGACAGGCGGTGTGTCCTCTCCACAATAAATGCGGAGGCCGCGCGGCTCAGATCCCTTACGTCACGCTCTGCCCTCTGGCCTACATCATGGGAGATAAGCCATGCTGCGGCATTAGACCCTCGGCCGAGCGGCGGGGGCGGAGGCGCTGCGGATAGAACCAGAACACACGTCAGTCCCGGACCTGGGCCTAGGTCATGATACTCCCTTCCCCGGGACCTTGTTATAGGCGGCCCGGAGCTCACTTGGTGGGGTCCGAACCCTATCCAATGGCTTCAGGCTGCTTTACTCCGGGGTCTGGGTAGTGCACATAGGGGTCCGGTGTCTTCTGGGCCCAATGGCGTTGTCTCTGAGAACGCCACCTTAACTGCCCACAAGATACCCCTGAGGTTGTTCTCCGCGTGGCTAAGGGTAACCGTACAGGCATTGTGCCTTTATACCATAGTAAGGGGTACCCCTAATCTAGGGTACCGATAGTGGCCCCTGGGCCCACCTCAGGGGAGGGTGCGAGCCTGCAGGTGGGGCCAAAGTTTGACTGGCGATCAGCTTGCTGCTCCTGCGCGCCCGTTGACGCAGTTACTGCCGGCCCGCCTATGGTCACACCAACTGCCACGCTGAGAGCACCTAGAGGGGGGTGAATAGGTGATCCTGTAAAAATCAAATACTTGTAGCCACAAAACTTGGTTAAGTGTTAGCTCAATAGAATCAAGTGGCTAAGGATCGAGCTCTTGTGAAACACAATGGTCACGAAGAAGACAAGCACAAGAGACACGGTGAGTTATCCCGTGGTTCGGCCAAGTATAACACTTGCCTACTCCACGTTGTGGCGTCCCACTGGACGAGGGTCGCACTCAACCCCTTTCAAGTGATCCAATGATCAACTTGAATACCACGGTGTTTTCCTTTCTTTTACTATCTCCCGTTCGCGAGGAATCTCCATAACTTGGAGCCTCTCGCCCTTACAATTGATGATCACAAAGAAGCACGGAAGTAAGGGAGGGGAGAGCAACACACACAAGACTCAAAGCACGAGCACAATCACGCACACAAGCCACAACTTGAGCTCACAACACAATGCGAGGAGTTCTCTACTCAAATAGAGCTCAAGTCACTATCACAAAGAATCGAATACGCGAGAATGAAGTCTTGGTGCTTAGAGATGATCAAAGAATGCTTGGTGTACTCCTCCATGCGCCTAGGGGTCCCTTTTATAGCCCCAAGGCAGCTAGGAGCCGTTGGAGGCAATCTGGGAAGGCAATTCTTGCCTTCTGTCGGGTGGCGCACCGAACAGTCCGGTGCACTACCGGACAGGCACTGTTCATGGTCCGGTGCAGATCGCCTTCCCAAAATGGCACAACCGACCATTGCAGAATTCTAGCCGTTGGCGCACCGGACACTGTCCGGTGCACACCGGACAGTCCGGTGCCTCCTGCCGACCGTTGGAGCGGGCCACGCGTCACCCGCAGATTTGGTGGCCGACCGTTGCGCTGGCAGCCATTGGCTCACCGGACAGTCCGGTGAATCATAGCCGAACGCCGTCGACAAATTCTCGAGAGTGGCCAGTTCACCAGAAGCCAGGCTGGCGCACCGGACACTGTCCGGTGCACCACCGGACAGTCCGGTGTGCCAGACTGCGCTGAGTCTTGGCTGCTCCAGCCAAGTCCTTTCCTTTTTCTCTTTTCTCTGATTCTAGCACTTAGACAAATATATTAGTACACAAAAACTAATGTACTAAGTCTAGAATCATACCATCTTGTTGATTTGCACTTCATCCATCATTTGGCACATAATTACTCACTCAATATGTGTTGGGCACTTAATCACCAAAACTATACTAGAAATGGCCCAAGGGCACATTTCCCTTTCAATCTCCCCCTTTTTGGTGATTTATGCCAACATATCAAAAAGCAACAAATAGAAGTGCAACATCAATGCAATTGAGAACAAAAATTGTCTTTTACAAGATTTGACATATTTGGATCGTTCTTTGCCACCACTTGGTTTGTTTTTGCAAATCAAATTCATTTTCCTATCTCTAAGTCAAACTCACTTGTTTGGGCATAAAGAGAGATAATCCAAGAGAGAAAATGATCAAGATCCAAAAACTCCCCCTTTTCCCATAATCATAAATTCTCCCCATAAGAGACCTAATTTTGACAATAGGAATATTTTGACAAATCAAAAGTTCTAACTCTACTATCTTCAAAGTGCTCAAGTGGTAGCTGATCCATTTGCTTGCTTTGGCCTTAATTTCTCCCCCTTTGGCATTAAGCACCAAAACGGGATCATTATTGGCCCTTAAACCCCATTGCCTCACCAAAGTCATCAATTAAGAGTAAAAAGGCAATAAGAGCATGGAGATGAACTTGGAGTAAATTACCCTCTCAGCGGAGTGCAGTGGAAGTCTCGCATGGTCCAAGTTCACCTTTCCCTTTCAATCCACCTTTGAGACTAAATTAAGTAAACTCAAGCACACGGTTAGTCTCAAAGGGTCAAGTTGTAGCATTTCTCCCCCTAAATATGTGCATCATTCACACATGGACTTGTGAGGTCCCGGGATCCCTTGCACAACTTGAGCACCATAAATAAGCAATAAAATGCATAAAGGAACATGATCAAAGACATAAAACACATGTATGCTATAGATCAATCCAAGTTACACGAATCTAAGACATTTAGCTCACTACGCAGCCTGCAAAAGGTCTTCTCATCTAAAGGCTTGGTAAAGATATTGGCTAGCTGGTTCTCGGTGCTAACATAAAACACTTCGATATCTCCCTTTTGCTGGTGGTCTCTCAAAAAGTGATGCCGGATGTCTATGTGCTTTGTGCGGCTGTGTTCAACAGGATTGTCCGCCATGCGGATAGCACTCTCATTATCACATAGGAGTGGGACTTTGCTCAGATTGTAGCCAAAGTCCCGAAGGGTTTGCCTCATCCAAAGTAGTTGCACGCAACACTGTCCTGCGGCAACATACTCGGCCTCAGCGGTGGATAGGGCAACAGAAGTTTGTTTCTTAGAACTCCAAGACACTAGGGCCTTCCTTGGAATTGGCACGTCCCTGATGTACTCTTCCTATCAACCTTGCACCCGACATAATTGGAGTCTGAGTATCCAATTAAGTCAAAGGTAGACCCCTTTGGATACCAGATCCCGAAGCAAGGCGTAGCAACTAAATACCTAAGAATTCGCTTAACGATCACAAGGTGACACTCCCTTGGGTCGGATTGAAATCTAGCACACATGCGTACGCTAAGCATAATATCCGGTCTACTAGCACATAAATAAAGTAAAGACCCTATCATAGACCGGTATGCCTTTTGATCAACGGACTTACCTCCTTTGTTGAGGTCGACATGTCCGTCGGTTCCCATTGGAGTCTTTGCGGGCTTGGCGTCCTTCATCCCGAACCGCTTGAGCAAGTCTTGCGTGTACTTCGTTTGAGAGATGAAGGTGCCGTCCTTGAGTTGCTTCACTTGGAACCTAAGGAAGTAGTTCAACTCGCCCATCATCGACATCTCGAATTTCTGTGTCATCACCCTGCTAAATTCTTCACAAGACTTTTGGTTAGTAGAACCAAATATTATGTCATCGACATAAATTTGGCACACAAATAGGTCACCATCACAAGTCTTAGTGAAAAGAGTTGGATTGGCTTTCCCAACCTTGAAAGCATTAGCGATTAGAAAATCTCTAAGGCATTCATACCATGCTCTTGGGGCTTGCTTAAGTCCATAGAGCGCCTTAGAGAGCTTACACACGTGGTCGGGGTACCGTTCATCCTCAAAGCCAGGGGGTTGCTCCACATACACCTCCTCCTTGATTGGCCCGTTTAGGAAGGCGCTCTTCACATCCATTTGGAACAACCTAAAAGAATGGTGAGCGACATAGGCTAACAAAATGCGAATCGACTCTAGCCTAGCCACAGGAGCAAAAGTCTCCTCAAAGTCCAAACCTGCGACTTGGGCATAACATTTTGCCACAAGTCGAGCCTTGTTCCTTGTCACCACTCCGTGCTCGTCCTGTTTGTTGCGGAACACCCACTTGGTTCCCACAACGTTTTGCTTGGGACGTGGCACCAGGATCCAAACTTCATTTCGCTTGAAGTTGTTGAGCTCTTCCTGCATGGCCAACACCCAGTCCGGATCTAGCAAGGCCTCTTCTACCCTGAAAGGCTCAATAGAAGAGATAAACGAGTAATGCTCACAGAAATTAGCTAATCTAGAGCGAGTGGTTACTCCCTTGCTTATATCACCCAAAATCTGGTCGACGGGATGATTCCTTTGAATCGTCGCTCGAACTTGAGTTGGAGGGGCCCATGGTGCTTCTTCCTCCACAACTTGATCTTCTTGTGCTCCCCCTTGATCACACGCCTCTTCTTGAGGAACTTGTTCATCATCTTGAGTTGGGGGTTGCACCATGGTTGAGGAAGAAGGTTGATCTTGCACTTGGTGTTCCTGTGGTCGCACATCTCCAATCGCCATGGTGCGAATTGCGTCCGTTGGAACATCATCTTCATCTACATCATCAAGATCAACTTGCTCTCTTGGAGAGCCATTAGTTTCATCAAATACAACATCGCTAGAGACTTCAACCAAACCTGATGATTTGTTGAAGACTCTATATGCCTTTGAATTTGAGTCATAACCTAGCAAAAACCCTTCTACAGCTTTGGGAGCAAATTTGGAATTCCTACCTTTCTTCACTAGAATGTAACATTTACTCCCAAATACACGAAAATAAGACATGTTGGGTTTGTTTCCGGTTAGAAGTTCATACGACGTCTTCTTAAGGAGGCGATGAAGGTAGACCCGGTTTATGGCGTGGCAAGCTGTGTTCACAGCATCCGACAAAAACCGCTCGGGCATCTTGAATTCTCCAAGCATCATCCTCGCCATGTCTATGAGCGTCCTGTTCTTCCTCTCTACCACACCGTTTTGCTGTGGTGTGTAGGGAGCGGAGAACTCGTGCTTGATTCCTTCTTCCCCAAGGTACTCCTCCACTTATAAATTCTTGAACTCGGACCCATTGTCGCTTCTAATCTTTTTCACCTTGAGCTCAAATTCGTTTTGAGCTTGCCTTAGAAAGCGCTTGAGGGTCCCTTGGGTTTCTGATTTGTCCTGCAAAAAGAATACCCAAGTGAAGCGGGAAAAATCATCAACAACAATAACAAGACCATACTTACTTCCCCCTATGCTGAGGTAGGCGACAGGTCCGAAGAAATCCATGTGAAGTAGCTCCAAAGGTCTTGATGTGGTCATCACATTCTTGCTGTGACGAGCGCTTCCCACCTGTTTGCCTGCTTGACAGGCTGCACAAGGTCTATCTTTTACGAAAACCACATTTGTTAGTCCTAACACATGTTCTCCCTTTAGAAGTTTATGGAGGTTTTTCATCCCAACATGTGCTAGACGGCGATGCCACAACCAGCCCATGCTAGTCTTAGCTATTAAGCATGTATCTAGATCGGCATCCTCTTTCAAAAAATCAACTAAGTAGAGTTTGCCATCTAGTACACCCTTAAATGCTAATGAACCATCACTCCTTCTAAAGACAGACACATCAACATTTGTAAATAAACAATTGTAGCCCATGTGGCACAATTGACTAACAGACAGCAGATTATAGCCTAGCGACTCTACTAGAAATACATTATAGATAGAGTGCTCATTTGTGATGGCTATCTTGCCTAAGCCTTTGACCTTGCCTTGATTTCCATCTCCAAATATGATTGTATCTTGGGAATCCTTGTTCTTGACGTAGGAGGTGAACATCTTCTTCTCCCCCATCATGTGGTTTGTGCATCCGCTGTCGATAATCCAGTTTGAGCCCCCGGATGCATAAACCTGCAAGGCAAATTAGGCTTGGGTTTTAGGTACCCAACTCTTGTTGGGTCCTACAAGGTTAGTTATAATAGTCTTTGGGACCCAAATGCAAGTCTTGTCTCCCTTGCATTTGGCCCCCAACTTCCTAGCAATCACTTTCTTATTCTTACAACAAATTGTAAAAGAAGAATTGCAAGCATGGTAAATTGTAGAGGGTTCATTGCATACTTTCCTAGGCATATGAACAACATTTTTCCTAGGCATATTTCTACCATGCACAAAAGAAGAACTTGAAGCAATCATAGCATGTGAATCATAAGCATAACTCCTATGAGCATTTCTAGAAAATTTTCTATCACTATAGATGAAAGCATGATTCTGTTGAGCACTATTTGCCATAGGGGCCTTCCCTTTCTCCTTGGTGGAAATGGAAGCCCTTTGACTTGTTAAGTTCTTGGCTTCCCTTCGAAAGCCAAGCCCATCCTTAATAGAGGGGTGTCTACCAACAGTGTAGACATCCCTTGCAAATTTTAGTTTGTCAAAATCTACTTTGCAAGTCTTAAGTTGAGCATTAAGACTTGCAACTTCATCATTTAGTTTAGTAATGGATGCAAGATGTTCATTACAAGCATTAACATCAATATCCTTGCACCTATTACAAATTATGACATGTTCCACACTTGAACTAGATTTATTAGCTACTTCTAACTTAGCATTTAACTCATCATTAACACTCTTCAAACTAGAAATAGACTCATGGCAAGCAGAAATTTCAGAAGATAAAATCTCATTCCTTTTAGTTTCTAAAGCAAGAGATTTTTGTACACTAATAAACTTATCATGTTCTTCATACAATATATCCTCTTGCTTTTCTAAGAGTCTATTCTTTTTGTTTAATGCATAAATCAATTCATTGATTTTTTCTACCTTGGCTCTATCTAAACCTTTAAATAAGCTAGAATAGTCTACTTCATCATCACTAGAATCTTCATCGCTAGAAGTAGTATATTTAGGAGTTTCTCGAACGCTTACCTTTTTCTCCTTTGCCATTAGGCAAGTATGGCGCTCATTGGGGAAGAGAGACGACTTGTTGAAGGCCGAGACGGCGAGTCCTTCGTCGTCGGAGTCGGACGAAGAGCAATCCGAATCCCACTCTTTGCCAAGGTGCGCCTCGCCCTTCGCCTTCTTGTAGGACTTCTTTTTCTCCCTCTTCCCGTTCTTTTCTTGTCCCTGGTCACTATCATTATCGGGACAGTTAGCAATAAAGTGAACAATCTTACCACACTTGAAGCAGGAGCGCTTTCCCTTTGTCTTGCTCTTGTTGGGATGCTCCTTGCGTCCTTTCAGCGCCGTCTTAAAGCGCTTGATAATGAGGGCCATTTCATCCTCATTTAGCCTGGCCGCCTCAACTTGCGCCACTTTGCTAGGTAGCGCCTCTCTGCTGCTTGTTGCTTTGAGAGCAACAGTTTGAGGCTCGTGATGAGCATTGGGCCATTCAATGCTTCATCAACGTATCTTGCTTCCTTGATCATCATACGCCCGCTTACAAACTTTCCGAGTATTTCCTCGGGCGTCATCTTTGTGTACCTAGGATTCTCATGAATTGAGTTCACAAGATGAGGATCAAGGACAGTGAAGGACCTGAGCATAAGTCGGAGACGTCGTGGTCCGTCCATCTCGTGCTTCCATAGCTCCTGATCTTGTTGACTAGGGTCTTGAGCCTGTTGTACGTTTGCGTTGGCTCCTCTCTCCTGATCATTGCGAACCTTCCCAGTTCGCCTTCCACCAACTCCATCTTGGTGATCATGGTGGCATCGTTCCCCTCATGAGAAATCTTGAGGGTGTCCCAAATTTGCTTGGCGTTATCCAAGCCGCTCACCTTGTTGTACTCGTCCCTGCACAAGGATGCTAGCAAAACAGTGGTAGCTTGTGCATTTTTATGGATTTGCTCATTAATGAAAACGGGGTTGTCAGTACTATCAAAAAGCATTCCGTTTTCAACAATCTCCCAAATACTTGGATGGAGAGAGAATAGGTGACTACACATTTTGTGACTCCAAAATGGGTAGTCTTCTCCATCAAAGTGCGGAGGTTTCCCAAGTGGAATTGAAAGTAAATGAGCATTGGAATTAAACGGAATACGAGAATAATCAAAAGAAAAATTCGAATTAACCGGTTTCTTTTTCTCGTCGTATTCGTCGTCTCTTGGGGAAGAAGAAGACTCGTCGCTGTCGTAGTAGACAATCTTCTTGATGCGCCTCTTCTTCTTCCTATCTCTTTTCTTATGACTCGAGCTAGAGTCCGAGGGCTTATCATCTCTTGGCTCGTTGACGATGGACTCCTTTGTCTTGTTGTTGACCACCATCCCCTTTCCCTTAGGATCCATCTCTTTGGGCGATTAGTCCCTTGCGTGAAGAGAACGATTTTGATACCAATTGAGAGCACCTAGAGGGGGGTGAATAGGTGATCCTGTAAGAATCAAATACTTGTAGCCACAAAACTTGGTTAAGTGTTAGCTCAATAGAATCAAGTGGCTAAGGACCGAGCTCTTGTGAAACACAATGGTCACGAAGAAGACAAGCACAAGAGACACGGTGAGTTATCCCGTGGTTCGGCCAAGTATAACACTTGCCTACTCCACGTTGTGGCGTTCCACTGGACGAGAGTCGCACTCAACCCCTTTCAAGTGATCCAATGATCAACTTGAATACCACGGTGTTTTCCTTTCTTTTACTATCTCTCATTCACGAGGAATCTCCACAACTTGGAGCCTCTCGCCCTTACAATTGATGATCACAAAGAAGAACAGAAGTAAGGGAGGGGAGAGCAACACACACAAGACTCAAAGCACGAGCACAATCACGCACACAAGCCACAACTTGAGCTCACAACACAATGCGAGGAGTTCTCTACTCAAATAGAGTTCAAGTCACTATCACAAAGAATCGAATATGCGAGAATGAAGTCTTGGTGCTTAGAGATGATCAAAGAATGCTTGGTGTACTCCTCCATGCGCCTAGGGGTCCCTTTTATAGCCCCAAGGCAGCTAGGAGCCGTTGGAGGCAATCTGGGAAGGCAATTCTTGCCTTCTGTTGGGTGGCGCACCGGATAGTCCGGTGCACCACCGGACAGGCACTGTTCATGCTCCGGTGCAGATCGCCTTCCTAAAATGGCACAGTCGAGCGTTGCAGAATTCTAGTCGTTGGCGCACCGGACACTGTCCGGTGCACACCGGACAGTCCGGTGCACACCGGACAGTCCGATGCCTCGTGCCGACCGTTGGAGCGGGCCACGCGTCGCCCGCGGATTTGGTGGCCGACCATTGCGCTGGCAGCCATTGGCTCACCGGACAGTCTGGTGCACCACCGGACAGTCCGATGAATTATAGCCGTACGCCGCCGACGAATTCCCGAGAGTGGCCGGTTCACCAGAAGCCAGCCTGGCGCACCGAACACTGTCTGGTGCACCACCGGACACTGTCTCGTGCACCACCGGACAGTCCGGTGTGCCAGACTGCGCTGAGTCTTGGCTGCTCCAGCCAAGTCCTTTCCTTTTTCTCTTTTCTCTGATTCTAGCACTTAGATAAATATATTAGTACACAAAACTAATGTACTAAGTCTAGAATCATACCTTCTTATTGATTTGCACTTCATCCATCATTTGGCACATAATTACTCACTCAATATGTGTTGGGCGCTTAATCACCAAAACTATACTAGAAATGGCCCAAGGGCACATTTCCCTTTCACACGCCTGTTTCCGCGGCTGACTGGCCCGTGACCTCCGCACTTAATGCCTTTGTTGGGTCGTGCGCAGGGTGCCTCCAGTCGCTGCATTGGTTTTTGAAAATTTATCTTCTTAGTCCTCTGCGTCGGCCTCGAGGAGGCGCGATATTGGCGCGAGCGGCGGTGCAATTTTCCTGTACTCAGGAACCGGCGCGCCAGGTGCATGACACGTGGGCCTAGGCCCCCATGCCAGAAGTTGGACCACCAATTGCAGCGAAGCTTCGAGGGGCACGCGACCGCGGGCGGTTGCATGCTCCTTGTGCGGCGGTTCGCCTCCTTGACCGCTGGTTGCGACGGAGGTGAAAGGGCGTATAACCGCAGGGCGGTTGCACGCTCCTTGTGCGGCGGTTCGCCTTCTTGACCGCTGGTTGCGGTGGAGATGGAAGGGCGTATAACCGCAGGGCGGTTGCATGTTCCTTGCGTGAGTTACGCAGGGTCGGGCCCCCATGCCATAGGCTGGGTGCCTTGGTGCACATTGGGGGAGACTTGCATAGGTTCTGCGTCCTTGTACTAAGGGATAGACGCGTGGGTTCTGCATCCTTGTACAGTAGCAGGGGGTACCCTAGTTTCAGGGTATCGACAGAAAGGCCTAGACCCAACAAAAAATATAAAATCGCAGCAGGTCAGTGGGTAGTATTTCTAGAGTAGAGGAGCCGCCCTGATGTCATATCTCTAAGTGAGGAAAATTCAGAACTCTCTAAGAAGAACAAGTACCACCACCACCTAGACACAAGTGGTTACAAGCATCAGGTTTCTAAATGGAGACAAGAAGACGCCAAGAAGAAGGCCACAGGATTACCGACACTGTCCGAGCAACTTGGTGAAAGGATGGCTAATTGGATCTATGCAAGAAAACCAAGGGAAACCGAGGTTGGTGTATCTTTTGATGATCCAACTATCGAAGAAGCGGCAAAAAACATATATGCAATGGCAGCTAAGCAGAGCCAAGGAACATTTAAGCCACAAAGGGAGAGAGACATCCTAACGGCTGGTCTCAGTAACCCTGAGCATCTTGGTCATGTACGAGGAATCTCATCTAAGGAAGGATGGAAGGAAGGATTCAGACCACAGTGGGAAGGACTATACAAGAAATGTGATCGATACAAGGAAGAGATGGCGGATTATTTTAAGTAGGAGACCAAGAAAGAGTTCAAACACCTGATGTCTCAAATGCTATCGAATCCTCCTCCTAAATTAATGCAACAGTTGGCGAGTGTGATGATTGTTCAACAGATGACCACTCCAGAGATGCAAATAATTCCAGCAGCTCAACTGTCGGCTTCCACCAATTGTACAACCATCCCAAACTCTATCACGTCAACGGGAAATATGATCCGTTACCTAGTTGATGATATCACAAGGCCTGTGGCGTGCACACTGGTTATATGATATGGTATTAACAATCATCGTATGAAGAAAGTAGGCATAGGCCTTGTGATCCCAGGATGCAAGTTCCATGGAAGCGACATTTCAGATGATTATTGCAGGGTAGAAGTGATGACAGTCATCCAAGGATCCGAGGACGACATGCTAGACATCCATGGGCCCGAAGGTATCGAGACACGTGGACAAGCCATCAAGAATTTCATCCTTTGGTCTCGAAGGGATGTCAAATTGGTTGATCCACCAATGTCATCGTCGTTGCATCACCAACCATCTCTGCCTCCTCATACTGTAGTTCCTATTGTACATCCATCATCACCTCCTCAAACTTCACATGCTGCTCCTCATCCTCTTTCTGACCCACCATCTCCTCTACAAGCATCGCCATTCAGGGCTCCACCACCTTTTCCTGCTCATCCTCTTGGAGACCCACTATCTACGCCACCAACAAGGGATCCACCTTCTCCACAGCCATCAAGGGATCCACGACCATCAAAGAAATCTAAATTTCCTATACCAAAATTGTTGTCCACATTCGAGAAAAAGAAGAGTAAAGCTACTACTGCTGGCATAGCTCGATTTTTGAAAGGGATTGCACGGGACCTCGCATCACATACTATTGATTTGGCTGAGCATGAGGAGTCTGCAAAAAAGGCTGAGGCAATGGATGCAAAGATAAAGATGCCAACTAAGGCAGATTATAAAAATGTGCCTAAAAATATGTGTCGGACAGACCTCTACTACCTTTTGAGAAACTAAGGAAGGTCCTCGCTGGTATTAAAAGGTTGCATGACTGGTACATGCAGGCATCATCAGTTGGCATTGACACCATTAGTGTGCATATATCAGACCATTCTTTTATTGGTTCGGACCAAAAGGCCTTTGTTGCATTCAAGGACATGTGGTTAATGATGAACCTTTAGAGACTCGACATGCAACTTGTGATGGTGTTTGCATTGTAAGTGTCGCCCATACTTCCACATATATGTGTTATTATTAGTGAGTTGTATAAATTTTCAATATATGACATGCACGTGTGACTTGCAGAATGCAACATGATTAGTAGGAGATCATTTATGGTACCAAGCCTGATGCTAGTGCTAGTAAAATGATTGGGTATCTCAACCCAATACTGATATATAAGGAAAGCCACACTTTAAGAACCAAGAAAGACAATGAAGAGTTAAAGGGAAAGATGGATGAAGAAGTTGAGGAGCGTCTAAAGGTTATGAAGAAGGGTTTTGAAGCAGGATTCGCCACCTACATAGCAAACGCGATGCTTCAATTTCAAGATAGGGAAGCCATAATGGCCCCGTACAACTTTAAGTAAGTGTGGTTTTGCATAAATAAATTTAATAATTTCAATACACATGCATCACAAATTTGATTCGTACAGGGACCATTGGATATGCTTCCTCATTTATCCTAAGGTTGGAAGGTGCTGGTGCTCGACTCCTTGAACTACGGCCCTTTGACCTATGCAAAATTCATCGGTATCTTAGAGTTGTAAGCCTTTTCTATGCATGCATATTTATATCGATGGTAATTTTAAAATAACATGGAGATTCTATTTGGGATCACAAAGCATTTAGGTTCTATAAGTGGAAAGGTGGAAAGTACGACACGTCCAAAAAATGTGTGCCACTAGACATCCATCATAACTTGCTAGTAAGTATATGAATTTATGAATACATATCGTACACAATGTTGTAACTAAATAACCAATCTCTCATTATGTAGTGCCACAAGCAACCACAAGGATCGATCCTATGTGGATCCTATGCGTGCGAGTTCATGAGAGTGAACAGACGATACATCACAAACCCTATGCACATTCATACTGAAAGAGGTCATTCCCGCTGAAGGGAAATATCAGGATGCCCCTAGTACATTAGCTAGGCCAGAGTTTAGAATACTAACAGAAGCTAGTAGAC
The DNA here is from genome assembly GCA_029449295.1 of Zea luxurians. Taxonomy (NCBI): domain Eukaryota; kingdom Viridiplantae; phylum Streptophyta; class Magnoliopsida; order Poales; family Poaceae; genus Zea; species Zea luxurians. The sequence continues at coordinate 6,356,677 of JAOPSE010000124.1, forward strand.
TATCCCTTAGGCGAGATAGTTATTAGAGCATAGGTGAAAACTTTTGATGTATAAACAGAAGACTTTGATGTATATAAATGTATGATAGAATTTAATTCCATGTTTCATTCAATATCAATATATATAAACTAATCTATTAAGAACCTAATGTGGACATCTGGTGATACCACGGCTTCACTTTCCTCGCTTCCACACCATTCAAAAAAATAGTGCAAAGCGAGCACTCGAACCCACACACCCTTGCTCCACTCGAACCCACACAGGGGTGGATAATGAGCCGGCTCGGCTCGTTCGAGTTCGAGGTGGCTCGTTAAGCTAACGAGCCAGCTCGGCTCGTTAAGTTAACGAGCCACAAAGTCAGCTCGGCTCAGCTCGTTTACGAGCTCGAGCTGGCTCGTTTAGTTCGCGAGCTAGAGCAGAAAAAATAATATGTACATAATAATTAATTTTTAGTTAATTTCAAACTAATTTAACAACAAAAAATAGTAATTATACTCATAGTTCCACAAATCACGTCAATGTAACACCAAATTAGCACAATTCATCACTCATCAATTCACAATTCACATACATGTTCATTAGTTTAACCCACAATTATATTTGCATAGACCAAATTAACACCAAATTAGCACAATTCATCACTCATCAATTCACAATTCACATATATGTTCATCAGTTTAACCCACAATTATATTTGCATAGACCAAATTAACACATAGACATAATTCATTAGTCATTAGTTTAACTCATAGGTAGACACCTCACATATACATAACATGTTCATCAATTATTCTGTAAATGATACGCATATAGTTTTGTTTTGCTGGAATGTGGTAGCTCGTTTAGCTCACGAGCTGGCTCGTTAACGAACCGGGCTAGGATGTCAGCTCACCTCGTGAAAAAATTCAAACGAGCCGATCCGAGCCGAGTCGACCATGAACCGAGCGAGCCAACGAGCCACGAGCATTTCGTCTAGCCCTAAACCCCCACACCCTTGCTCCGAACATTTAGGGGTAACCACCAGACCACACATGTCTTATTGTTTATAAATAAACAATAGTTACTAATCTTGTCGGCGTTTCGAAACCCGGGGGGTCCCTGGACCGACGAGTAAATTGTCGTCGCGTGCCCCAGCCCAGATGGGTCGGCGCGAGGCGGAACACGAAGGGGGGAGAGCAGCCGGAGGGAGGCAGGCGTGGGAGGTGGAACCCGCGGCCTTCGTGTTAGCCCCGCGCCCAGGTCGGGTGCACTTGCAGTAGGGGGTTACAAGCGTCCACGCGGGAGGGAGCGAGCGGCCTCGCGCGAGCGCCGTCCCGTCCTTCCCCGCGCAGCCAACCCTCTGCAAGAGGGCCCTGGACCTCCCTTTTATAGGCGTAAGGAGAGGATCCAGGTGTACAATGGGGGGTGTAGCAGTGTGCTAACGTGTCTAGCGGAGGAGAGCTAGCGCCCTAAGTACATGCCATCGTGGCAGCCGGAGAGGTTTTGGCACCCAGTTCGTGTGGTGTCGTGGCCGTCGGAGGAGCGCTGGAGCCTGGCGGAAGGACAGCTGTCGGGGCTGTCGAGTCCTTGCTGATGTCCTCTTGCTTCCGTAAGGGGGCTGAGAGCCGCCGTCGTCATAGAGCGTTCGGGGCGCCATCATTACTCGTATAGTGGAGCGAGCCAGATGGGACGCTGGTCTTGTTCCCCATAGCCTGAGTCAGCTTGGGGTATGGTAATGATGGCGCCTCCTGTCGACGTGGTCGGTCCGTGCCCTAGGTTGGGTGAGGTGGAGGCTCCTCCGAGGTCGAGGTCGAGTCTGTCTTCCAAGGTCGAGGTCGATTCCGAGCCCCCGGGTCGGACAAGGCGGAGACCGTCGGCTGAGGCCAGGGCGGAGTCCGAGCCCTGGGGTCGGGCGAAGCGGAGTTCGTCGTCCTTTGGGGCTGAGCCCGAGTCCGAGCCCTGGGGTCGAGCGAAGTGGAGTTCGTCGTCTTCCGGGGCTGAGCCCGAGTCCGAGCCCTAGGGTCGGGCGAAGCGGAGTTCGTCGTCTTCCGGGGCTGAGCCTGAGTCTGAGCCCTGGGGTCGGGCGGAGCAGAGTTCGTCGTCTTCCGGGGCTGAGCCCGAGTCCAAGCCCTGGGGTCGGGCGGAGCGGAGTTCGTCGTCTTCCGGGGCTGAGCCCGAGTCCGAGCCCTGGGGTCGGGCAGAGCGGAGTTCGTCGTCTTCCGGGGCTGAGCCCGAGTCCGAGCCCTGGGGTCAGGCGGAGCGGAGTTTCCCATGGCGCCTAGGGCCGGACCTGGCTACTGTCAGCCTTACTTTGTCGAGTGGCTCAGCAGTCGGAGCGGCGCAGGCGGCGCTGTCCTCTTGTCAGACCGGTTAGTGGAGCGGCGAAGTGACTGCGGTCACTTCGGCTCTGTCGACTGGAGGGCATGCGTCTGGATAAAGGTGTCTGGCCACCTTTGCATTAAATGCCACTGCGATTTGGTCGGTTGGCGTGGCGATTTGGCCAAGGTTGCTTCTTGGTGAAGACTGGGCCTCGGGCGAGCCAAAGGTGTGTCCGTTGCTGGAGGGGGTCCTCGGGCGAGACGTAGATCCTCCGGGGTCGGCTGCCCTTGCCCGAGGTTGGGCTCGGGCGAGGCGTGATCGCGTCCCTCGAATGGACCGATCCTTGACTTAATCGCACCCATCAGGCCTTTGCAGCTTTGTGCTGATGGGGGTTACCAGCTGAGATTTAGGAGCCTTGAGGGTACCCCTAATTATGGTCCCCGACAGTAGCCCCCGAGCCTCGAAGGGAGTGTTAATACTCGCTTGGAGGCTTTTGCCGCACTTTTTTGCAAGGGGACCAGCCTTTTTTGGTTGCATTTTGTTCCGGTGGGTGCGCGCGAGCGCACCCGCCGGGTGTAGCCCCCGAGGCCTCGGAGGAGTAGTTTGACTCCTTCGAGGTCTTAGTGCGTTTCGCAACACTTCGGCTGGTCTGGTTGTTCCCTCATGCGAGCTGGCCGTAGCCCGGGTGCACGGTCGGGTCCCAAGTTCTCGGGCTGGTATGTTGACGCTGTCAACGGTTTGGCCGGAGCCGGGTTTGCGAGAGCAGCCCCCGAGCCTCTGCACAGGGCGAGAGGACGGTCAAGGACAGACTCGACTTTTTTACATATGCCCCTGCGTCGCCTTTCCACAAGGAGGAGGGGGGAAAAGCACCATGTTGCCCTCGGAGGGCGCCAAACATGGTGTCTCCGGTGAGCTGCTGGCGGGTAATCCGAGTGGACGCCCGTGCCCCATTTGTTAGGGGTCGGCTAGAGGCCCGGAGGCGCGCTCCAAAAGTACGTGCGGGTGATCTGCCGGACCCGGTCCCCTTTTGACGGGGTCCGAGGGCTCGATGCCTCCCTCTGATGGGATTCCGTTACAAGATCGTTCCCGCTGGTCTCGGATATGTCCTAGGGTACCTCGGGAGCGTAGCCCGAGCCTTGGTTATGTATCGAACGTACCCAGGGTCATCCCTCGCTCTGTGTATGAGGCAACTGTGAACCCTTCGAGGGCTAGCCTATGAACCCCTGATCAGTAGTGGGCGCGGAGCCCGAGTGGCCTGAGGCGGCCGTTGAACCCTTCCGAGGGGCCGGCCATCGAACCTCTGACCAGTAGTGGGCGCAGAACCCAAGCGCTCTGAGGCGGCCGTTGAACCCCTCCGAGGGGCCAGCCTTTGAACCTCTGATCAGTAAGGTAGCTCGGGGCCTGTTTCCTTCACGGAGAAGGATCCTTTTCGGGGTATCCCCCTTTCCCGGTCCCTGTTGTAAGAGAGAGAAAGAGGAAAAGGAAAAGGATACGAAATCGAATGACGTGGCGTACCTTTTTCGACGCGGGCATTATGGCGAAGGCGAAGCGTCGCTTGCTTCTCCTGCCTGAGGCGCCGCCTGTCCTGCCACGGAGTTAATGTGACGGGGCGAGTGGTTCGCGAGGCGGCCATTGCACATGTGCGAGCCGTTCGAGGAACGGAACACGGGCGCGCCGTCTTCACGCCGTGAGAGAGGGTTCTCTCGCTGCCCTTGGATGGGACGTAAGCTTGGCTGACGACGTGACCGCTGCTCCTGCCCGCCTGCCACTGCCATTACTGCCGGCCCATTTGTGGCCGCATTGACCGTCACGCCTGGCTGGCACTACTGGGTCATACGCAGGGTTGCCTCGAGTCACGGTACTGGTTCCGCAGTCGAGGAGGCGCGGTAGTGGTGCGAGTGGCGGTGCAGTTGCTCGCACGTAGCAACCGGCGCGTCGGTTGCCCGACGTGTGGGCCTGGGCCTCCATGCTGGGTGCGTTGGAAGTCGGAGGGGCGCGCCCACTTGGCGCGGTTGCATGCTGCCTGCATGGCTGTCCGCCCTTTCACCCGCTGGTCTGGGCGAAAGTGGAGGAATGCTTGTAACTGCTGGGCAGTTGCATGCCCTGCGCGCGGCGGTTTGGCTCCTTCTGCCCTGGACCAGCTTGCATGACGCGTGGGACCCAGTCCCCGCGTCGTAGGGGGAGGACCTTGGAGCATGTTGGAGAAGACTCAGCCCACGACGGCTGGGGACGCAAGTAGGGAGAGTTGCCTTTAAAAGGAGGGTGACCTCCTTGAAAGGCGACCATGTCTTCGCGCTCCCTTATGCACCGTGTCTTTCCACCTTCCGAGCCCCCAGATGGGGAACACCCGCAATCCTTCTGCCTTGCCATTGGAGGAACGCAACTTCGTGGAAGTTGGTACCTTTCAGCCATCGTTCGGCTTCAAGGATTTTCATCATGCAGCCCGGCTGCATCCCCTCGCCGGTGGTCACCCAAGACGGTGACCACCAGCCCCTGGGTGGGGAGAGGCAAGCCGGGCTGCGATCTTGGTCCCGCCCTCAGCTTCAAGGATGTTCATCATCCTTGCTGGGGCGGAGGCCGGGCTGATGTCTTCGGGGAACGGCTGGCTGAGGCTTCGGGGTGTCCGGCCGAGCCGTCTGCTCGAGCCGGATTCCTGAAAAAGACCCCGCCGGCGCTGGTCCGGGCGTGGTGCTGCTGTCGTCCTTCGGGGTGGAGATCCTCCAACTGCGTCGCCGTCTGAGGCTAGGTCAGACCCCGCCGAAGGTGTAGTTGACGCCGAGGGTGCTGCTGCTCCGTTCAACTGTCGACGTCTGAGCCTGCAGGATCAGGTTGTCTTGTAGTGTGTATATGTTTTCTGCGGCCGCCGAGGCCCAAACACACTGTCGTTGTGTTGTGAAGTAGTCGAAAAGCACGAAAGGCATTCTGGCAGAAAAGATTTTTTTTCTTTTTCCGAGGAAAATTTCGACGCAGAGGGGGTTCCCCCCTTCTAGCCCTCGAGGGAGGGTCGGGCTTTGCTGAGGCAAGCTGACCCTTCCTTGACGACCAGACTTTGTGTGTGAACGGGGTGTACGAATAACTTGGAAGCATCTTAAGGGTAGAAGCGACGTAGCTGTTGGATGTTCCAAGCGTTGCTGTAGACCTCGCCTTGATTGTTGGCCAGCTTGTATGTTCCGGGCTTCAGAACCTTGGTGACGACGAACGGCCCTTCCCAGGGAGGCGTGAGTTTGTGCCGCTCTCGAGCATCTTGTCGCAGCCGAAGCACCAGGTCGCCCACCTGGAGGTCTCGGGACCGAACCCCTCGGGCGTGGTAGCGTCGCAAGGACTGCTGGTACCGCGCCGAGTGTAGTAAGGCCATGTCCCGAGCCCCTTCCAGCTGGTCCAGTGAGTCTTCTCGATTAGCTTGATTGCTTTGGTCGGCGTAGGCCCTCGTCCTCGGGGAACCGTATTCTAAGTCTGTGGGCAATATGGCCTCGGCCCCATAGACTAGGAAGAACGGTGTGAAGCCCGTGGCTCGGCTCGGCGTTGTCCTCAGGCTCCAGACCACCGAGGGGAGTTCCTTCATCCACCGCTTGCCGAACTTCTTGAGGTCGTTGTAGATCCGAGGCTTGAGTCCTTGCAGAATCATGCCGTTGGCACGTTCTACCTGCCCATTTGTCATGGGGTGGGCCACGGCGGCCTAGTCCACCCGGATGTGGTGATCCTCGCAGAAGTCCATGAACTTTCTGCCGATGAACTGGGTGCCGTTGTCGGTGATGATGGAGCTCGGGACCCCAAAGCGATGGGTGATGTTGGTGAAGAACGCCACCGCCTGTTCGGACCTGATGCTGTTTAGGGGTCGGACCTTGATCCACTTGGAGAATTTGTTGATGGCGACCAGCAGGTGCGTGTAGCCCCCGGGTGCCTTCTGCAAGGGGCCGACTAGGTCTAGACCCCACACAGAAAACGGCCAGGTGATGGGTATGGTCTGTAGGGCCTGAGCAGGCAGGTGGGTCTGCCTTGCGTAGAACTGACACCCTTCGCAGGTGCGGACAATTCTAGTGGCGTCGGCCACCGCCGTCGGCCAGTAGAAACCTTGTTGGAAGGCGTTTCCAACAAGGGTTCGAGGTGCTGCGTGATGGCCGCAAGCCCCCGAGTGTATCTCTTGTAGGAGCTCCTGACCTTCGGCGATGGAAATGCATCGCTGGAGGATGCCCGAGGGGCTGCGGTGGTAGAGCTCCTTCTCGTCTCCCTGCAAGACGAACGACTTGGCGCGCCGCGCCAACCGCCAAGCTTCGGCTCGGTCGGGCGGTAGCTCTCCTCGGTGGAGATATTGCAGGTACGGGGTCTACCAGTTTCGATTAGGCGTGACCTCGCTCCGCTCCCCCTTGATGCGCAGTGCCTCACCCTCGGGGGCCAAGGGTACCTTGGGCTGAGCCGAGAGTGTCTCGGGCTGAGCCGAGGTCGCCTCGGACTGAGCCGAGGGTGCCTCGGGCTGGGCCGAGGCCTTCTCGGGCTCGGGCGTGTCGTCGGTCTTGACGGAGGGTTGATGCAGGTCTCGGGAGAATACGTCCGGGGGAACCGTTGTTCGTCCCGAGGCTATTTTAGCCAGCTCGTCCGCAGTCTCGTTGTAGCGTCGGGCGATGTGGTTGAGCTCGAGCCCGTAGAACTTGTCTTCCAGGCGCCGAACCTCATCGCAGTAGGCTTCCATCTTCGGGTCGCGGCAGTGGGAGTTCTTCATGACTTGGTCGATGACGAGCTACGAGTCACCGCGAGCGTCGAGGCGTCGAACCCCTAGCTCGATGGCGATTCGCAACCCGTTTACCAGAGCCTCGTACTCAGCCACGTTATTGGACGCCGGGAAGTGGAGGCGTAGCACGTAGCATAGGTGCTTCCCGAGGGGCGAGATGAAGAGCAGGCCCGCGCCGGCCCCCGTCTTCATCAGTGACCCGTCGAAAAACATGGTCCAGAGTTCCGGTTGGATCGGAGCTGTTGGGAGCTGGGTGTCGACCCATTCGACCACAAAATCCGCCAAGACCTGGGACTTGATGGCTTTCCGAGGGGCGAACGAGATCGTCTCGCCCATGATCTCCACCGCCCACTTTGCAATTCTACCCAAGGCCTCTCGGAACTGGATGATCAACCCCAGGGGGAAGGATGACACCACAGTTACTGGATGAGACTCGAAGTAGTGTCGCAACTTCCGCCGCGTCAGGATCACCGCGTACAGCAGCTTCTGAATTTGTGGGTAGCGGATCTTGGTCTCGGACAGCACCTCACTGATGAAGTAGACTAGCCTCTGGACGGGCAATTCATGCCCCTCTTCTCGTCTCTCAACCACAATCGCGGCGCTAACCACCTGAGTGGTAGCGGCGACGTAGATCAAGAGGGCTTCTCCGGCAGCGGGGGGCACTAAGATGGGCGCGTTCGTGAGGAGCGCCTTCAGGTTCCCGAGGGCTTCCTCGGCCTCAGGGGTCCAAGCGAAGCACTCGGCCTTCCTTAAGAGGCGGTACAGAGGCAGACCTCTTTCGCCGAGGCGTGAGATGAAATGGCTCAGAGCCGCGAGGCATCCCATGACCCTCTGTACGCCTTTCAAGTCCTTGATGGGCCCCATGCTGGTGATGGCCGCGATCTTCTCTGGGTTGGCCTCGATGCCCCGCTCGGAGACGATGAACCCCAAGAGCATGCCTCGGGGGACTCCAAAGACACACTTCTCGGGATTGAGTTTTACACCTTTCGCCTTGAGACATCGGAACGTCGCTTCAAGGTCAGAAAGGAGGTCGGAGGCTTTCCTCGTCTTGACTACGATGTCATCGACATAGGCCTCGACCGTTCGGCCGATGTGTTCGCCAAACACATGGTTCATGCATCGCTGGTACGTTGCACCCGCATTTCTCAAACCAAACGGCATGGTAACATAGCAGTACATGCCGAACGGTGTGATGAAAGAAGTCGTGAGCTGGTCGGACTCTTTCATCCTGATCTGGTGATACCCTGAGTAGGCATCGAGGAAAGACAGGGTTTCGCACCCAGCAGTGGAATCCACGATTTGATCGATGCGAGGCAGAGGGTAGGGAACTTTCGGACATGCTTTGTTTAGACCAGTGTAGTCTACACACATCCGCCATTTCCCCCTTTCTTTCTCACAAGCACAGGGTTGGCAAGCCATTCGGGATGGAATACCTCTTTGATGAACCCTGCCGCCATTAGCTTGTGGATCTCCTCGCCTATGGCTCTGCGCTTTTCTTCGTTGAATCGGCGCAGAGGCTGCTTCACGGGTCGGGCTCCAGCTCGGATATCCAGCGAGTGCTCGGCGACTTCCCTCGGTATGTCGGGCATGTCCGAGGGACTCCACGCGAAGACGTCGGTGTTTGCGCGGAGAAAGTCGACGAGCACTGCTTTCTATTTGGGGTCGAGCTCGGAGCCGATCCGGATCTGCTTGGAGGCGTCGTTGCAGGGTTCGAGAGGGACGGACTTAACCGTCTCCGCTGGCTCAAAGTTGCCGGCGTGGCGCTTCACGTCTGGCGCCTCCCTAGAAAGGTTCTCCAGGTCGGCGATGAGGGCCTCGGCGTACTCCACGCACTCCACGTCGCATTCGTACGCGTGTCGGTACGTGGGCCCGACGGTGATGACCCCGTTGGGGCCCGACACCTTGAGCTTGAGGTAGGTGTAGTTGGGGATGGCCATGAACTTGGCGTAGCATGGCCTCCCCAACACTGCGTGGTAGGTTCCTCGAAACTCGACCACTTCGAACATGAGGGTCTCCCTTCGAAAGTTGGAGGGCGTCCCAAAGCAGACGGGTAGGTCGAGTTGTCCGAGGGGTTGGACGCGCTTCCCGGGGATGATCCCGTGGAAAGGCGCAGCGCCCGTCCGGATCGAGGGCAGATCGATCCGCAGGAGCCCGAGGGTCTCGGCATAGATGATGTTGAGGCTGCTGCCTCCGTCCATGAGGACCTTGGTGAGCCTGACATTGCCGATGATGGGGTCGACAACGAGCGGGTATTTCCCCGGGCTCGGCACATGGTCGGGATGGTCGGCCTGGTCGAAGGTGATGGGCTTATCGGACCAGTCTAGGTAGACTGGCGCCGCCACCTTTACCGAGTAGACCTCCCGACGCTCTTGCTTGCGGTGCCGAGCCGAGGCGTTTGCCACTTGCCCACCATAGATCATGAAACAGTCGCGGACCTCGGGGAACTCTCCTGCCTTGTGATCTTCCTTCTTGGCGTCGTCGAGAGCCTTGCCACCCTCCGCGGGTGGCCCGACCTTGTGAAAGTGGCGTCGAAGCATGGCACACTCCTCAAGGGTGTGCTTGACGGGCCCCTGATGATAGGGGCATGGCTCCTTGAGCATCTTGTCGAAGAGGTTGGCACCTCCGGGAGGTTTCCGAGGGTTCTTGTACTCGGCGGCGGCGACAAGGTCCGCGTCGGCGGCGTCGCGTTTCGCTTGCGACTTCTTCTTGCCTTTCTTCTTGGTGCCGCGCTGAGTTGACGCCTCGGGAACATCTTCCGGTGGGCGGCCCTGGGGCTGCTTGTCCTTCCGGAAGATGGCCTCAACCGCCTCTTGGCCAGAGGCGAACTTGGTGGCGATGTCCATCAGCTCGCTCGCCCTGGTGGGGGTCTTGCGACCCAGCTTGCTCACCAGGTCGCGGCAGGTGGTACCGGCGAGGAACGCGCCGATGACATCCGAATCGGTGACGTTGGGCAGCTCGGTGCGCTGCTTCGAGAATCGCCGGATATAGTCCCGGAGAGACTCTCCCGGCTGCTGGCGGTAGCTTCAGAGATCCCAGGAGTTTCCAGGGCGCACGTACGTGCCTTGGAAATTGCCGGCGAAGGCTTGGACCAGGTCGTCCCAATTGGAGATCTGCCCTGGAGGCAGGTGCTCCAGCCAGACTCGAGCGGTGTCGGAGAGGAACAGGGGGAGGTTGCGGATGATGAGATTATCATCGTCCGTTCCACCCAGTTGGCAGGCCAGCCGATAGTGCGTGAGCCACAGTTCCGGTCTCGTCTCCCTCAAGTACTTTGTGACAGTAGTTGGGGTTCGGAACCGGGTCAGGAACGGCGCCCGTCGTATGGCGCGGCTGAAAGCCTGTGGACTGGGTGGTTCGGGCGAAGGACTCCGATCCTCCCCGCTGTCGTAGCGTCCCCCACGCCTGGGGTGGTAGCCTCGGCGCACCCTCTCGTCGAGGTGGGCCCGACGGCTGCGGTGATGGTGCTCGTTGCCGAGGCGACCCGGGGCCGCAGGCGCCGTGTTGCGCGTGCGCCCGGTGTGGACCGAGGCTTCCCGCATGAATCGGGAAGTCGCGGCGCGATGTTCCGAGGGGTACCCCTGCCTTCGGGAGGCGGAGCTTTCGGCCCGTCGGATCGCGGCGTCCTCCAGGAGATTCCTGAGCTCTCCCTGGATACGCCGCCCCTCGGTGGTTGATGGCTCCGGCATCGCACGGAGAAGCATTGCCGCTGCAGCCAGGTTCTGGCCGACTCCACTGGAAACCGGTGGCGGCCTTACCCTGACGTCGTCGGCGATGCGGTGCTGGATGCCCTGGGGGAGATGACGCACTTCTCCGGCCGAAGGTTGGCCCGCCCATTCCTGCCCGATGTCCCGGCGGATCGGCTCAAGCGTTCCTGCTCCCTCGTCGAGCCTGGCCTGCATCTCGCGGATTTACTCGAGCTGTGGGTCATGACCCCCCGCCGGGACGGGGACCACAGCTAGCTCCCGAAGGATGTCAACGCGAGGCACAGGCCTAGGGGGATCACCGTTCTCTGGTATACCAAGATGGTTGCCTTCGCCGAGACCCCCTAGATCGACGTGGAAACATTCGCAACTTGGACCGTCGCCGAGGCTGCGGCTACCGTCGGAACAGTCGGAAAGGCAGTAGTCGCATGCGGTCATGAAGTCCCGCACGACACTGGGGTTACCAAGTCAGGAGAAATCCCAACAGAGGTCGGGCTCGCCATCTTCCTCGGACCCTGAGGGCCCGTAGGTCGAGACGGCCGTCAGCCGGTCCCAGGGTGACCGCACACGATACCCTAGAGGGTTTGGACTCGCCTCTATGAGAATGTCCGCCGAAGTGGAGTTGCTTGGCGGGTCGAGGCCGAATCCAAAAGGCGCGAGATGGGAATCGGTCGGTACCTTTTGGTCGACGGGCGGTGACGAAGTCACGTCAGGGACTGACTGCACCGTCGTCTCAGGTACGAGGGTGACGCCTAGCAAGTCCTTCGCGAGCGTGCTGGCGTCGTCCGTTTGCTTGAGGTTAGTGTGTTGCGGGGAGACGGCGCTCGTCTTCGTCTCAGACGCGAGGCCGATGCCAGACGCGCTCTCCGTTGGGGCGCCGGCGCCGTCGACTCGCTCGACAGCCAACGAGGTGCCACCTCCTGCTTGGCCTTGGTTGCCCCGCCTCCTCCTCCGTCGGCGGGGGAGGGGACGGGACAAGCCCAAATGTCGTCCTTCCACCGCGTGGGGAAGGCGTCGTCAATTTCCCCGCCGGCGGGCGGGTTGTCGACCGCCATTGTCGCTGTCGCGCGGCGGGAGAAGGAGTATCACGTCGTAGCTGCCATCGAGGGACATGAACTCAAGACTCCCGAAACGGAGCACTGTCCCGGGTTGGAGAGGTTGCTGGAGACTGCCCATCTGGAGCTTGACGGGAAGCTGTTCGTCAACACGCAGCAGCCCCTACCTGGCGCGCCAACTGTTGGCGTTTCGAAACCGGGGGGGTCCCTGGACCGACGAGCAAATTGTCGCCGCGTGCCCCAGCCCAGATGGGTCGGTGCGAGGCGGAATGCGGAGGGGGGAGAGCAGCCGGAGAGAGACAGGCATTGGAGGTGGAACCCGCGGCCTTCGTGTTAGCCCCGCGCCAAGGTCGGGTGCGCTTGCAGTAGGGGGTTACAAGCGTCCACGCGGGAGGGAGCGAGCGGCCTCGCGCGAGCGCCGTCCCGTCCTTCCTCGCGCGGCCAACCCTCTGTAAGAGGGCCCTGGATCTCCCTTTTATAGGCGTAAGGAGAGGATCCAGGTGTACAATGGGGGGTGTAGCAGTGTGCTAACGTGTCTAGCGGAGGAGAGCTAGCGCCCTAAGTACATGCCATCGTGGCAGCCGGAGAGGTTTTGGCACCCAGTTCGTGTGGTGTCGTGGCCGTCGGAGGAGCGCTGGAGCCTGGCGGAAGGACAGCTGTCGGGGCTGTCGAGTCCTTGCTGACGTCCTCTTGCTTCCGTAAGGGGGCTGAGAGCCGCCGTCGTCATAGAGCGTGCGGGGCGCCATCATTACTCGTATAGTGGAGCGAGCCAGATGGGACGCCGGTCTTGTTCCCCGTAGCCTGAGTCAGCTTAGGGTAGGGTAATGATGGCGCCTCCTGTCGACGTGGTCGGTCCGTGCCCTAGGTTGGGCGAGGTGGAGGCTCCTTCGAGGTCGAGGTCGAGTCTGTCTTCCAAGGTCGAGGTCGAGTCCGAGCCCCCGGGTCGGACAAGGCGGAGACCATCGGCTGAGGCCAGGGCTGAGTCTGAGCCCTGGGGTCGGGCGAAGCGGAGTTCGTCGTCCTTTAGGGCTGAGCCCGAGTCCGAGCCCTGGGGTCGGGCGAAGCGGAGTTCGTCGTCTTCTGGGGCTGAGCCCGAGTCCGAGCCCTGGGGTCGGGCGGAGCGGAGTTCGTCGTCTTCCGGGGCTGAGCCCGAGTCCGAGCCCTGGGGTCGGGCGGAGCGGAGTTCGTCGTCTTCCGGGGCTGAGCCCGAGTCCGAGCCCTGGGGTCGGGTGGAGCGGAGTTTCCCATGGCACCTAGGGCCGGACTTGGCTGCTGTCAGCCTTACTCTGTCGAGTGGCTCAGCAGTCGGAGCGGCGCAGGCGGCGCTGTCCTCTTGTCAGACTGGTCAGTGGAGCGGCGAAGTGACTGTGGTCACTTCGGCTCTGTCGACTGGAGGGCGTGCGTCAGGATAAAGGTGTCAGGCCACCTTTGCATTAAATGCCCCTGCGATTTGGTCGGTTGACGTGGCGATTTGGCCAAGGTTGCTTCTTGGTGAAGACTGGGCCTCGGGCGAGCCGAAGGTGTGTCCGTTGCTGGAGGGGGTCCTCGAACGAGACGTAGATCCTCCGGGGTCGGCTGCTCTTGCCCGAGGCTGGGCTCGGGCGAGGCGTGATCGCGTCCCTCGAATGGACCGATCCTTGACTTAATCGCACCCATCAGGCCTTTGCAGCTTTGTGCTGATGGGGGTTACCAGCTGAGATTTAGGAGCCTTGAGGGTACCCCTAATTATGGTCCCCGACAAATCTATTAAGAACCTAATGTGGGCACCTTCTGCGGTTCTACATCATGCAAAAAATAGTGCAAAGCGAGTACTTGAACCCACACCCCCTTGCTCCGAACATTTAGGGGTAACCACCAAACCACACATATCTTAGTGTTTATAAATAAACAATAATTATTTTTTTAATAAATCTATTAAGAATCTAATGTGGGCATCTGGTGTTACCACAGCTTTACCCTCCACGTTGACACTCTAGGCCCGCCCCACGCGCCTCAACTGGTTCTCCCATCCCTCTCTCAGCTATTATCCTGTGGACACGCTGACACTCTAGGCCTGCCCCACACTCTCTGACTGGTTCTCCCGCCCCTCTCTCAGCTACTGCCCTGTGGATCCCAGCGCCCACACAGCCAGCTACTGCTGCTCAGCACCCGACCCCACCCACGCAGCTACCACACCGCGCAAAAAAGTGCAGAGTGAGCACTCAAACCCACACCTCTAGCTCCGGAATTTTGGGGCTAACCACCAGCCCACGTACTTTAGAGTTTAGAAATAAACAATAATTATATTTAATAAATATCTTAATACCTATTTATATGATATATAAAAACAGTAGCAAAGCACGGGCAACTGGCTAGTGTATGTATATATATGTGTGTGTAAATTAATATAAAATTTAGTTTTGTTTGAAATTAAAAAAAGGCGGGAAAACTTTCACTTGCTTGCGGCTAAATAAAGAAAACAACAAGTGGAAATTGTATTTCCACTAGCGGTTTTATTAAGCAAACCGCGAATTCTATTTCTACTCGCGGTTGTCTTAACCAACCACAAGTGGATATGATATTTTCACTGATGGTGTGGTTTCAAAACAACCGACAGTGAAAATACCGATTTCCACTGGCCTCTAGCACTAAAAAACATCACTGCAAATAGATGATCTAGGACGGCTACTATAGCTTCTATGTGCAAGTGGTATCTACGGTTTTGTACCTCGAAATAGTGCTGTCACGTAGCCGACTGGGCTTAATGATGACCTTGTCATGCATTCGCGTACGACACTACGACTGCTTGGTATTTTGTCAGGCCGTATAATTCCAGAGCAGCAGGCAACAGGCGTATATTGGCAGTCTAGGACACGGCTGCCCGATGGATACCCAGTCCTACGTACAGTAGTACCAGGGTACTCCTCGCTCTGTCATGCGCGCAGGCTTTACGAAATCAAGGCTCGGATCCCCCAGAAGATCTCGCTGCTGGTGCTGGGGGCGCGCGCGCAGAATTAATTGCAGGGAGAATATTTTACTGCGTGCAGAATTACACAATCGGCCGGACCCGTCAAGACAGAAAGTAGCAGTACTACCGTCTACCAGTACCAGACACACACGGCAGCTGACCAGCTGTTATTGAAGATAGATACCCTATTATTGACTCTCTCAAAAAAAAAGAACATGCAATTGTTAAATTAGTTCGTGTCACATAAAATAAAATGCCTAGCCTAGTACATGTCCATAGCTAATGTCATCCTGTCCTCTTCATGCGTGTGCTACCTCAGGCTACCTTGATTGTCTTGTCTGTACCGCCACGAGAAGGAAAAGCTGTGACGCATACTACGCTGAATACATGGATCCGTGTGGCCGGGACGGTCGATGTACGTGCGTGGGTGTGCGCGCACTCGTATAGTAGCTGGACGAAGAAGAAGATGTGTGAGCGTGTGTATAGTGGCTGGATGAAGAGCACAAAGGTACTGTTACTGTAGCTCTGGTTGAGCGTCGCGTTTCCAGCTAGCGCCGCGCGCATGCACTGCCTGCGTCCGCATGTGAGCTAAGTGTCCCGGCGCCGCTTTACGATCCTGCTGTTTCAATTCAGAAGCGCGTACTATGTGCCGTGACGTGACGACCACGCGCGCGTGGGCGGAGCCGCCGGCGGCGGCCGCGGCGCGCTGCCCTGCCCTGCCCTGGGACTGGGACGCGAGTGCATCTGCATCCGCACGGGGACGCCGACCACCGCGCTTGCCGGTCTCAACGGCAATCCTCGCCTCGGGATCCAACCCAAACAGAATTCAGCAAAATTAAAGGTCTCGCTGTCTCCAGAGGGGAACTGCTACGTCCACGCAACCAACTTGGGCATCGATGCAGCCATTGATTAATAATTATGCCGAAATCGGCTAGCCGAGAACAGCAGTTTAAGCTAGCTAGCCACAGATCTTGTCGAAAATACGGAAAAAAAAAGGGCAGATCAGAAAACAGATTATTGTCCGGATCTCCGTCGATCCGGAGGAGGAGCCGGCCGGTGAACGAATTAGAAGCCCGGCCTCTCGCTCACGCCGATCCATGCCTGCTATTCTCTCTTTGTATAATCGCGCGCGCGCGTCTAGGGATCGGCGCGTCAGCAGGGGCCATCATCGTCGGTGCGTGGACGCGTGAAACAAGGCCGGCCGGCTTCTCGTGTCGTCTCGTCTCGTCTCGTCTCGTCTCGAGTGGGCTTTTCACTAGCTAGTGCTACTAGAAACGAAGAACCTGCATGGCTGCGCGTGAGCCCGGCCGGCAGAAACGTAGGAGACCGCGGCCGTTGTTCCTGGGTCTGGAGTCACGCGTAGTACGTTGGAACGAAGCGAAACGCGAGGGACGCCTGCTCCATCAGCGGTGACGACGACGGTCGGTCATCAGTCCGGCCATGTGGACGTGGTGCCCCCGACGACAGGCCGGCACTCAAATCGCGTGATCGCGTCCATCAGGCATCAGTCACGCGCTCACGCCGAGCTCCGGACACCATGGGCAGGGCCCGGTCCCTTGTGTCTTTTCCAGCGGGCCACGATAAGCGCTCGGTTTACGACTTGGTTGCGTGCTACGTGGGTGGGCCGAATCGTTTCGTCATTGAAAAAAGGCCCCGTTTTGCCTCTCTAAACGACCAAGTTCAGAGTACTTTACGATTATTAGTTTGGTGGCTTCAAATAATTTTCGTCTTAGATTTTCATGTTAAACTCAATGTGGTGGTGCCCCGACGACAGACACTCAAACTGCGTCCATCGCTCACGCCGAGCTCCGGACACCGTACGTGGGCAACATGGGCCCGCTCCCGTGTGTTCTTGTTTAGTGGGCCGCGATAAGCGCGCGGTTACCATATAGTTGTCTGTGCTACGTGGGCCGAATCGTATTGCATTGTAATAGAAAACATCTCCTTTTGGTTCCACTAGTACAAAAAAATAAGCTCTCTAAGACTCGGTTCGTAACTTATTTTTACTTGCATTTTTTAGAACCGCCAGCGCTTTTGTCCATAGTCAGTTAATTGGGAACCGTAAACGTCAGTAGGAATCGATTTTCGCTGGCGGTTCATTTAAGACAACTTTGAATGAAAATAGTTAAGAAAACCGCAAATACAAATTCTTTTTTCAGGAAATATAAATCGGTTTTAAAAATAGTAAAAAATATTTTTAATCAGGGAAGGCCTCACTTGCCGGTACAAATATGGAAACCCTGCCATTAAAAATATTTTATACCACAACCTATACTTCATCACACACCATTCATTGCCTATACATGCACTAAAACATTTTTCGCAACATCCGAAACTCAAAATCAATACCTACTACACAAAATTATGATGAAGCACCACATATTACTTTGCTCTAAACTATCATGACATAACCATAAAATCTCTAACTTATATTAAGGCACCACTCAAATATTGCAAGGGACATGCATGATTTGCCCACTCCTCATTTTCACCAACTCTTCTTATAATTATATACTAGCCAGTTGCCCGTGCTCTGCTACGGTTGTTATATATCATATAGATAAGTATTGAGATATTTATTCAAATATAATATTGTTTATTTCTAAACAATAAGGTATGTGTGGTCTGGTGGCTCCAAATTTTTAGAGCAGGGGGCGTGGGTTCAAGTGCTCGCTCTGCACTATTTTTTGCGCAGTATGGTAGCTACACAGGCGGGGCCGGGCAGTCGTAGTAGCTGCGTGAGCGCTAGAGGTCCACAGGGAAGAGCACTGCGCGGGTGCTGGATGTGGGGCCCACAGGGCATGGCGCCGAGGCGGGGCGCGTGGGGCGGGCCCAGAGTGGCAGCGTAAAGGGTAAAGTCATAGTAGCACGAGATGCCCACATTATGTTCTTAATAGAGTAGATATTATTTTAGAATGAGTATTAGTTTAGCACCATATGAGGCTATCTAATTTGGGGCTATGGTTTTCATAAAGTATAGGTAATAACAAGTCATGACAAATGTACAAATTTTACATTATCAGGTTTTATATATTAATTATTACAAAAATGATAAATTGTTAATGCAATAAGGCATATGAGGACAAGTTAAATCTAAAACTAAATATTTTTTGTGAATGCATAGCCATGTTAACTTTTATTAGGCCACTACAACATCGTATAAAGACACTAGAACAACATTTTTCATTTTTACATCCGTATACTATTTATAAACCATTTAAAACTACTTAATATGCATCAAACAAGTTAAATCACTAACTCCATGATACATGCACCATAAATCATGAAATTTTTACCAGTCACCAATCATCATACCTAGAGTATACCATAATAATTTCAAGCATTTAGAGTACTAGAGCTAAATATCCAAAAATAACAAGCAAAACAATCATCTTTTTTCTATTTAACAAGATTTAACTAATACACCAAGAAAACAACAAACAACATATGAGTTTCATATTTTTATGTGCTAGAGTATGACATCATCTAACTAACAAAACAAGCCTCATTCTATTTGAGCACCTAAAACTCAAAATATAGAGAGAAGCAAGTTAATTTGATTTTGAAACCACTTTTCAACATGAATTTCTACAGTAGAAAACTTGCACTAAAACATGCTATATTATAGATCTAATAGGTAGAACACTTCATACGAAAGCTAACAAAACAAGTCTTACTAATTTCGAAGCTACCAAACTCGAGTTATGGATTTTAGAAGAAAATGTAAGAATCTGAAATTTCAGCACACGTGTTCTTTACCTGGGCTCACCCGCTCTAACCTGAGTGGAGGGGAGGAGGGAGTCCTGATCGCCTGCTGCAACACGCCATGGGGAAGAGGGCGCAGAGAGCTTGGGCGTCATGGATGGCCGACGTGGAGGAGAAGGGGGCTGCTCCACCTGCGCTCGGAAGAAGTCCCCTCCTTGCTGTTTTGCGTTTTTGGACAGAGAGGAGAGGAGATGGCGTGGGGGGAGAAAGAGAAATGTGTGAGAGATGGTTAGTTGGGGGAGGTGGCTTGCGGGTAGAGATGGCCAAACGGGCCGCCCGGCCCGGTTCAGGCACGGTGAAGCCCGACCCGCCAGGCACGGTTAGAAAACCGGACCGGGGCGTCTAAACCCGCGGGCTTGATTTCCTGTCCGAGCCCGGCCCGCAGCGGGCCTGAACGGGCTGGGCCGGTCCGTTTAGCACGAAAAAAGCAGGTCGAAAAGCGGGCTTAGCGGGCCGGTAAGCACGTTTTAGTGTAAAAAAGCGGGCTTAACGGGCTTAGTGGTAAATGGACCGTGCCAGGCTAGCCCACCGTGCCTAGTTTCCTGTCCGAGCCTGACCCGCTTATTCATGCCGGGTCGGGCCGGGCCCGCATAGAACCGGGCCATGCCGGGCCGGGCCGGACCCGCATAGAATCGGGCCATGCCGGGCTCGGACCGGGCCCAAACAACGGGCTTCGTGCCGGGCTCGTGGGTCTCGTGCTTATTGGCCATCTATACTTGTGGGATTTTAAAAGGAGAGGATGACTAATTGCTTAGGTGAGAAGCAAAGGAGTTTGCTTAGAATAGAAGCAAAGGGTTGATTAGAGGAGAAGGGAGTTTCCTTTTAGGCTAAGAAAACTATTCAAAGGCAGAAAAATCTCCCGCAGGATTTGCCCGTGCGGAGAATGAAGAGAATCGGCGTCTGACGAACGAGATACCAAAGGAAATAATTGGACCAAGAATTTGATTTTTGGCGTCGCTCGGAAAAATTCCTCGCGTATTATTGGAAAAATAAATTGACTTGAGATTTGACTGCCTTTCGGATTTGTGATCGAAAAAGGCGAGTCGTAACATTTAAGAGCATTGCAAATGTTGGTTTCAAATTTGTATCGGATACAGAGATATCAAGTCACTTTGGATAAGAATTAATTTGAGGTCAACACATTAGAGATTCCGTTTTAGAATACAGATTCGAATAAAATTTTCAGGCAAGGATCGATTAGCCGAGAAATAGGATTCAGAAACAGATCGGATAACAATTGTCGAGAGTTCGAATAAATGAGTTTAGACGAGATTGACTTTCGAATTTGTATTCGTTCTAAGAAATAATAGTTCTAACAAGCTCTAATTTTGGCATTTCTCGAGATCGGATAACTCCGAATTCGGTGAAACTTTCATGAATAATCTTGATAATCGGAGATAGACACGATTGAGAAATTATTATTTCCACTAAGGATCCGTGCTGAGGTCCAAATCTCCCGCCTCAACACAAGATAAACACTTGGGTGCCACAAATTCTCAGTCTTAACCATTATTTATTGATAAGCCTTACACTACACATGTGCCCCCACCGTAAGTGAGCTCATGCACATTATTCCCCACACTTGTTGTGCGATGATCGTATGGGAGCTCACTCTTGCTATAATCACACTAGGAGAAGAATAGGTGCTATCGGAGGAGGAATATTACGATGAGTTCGATGCGATCTAGACGTCGTCTCCTAGTCAACTATTGGCACCGAGGAGATAATTATCTTAGTTCGATTTATTTATTATTAGCTATTTTGTAAGACATTTTCGTTAAGTAATAAAGATTATGACATTCGTCTCTATACACTGAGTCATTGTATGTGTGGATCTTTATTTGGCGCACATATGAGACACATCCGGGTTTGCCCTTAAATCCAGGTGTGACAGAAGTGGTATATGAGGATTGTTGACTGTAGGACGTAACCTAGATAAAACTGGACAAACCCTTACCTACTTACCTTTTTTACTTTGATTCTTTCTATACTTTCCTTGATCCCGCCTCACCTTTTGCTGTTTTACTCTAGCTACTCCCATATTTTCTAAAAGACAAAAAAGATTTCATACCTTGGAATCCTGAACCTATGATTCTTTAAGATATAGGAGACCCAACCCGAAGGGAAAAACTATTTTTGTAGGCATATATGTGCTTGAATGCTTGTTCTTATGATTCATGTTTGATTTGGTTCTTTGATTGAGTGAAATATTTGCGGGGTTATATCCACAATAGAACCTAGTATATTGGGTTAATTCTAGCATGTACCAACATAGAGGTAGTGTAGTAATGATAGGTAGGTGTCACTCTCATCTACTGAGCTATTGTGACCCAAAAGATCTCATCCTAAAAGTCAGGTGTCCTATACTTAATCATCTGTCTTATCTGCAAATATATCTTACCTTATGTATCTAACTCAGATGGTCAATACCAGGACAGGAGGAGGTGTCGATCAACCTACACACATTCGGCGAAGAAGGGCAGTAGTTAATTTAGAACTGCAGATGAATCCCCCAAAACCCTCCGCCTGCTGGGTTGGAAGAATTTTTCGCTGCCCAAATCCAGCTACTGCAATAGATATCCAATACCATGGCCAACATGCAAGCCCAGCTCAACAATAACCAACAACACCCACACCAACCACCACCTAGAGACAAACATCGCGAGTTCATGAGCCATAGACCACCCACCTTTTCTAGCTCCCTAGATCCGCTGCAAGCTGATGACTAGCTGAAGTCCGTGGAGAAGGTGCTTAACATTGCCCAATACACTGATAGGGAGAAGGTACTATACGCATCGGGTCGCCTCACTGGCCTCGCTGTGGATTGGTGGGATGCTTACTGCGCAGCACATGCTGCCATTAACACCATCACTTAGGCAGAATTCTCAACCAATTTCAGAAACTACCATATTCCTGCTGGTTTAATGAAGATCAAGAAGAAGAAGTTTCTCTCACTCAGGCAGGGAGGGATGTCAGTAAGCGAGTACAGAGACAAATTCATCCAGTTATCCAGATATGCTCCTGAGGAGGTCGATGAAGATGAAAAGAAGCAAGAATTGTTCTTGTAGGGACTCATCGGGCCACTCCAATATGAGATGATGTCTCACTCATTCCCATCTTTCCAGAAACTGCTAGACATGACCATAGCCCTTGAACACATACCTATTTAGCTAAGCGAGATGAAGAGAAAGACTATCACTCAGGGACAGGGAGGCTACATCCGTCGTCCTCGTTATACTCAGCTTCCGGGTACCCCAACTCATTTAGGAGGAGTGCAACAATCATACCAACACCCTGTTTAGCAGTCACCATAGGCCACGCCTCAGACACCACACCCTCGTCAGGTTGTCACAGCTGGCACCCCGGTGAGACCTACTGTCCTTAATATCACTACAGAAAATTCATGCTTCAAGTGTGGTGAGGTTGGACACTACGACAACGCTTACCCTAAGAGGAATGCCAACACCACTCCAGCTCGTGGCAGTAACCCTAACTGGTCAAACCAATCTACCAAGGGTCAGGCTCCATCCGGAAACTATGGCCAACAGAACTTTACTCTCAGCCAGATTAATCAGATCAGCGCTGATGCTACAACTGATGGCTCCGACAATGTCATTGGTATGTTCTTCATCAATTCCATACCAGCATCTATACTATTTGACTTGGGAGCTTTACATCCATTTATCTCTGCTCATTATGTTAGTTCGCATGATCTACCCCTCCTAAATATGTGTAAACCATGGTAGTTGTCACACCTAAGGACCTATTGAAGCAAATTTTGTATGCCACAAACTGAACATAATGATTTTGGAAACAAAATTGGGCCATACCCATAGTACTGAAGGAAAGTAGTATAGATTTGATCCTTGGTATGACATGGTTGAAACAGCGCAATGTGGTTATACATTGTGCTAGAGAAACCGTCGAGCTCACTAACCTAGACGGAGACAGATTTCAGGCCGCAGTCACCCTATCCCCATCCACTAAACCTGCTATCTATTAGCTAAAATACAAATTGGTGGGTGATCATATCCGTGTAATTAGAGACTACCCAGATGTCTTTCCGAAAGAGTTACCCGGTATACCACCAGATTGAGATGTGGAGTTCATTATAGACCTTAAACCTGGCACAACCCCTATTTCCAGAAGACCATATAGAATGTTCGTAGAAGAATTAAAAGAACTTACGAAACAGTTTAAAGAGTTACAGGATATAGGATTTATTCGTCCTAGTTCCTCGCCTTGGGAGCCCATGTCCAATTCGTGCAAAAGAAGGATGGTTCCCGGAGGATGTGTGTTGATTATCGGTCAATCAATGATGCAACCATAAAAAATAAATACACCTTACCCAGAATTGAGTATCTGTTTGACCAGATGAGAGGTGCTAGAGTCTTTTACCAAAATTTACCTGAGATTCGATTATCATCAGATGAAGATTAGGCCTTCTGATATTCCCAAAACGACCTTCTCTACCTGATATGGATTCTACAAGTTCACGGTAATGTCGGTCGACTTGACCAATGCACCAGCCTGCTTCATGAATCTAATGAATAAGGTGTTCATGGATTATATTGATAAGTTTGTTGTGGTATTCATCGACGACATTCTGATCTATTCTAAGGATGACAATGAACATGAGGAACACCTAAGGCTAGTGTTGCAGAAGTTGAGGGATAACCGACTCTATGTAAAATTCAGTAAATGCGAGTTCTAGTTGGATGAAATACCTTTTCTTGCGCATATTATCTACAATGGAGGAATCATAGTACATCTAGCCAAAGTAAAAGAAATAGTGGGATGGAAGATACCTGAATCGATTACTGAAATCCGGAGTTTCTTAGGACCCGCGGGGTATTACCGGCGCTTCTGTTGGGGACCTTCTGAAAGGGAAATAGGGTTAACCTTTTCCTACAACTAATTTTGGTGGTTGAATGTCCAACATAAACATATGGACTAACTAGTTTGCTCTAGAACTCATGTATTACAGGTGCATAAGGTTCAACACAAACCAATAAAATATTCAAGTTAGGACCCAATTCAAAAGGAGCAAAATGAACTTGAGTGTGTTGTGGACTGGCGCACCAGACTGTCCGGTGTGCCACCGGACAGTGTCTGGTGCACCAGGTCCGAACAGGGGCCAACCAGCCACTATCTAGAAAACGTAGGCGCGCTCCACTATAATTCACCGGACTGTCCAGTGCGCCAGCGGGCAACGACTATCCAGCGCGCAACGGTCGACTCTTACAGCGGGAACAGTGCAGCACAGTGCGCGGCAGAAGTCGGAGCAGCGAGTCAGAGGGGCACCGGACTGTCCGGTGCACCACCAGACTGTCCGGTGCCACAAAAAGACAAAGGCGCCAACGGTCAACTGCTCCAGAACCCTAACGGTTGGGTGACATGGTGGCGCACCAGACACTAAACAATGTCTGTCCGGTGGCGCACCAGACTGTCCGGTGTGCCCATCGCCAGCAGCCTCCCCAACGGCTACCTTGGTGGTTGAGGGCTATAAATACTCCCCAACCACCACAACTTCAAGCATCCAAGTTTTCTGAATATCACATTCAATACAAGAGCTCTAGCATTCACTCCAAGACACAATACAAAAAGATCAAATCCTCTCCGAGTCCCAAATTCACTCCAAACACTTAGTGGCTCGTGAGAGAGAGATTTTTGTGTTCATTTGAGTTCTTGTCGCTTGGATTGCCTTTCTTCTTTTCCCACTCTTATTCTCAAGTGCTTTGTAAGCGAGGCAAGAGACACCAAGTGTGTGGTGGTCCTTGCAGGGTCTTAGTGACCCGTGAGATTAAGGAAGAAGGCTCACTCAGTCTAAGTGACCGTTTGAGAGAGGGAAAGGGTTGAAATAGACCCGGTCTTTGTGACCTCCTCAATGGGGACTAGGTTCTTTGGAACCAAACCTCGGTAAAACAAATCATCGTGTTCACTCGCCTTATTTCTTGGTTGATTAGTTTTCCCTCTCTTTCTGACTTGAATTTAACTCTAACGCTAACCCCGACTTGTAGTGTGTTTCTAAAGTTGTAAATTTCAGATTACGCCTATTCACCCCCTCTAGGCGACTTTCAATTGGTATCAAAGCCCGGTGCTTCATTAGAGTCTAAAAACTCGAAGTGATGTCGGGAGATCATGCCAAGAAGGAGATTGTGACTGGCGACAAGTCCGCAAGCTCGGGGAGGACTCTCTCAAGGGAGTCCGACAACAAACACAAGGAGGAATCCTCTTCCTCCATCAAGTCGCATCGGAAAGATGACAAGAAGAAGAAGATGAAAAAGGTCGTCTACTACGAGACCGACTCTTCGTCACCCTCCACA
This sequence comes from Zea luxurians, assembly GCA_029449295.1. Lineage (NCBI taxonomy): Eukaryota > Viridiplantae > Streptophyta > Magnoliopsida > Poales > Poaceae > Zea > Zea luxurians. The sequence continues at coordinate 6,381,492 of JAOPSE010000124.1, forward strand.
TCAAGCTCCGAGTCGTCCGTCGCTTCTAAGCGCCATGAGCGCAAGAAGTATAGTAAGATGCCTCTTCGCTATCCTCGTATTTCTAAGCACGCTCCATTACTTTCCGTTCTCTAGGCGAACCACCATATTTTGATGGTGAAGATTATTGTATGTGGAGTGATAAAACGAGGCATCACCTAACCTCACTCCACGAAAGCATATGGGACATAGTTGAATTTGGAGCGCAGGTACCATAGGTGGGGGACAAGGACTACGACTTGGACGAGGCCGCCCAAATTAGGCACTTTAACTCCCAAGCCACGTCTATACTCCTCGCCTCCTTGTGTCAAGAGGAGTATAACAAGGTGCAAGGATTAAAGACCGCCAAGGAAATTTGGGACGTCCTCAAGACCGCACACAAAGGGGACGAGGTGACCAAGATCACCAAGCGGGAGACAATCGAGGGGGAGCTCGGTCGTTTCATCCTCAACAAAGGAGTAGAGCCGCAAGCAATGTAGAACCGGCTAAAAACCATGGTGAACCAAGTGCACAACCTCGGGAGCACCAAGTGGGATGACCATGAAATGGTCAAGGTTATTCTTAGATCTCTTGTTTTTTATAATCCCACTCAAGAGCAACTAATCCGTGAGATCCTAGATACAAGCAAATGTCTCCTGAGGAAGTGATTGGCAAGTTTGTGAGCTTTGAGCTAATGATCAAAGACTCCAAACACATTGTCAACTTGGAGCAAGGCGCCACCTCCACACCTGAGGTGCAACCCATCGCATTCAAAGCAACGGAAGAAGAAAAGGAGTCTACACCAAGTAGGCTTCTAATCGATGCCTCCAAGCTCGACAACGAGGAGATGGCGCTCATCATCAAGAGCTTCCGTCAAATCCTCAAACAAAGGAGGGGGAAGGACTACAAACCCCGCTCCAAGAGGGTGTGCTACAAATGTGGTAAGCCCGGTCATTTTATTGTTAAATGTCCAATGTCAAGTGATAGTGACAGGGACGATGACAACAAGGGGAAGAAGAAGGAGAAGAAGAGATACTACAAGATGAAGGGCGGCGATGCCCACATGTGTCGGGAATGGGATTCCGACGAGAGCTCCACCGACTCCTCCGACGACGAGGACACCGCCAACATCACCGTCAACAAGGGCCTCCTCTTCCCCAACGTTGGCCACAAATGTTTCATGGCCAAGGATGGCAAGGAAAAGAAGGTACACTCTAGAGCCACCCCCAAATATACAACATCTAGTGATGAGGGTAGCTCTAGTGAAAATGAAGATGAACTGCTTACTCTTTTTGCCAACCTCAGTATGGAACAAAAGAAAAATTAAATGAATTAATAGAAGCTATTCATGAGAAGGATGAACTCTTGGATAGCCAAGAGGACTTCCTTATTAAAGAAAACAAAAGGCATGTTAAAGGAAAAATGCTTATGCTCAGGAAGTAGAAAAATGTAAAAACTTGACTAAGGAGCTTAGCATTTGTCATGACTCTATTTCAAACCTTAGAACTGAGAATGCTAGTTTAATTTCTAAGGTTGAAAAGTTAAATGTTTGCAATAATTCAATTATTTGTCTTAGAGATGAAAATGCTAGTCTAAATGCTAAGATTGATGAACTAAATATTTGCCATGATACAATTTCTAGTCTTAGAATTGAGAATGATAGTTTAAATGCTAAGATTGAGAAATTGGGTGCTTATAAACCCTGTACATCCACTATTGAACATGTTTCCATTTGTACTAGATGTAGAGATGTTAATGTAGAAGCTATGGATGATCACCTTGCCATGATTAAACAAAAAAATGATCACATAGCTAAATTAACTGCTAAAATTGCCGAGCATGAACTTGAAAATGAAAAGTTTAAATTTGCTAAAAGCATGCTCTATAATGGGAGACGCCCTGACATTAAGGATGGCAATGGTTTCCAATAGGGAAGTAATGTCAAGCTTAATGCCCCTAAAAGATTGTCTAATTTTGTTAAGGGCAAGGCTCCCATGGTTCAGGATAATGAAGGCTACATTTTATATCCTGCTAATTATCTTGAGCATAAAATTAGGAAGATACATGATAGGAAACCTCATACTGTTTCTCACCATGCATACATGTATAAAAATGAGGCATCTAGCTCTAGGCAAACCACTCATGTTAAATTGCCTAGAAAGAGAATTCCTGCTGCATCAAATAAGCATAATGTTTCATTTAAGACTTTTGATGCATCTTATGTGCTTACTAACAAATCAGGCAAAGTAGTTGTCAAATATGTTGGGGGCAAACACAATAGCCCAAAGACTTGTGTTTGGATACCCAAGGTCCTTGTTTCTAACGTGAAAGGACCCAAGACTATTTGGGTACCTAAGAACAAGGCCTAAATTGTTTTGCAGGTTTATGCATCCGGTGGTTCAAGTTGGATAATCGATAGCAGATGCACAAACCACATGATAGGCGAGAAGAGAATGTTCTCCTCCTATGAGAAAAATGAAGATCCCCAACGAGCTATCACATTCGGGGATGGAAATCAAGGTTTGGTCAAAGGCTTGGGTAAAATAGCTATATCCCCTGACCATTCTATTTCCAATGTTTTTTCTTTTAGATTCTTTAGATTACAACTTGCTTTCAGTTTCTCAATTATGCAAAATTGGTTACAACTGCCTTTTTACTGATATAGGTGTTACTGTCTTTAAAAGAAGTGATGATTTAATAGCATTTAAGGGAGTGTTAGAGGGTCAGCTATATTTAGTTGATTTTAATGATAACAAAGCTGAACTTGACACTTGCTTAATTGCTAAGACAAATATGGGTTGGCTCTAGCATCACCGACTTGCTCATGTTGGGATGAAGAATCTTCACAAGCTTCTAAAGGGAGAGCACATTTTAGGACTAATCAATGTTCATTTTGAGAAAGACAGGATTTGTAGCGCATGCCAAGTAGAAAAGCAAGTTGGTACTCATCATCCACATAAAAATATCATGACGACTGACAGGCTGCTCGAGCTACTCCACATGGATTTATTCGATCCGATTGCTTACATAAGCATCAGCAGGAGTAAGTACTGTCTAGTTATTGTGGATGAATATTCTCGCTTCACTTGGGTGTTCTTTTTGCAGGAAAAATTACAAACCCAAGATACATTAAAGGGATTCTTGATACGGGCTCAAAATGAGTTCCAGAATTCACAAATAGAAGGATTTCTTGAGGAGGGGGGCATCAAGCATGAGTTCTCTTCTCCTTACACAACTCAACAAAATGGTGTAGTGGAGAGGAAGAATAGAACTCTACTGGACATGGCAAGAACCATGCTTGATGAGTACAAGACTCCGGACCGGTTCTGGGCTGAGGCGATTAACACCGCCTGCTACTCCATTAACCGGTTATATCTTCACCAAATCCTCAAGAAGACATCATATGAACTCCTCACTGGTAAAAAGCCCAATGTTTCATATTTTAGAGTCTTTGGGAGTAAATGCTTTATTCTTATTAAAAGAGGTAGAAAATCTAAATTTGCTCCTAAGGCTGTAGAAGGCTTTTTACTTGGTTATGACTCAAACACAAGGGCATATAGAGTCTTCAACAAATCCACAGGATTAGTTGAGGTTTCTTGTGACATTGTGTTTGATGAGACTAATGGCTCCCAAGTGGAGCAAGTTGATCTTGATGAACTAGATGATGAAGAGGCTCTGGCCTCGTGCTAAGGAACATGTCCATTGAGGATGTGTTTCCTAAGGAATCCGAAGAGCCCACACAAGCACAAGATCAACCATCATCTTCTAACCAAGCATCTCCATCAACTCAAGATGAGGATTAGGCTCAAAATGATGAAAATGAAGATCAAGAGGATGAGCCACCTCAAGAGGAGGACAACGATCAAGGGGGATATGAAGATAATGAAGACAAGGAAGATGATCAAGAAATTTAGGGTCAAAGACCGCCACACCCAAGAGTCCACCAAGCAATTCAACGATATCACCCCGTCAACTCCATCCTTGGTGACATTCATAAGGGGGTAACCACTAGATCTCAAGTTGCTCATTTCTGTGAACATTACTCTTTTGTGTCCTCTATTGAGCCATACAGGGTGGAGGACGCACTAAGAGATCCGGATTGGGTGCTGGCAATGCAAGAGGAACTCAACAACTTCACGAGGAATGAGGTATGGCATTTAGTTACACGTCCTAATCAAAATGTTGTAGGTACCAAATGGGTATTCCGCAACAAGCAAGACGAGCATGGTGTGGTGACCAGGAACAAAGCCCGACTTGTGGCCAAAGATTATTCACAAGTCGAAGGTTTGGATTTTGATGAAACATATGCACCCGTAGTTACGCTTGAGTCAATTCGTATATTACTTTATCAAACGGACGTGAAGACTGCCTTCCTCAATGGACCTATCAAGGAAGAGGTCTATGTTGAGCAACCTCCCGGTTTTGAAGATAGTGAGTATCCTAACCATGTATATAAACTCTCAAAGGCGCTTTATGGGCTCAAGCAAGCCCCAAGAGCATGGTATGAATGCCTGTGAGATTTTCTTATCACTAATGGCTTCAAAGTCGGTAAAGCCGATCCTACTCTCTTTACTAAGACTGTTGCAAAAGATTTGTTTGCATGCCAAATTTATGTTGATGATATTATATTTGGGTCTACTAACAAATCAACATGTGAAGAGTTCAGTAGGATCATGATACAGAAATTCGAGATGTCTATGATGGGGGAGTTGAAGTATTTCCTAGGATTTCAAATCAAGCAACTCCAAGATGTGAAGCGTCCCTAATCCTCTGGGACTCAAATGTGATACAATTACTAGTCCCAGGAGGCTAGTAAACACATTTATACATCAGATGATTACATATCTGCTTAGACGAGACAAACCTATAAAGGTGGCGAACAACTTTAAGAGTTGGTCCACAACTCGGGACATATCATCAGAGTGGGGCTGAAGCAGCCCGATATACGCAGCGAAGCAAATCAGTGGTCCAACAGCTACAGACAAGGTTGGGAACAGTCATAACTCTTACCTGATCTCCTTTTTCTGAAAAACAACAAATAAGCAAGGGTGAGTACAAACGTACTTAGCAGCCCACCTTCACCACAGAATGGGGAAATCAGATATAATGCATGGAATATGTGGAGCTCAGGATATTTTGCAGAAACAACAATATTTGATGCAGGGTTGTTTTGTAAAACATTTTGTATTTTTCAAAGCGCATCCTCTCCCAAAGGAGTAGGAAGTTTTTCAATATAGAGCAAAATCCCCTGGACTAAACCATCCAGGTATCTCAGCCGTTTCCCACTGGTTTTCATTTTCAACAACAGCCACTGAACTTCTCGTCCACCATAACTCACGGCTCAACCGCTGGACCTTTTAAAAACCACTTTTCTTAAACGCACCTTTTTTTAAAAAAACAAAACACTAATTGTCATACCACACCAGACTCGTCCATTCCTGTGGACACAGACTATTCGAATAGGTTTGAACTCTGTGCAGAGGGGTACACTTTATCCACTAGTCCGGCTCTGCGATCTCATGGCCAATGAGACCCGAATCCGAATCTCTTTCCTTCCTCGCACGTCCTAACCTTAACGGTTATATCGGAAGGAGTCAGGCCACCGCCATGTCCAAACTGGATAAAACATTCCCCCTCCTTATCCTCCCGATGCTCCCCAGCCTTCATAACCCTAGGGTTGGACCGTACGAGTTCAGATTGAGTGACTGCCCACACAGTCTTGAGTGGTTGTACTTATCATGAGTACAAGTAGTGAAGGATGACAAACCGGTCCTTATAAGAGGGGACAATCCTTCTGCTCATGCCTAAACCAGCTGAGCCATCACCTTAGGCCCCTCCTAAACCAGGGAGTCCCTGATCATCCCTACTCAAAGGTGATAAGGGTGAAAACCCTTCATCATACACATTTTGAAAAGCATTTTCTTTTGAAAACTCACACCTTTTCTCAAATCATTTGGAACAAATATATCAAGGATTGATTGCGTCAAGCGACTGGGTGGCCTTAATAACTTGTCTCAAAATCATATCATGCATAAAATACCAGGCTGAGGGTTGTGGTTGAAAAATCATAGGTAATTTATGCATCAAAGGGATCCAGTGAGCTTGCCGTGCTTATCCGGCGGAAGGGGGGAAGAGCTCGCGGAACTGGCTTCTAGCTCCACCGCCTGGCGAATACTTGCAGATCTGGCCTCCACGAGACGGCATGAACGCTCCGATAACTATGCAACATGAACAAGCAAACATACAAACCAGCAAGTATACCAACAAATATTTAGTATAGTGGTCAGAATAGCGATATATGGATGGGTAGAGTCTTGAGTAGAATCTGTGTCATGTGGTGTTGTGATATTACTGGTGGTGGAGCGGAGGTGCTTACCAGGAGGGTAGACTGGAGGCGAAGCGACACTATGCGTGTAGCCGGCAGAGCGGAGTAACTGAGTGGGTGGGGTGTTTGCCTTGGCTGAGGGTGTTGAGTGTGTGTGGAGAGGGAGAGGGTAGCTGGGTGTATTTATAGCTGAGTGTACGTGGTGTAGCACAGTGAAGTTCACTGTTGGTGAGAATAGTGACGAATGAATCATCTGACTTAGTATGAACAAGAGAGTTATAGGCAGAATATGGGACACGAGTATTTTGGGAGTTTTCTGGAATATGGACCAGGCTTAAGGGATGACATGGTTGGATAGGGAATAGTTTGATAAGAATTTAGAAACAAGAATTATTGGAATATGAGTTTGGAAGCCTGGTTCGAAGGAATCTCAAAGTTAAGCGTGCTCAACTTAGAGAAACCTGGGATGGGTGACCAGATGGGAAGTTCCCACTGGAAGGAAAATCACAGTCACCGGAATTCGTATGACTGAAATATTGTTCTGGCTGGTCTTAGGTGGACTGGACAACATGATGGATGAGTAGTTGAAATCTGGGGTGATCGGATGATCAATGAATAGTAACGATGGTGAATAGTGTTGATGAATAGTAATAGTGAATAATGATGGTGAATAGTTCGTATGAACGAACGATGAACGATGAATAGTGACGATGAACGAATGAGGAACGATGAATAGGAACTATGAACGAACGGACGAACGATCGAATGATCGGACGAACGAACGATCGGAATTTCGGTAGCATAACGGCAGGACAAAGATTATCTGGAAGAATGATGAATAGGGACTATGAACGAACGATGAACGATGAATATGAACTATGAACGAACGATGAACGGTCGAATGATCGAACGAACGAACGATCGGAATTTCGGCAGCATAACGACAGGAAAAAGATTATTTGGACGAACAAACGGACGAACGATCGAACGATCGGACGAACGGACGAACGAACCATGAACGATCGGATGAACGAACAAACAAACTAAGAACAGGGGGACGAACGTTCGAAGAACGACCGAACGATCCTTGTGCTAGTGTGTGCTTGTGTGGAACATGGAGTGGGTGTGTGTGGGGGGGGAGAGAGTTGCCATGAAATGGCTTGGGGTGGGATGAGAGGAGGCCCTTGCCCCTCTATCTATAGCCATGGTGGGGGATTAGGGGGAGGGATGAGAGGATTAGTGGGAGATTATCATGTATTTGTCTTGTATAAGTGAGATTAGCTTGTAGAGCTCACCGTATGACACTAGAGGCATACGTATATGTATGAGCATGAGGAACGTTATGAAGAAAATATTTATAGGGACTTGAAAAATGATTCTGAAGGTATTTCTCAAGAGGAAAATACTTGGAGATATATCGGTGGAATATTTGGGCAATATTTCTGGTAAGAATTTGAGGGAGATCACTGGGGAAATATCTGGGCAGTATTTCTAGAAAGAATTTGAGGGGGGTCACTGAGGAAATATTTGTGGAATATTTTGAGGAGGATTTTGGAGAGAATATAGACCACTATAATTTATTTGTTGATATCAACTTGCAAACAAACATTTTGAAATGAAATTTGAAATTCATTTTGAATTTAGAGGGAGTTTGAGAAAATTTCAGGATTTGAATTTTTGGGATGCTACAAATCTACCCCACTTAAAATGAATCTCGTCCTCGAGATTCGGCTTAGAAGGGTTATGGGTATAGCTTTACTTCAGCTACATGTCTTCACTTTGCAGACTCTTCGAGGAGATGGAACTTCAACAAGATCTGGCCTTGAGGAGCATCTGGTTGCCGGTTGCAAATGCTGATTCTGGCTACTCAAAGATCATCTTCAGGCTTCTAGGTTTTGCTTGGCAGCTAGCTTATTGGAGAAGCAACGATGCCAACACGCAAACCTTCCTCTTGCAAACACCCACATGGATTTCTTCCTTGATTAGTCTTATGGTGCTTCATCAACGGAACTTGGGTGACCACTTCTCATCTAGAAACTTATATGCTTTGATGATCTGGTCCTCCACAAGCTTGCTATAGGCCTTCTTCTTTTTCTCCATAGCAGGAACCTTACTGGAACACTACCCCACTTAAAAAGAATGAGGGTAGAACTCTTGAATCTTGGGGATTTGAACTCCTTGAAGTACCTCATAACAAGGGTGTTACGTGGCCTTCTTCTGCTGTTGCTACTTGAGCAGGCTACGGAGAAATGACTGACACAGGGTTGATTCTGGGAGAACCTTCTTGTTATCTTCTCTTCACTATCTTCTTTTCACTGACCCTTTCTTTCTCTTTGCTCTTCCCACTGGAGGATTCTATCAAAGAGTATTACCATCATACAGAGGAGGAAACCAAAGACTATGAACCATGTACAACAGTCTTCAACCCAAGAATCACCAAGCATTGTGATCTTAGAGGCGAGGGAGTGGAAAATGGAGTTGCTTGCGATTTGGCAGAGGGGATTTTATCTGGTGTGTGCTTTGCATGGGATGAGAACTGAGGGAGCTGGGGGGTTTATAGGCGAGCGGGGGTGCTCGGGTGCGGAGCGGTGGTGATGGAGCAGGTGCCACTGTTGGAACTTGCTCTCCGGTGCAAGTTGATCCAACGGGGGAGTGTAAGAACACAAATAGGATTTTTGCTCGAGATGGCAATAGCTCTGTTAATCTAGCCTCTCAAGGGCACTGTGCGGGGGTATTTATAGGTATCCGAGTGCCCAACGTCCAGTGTTAAGGACGCATGTGCCCTCAGGCACCTAGGTTATCCCCCGAATATTCCCATAAAGCAGGGTTACTGACCGTAACTACTGGGAGACCTTTATAAATTAGGCCTGTAATGCGCGGCGGCCACGCATGGCCTGTTACAATGGGCCGGATCACACGTGGGCCTCCATGTTGGACGAGGTCGCAAGATGAGACGACCTCATCACAGGACTTCGTCCGACGACGTGTGGGACTTCGTCACAGGTCTTCGTCCGGCGACGTGTGAGACAAAGGGTGAGTCTGCCCGTCGTCTTGCCTCCGTTGACCCAGCGAGGTCGGCGAAGGCAGCGAGCAAAGGGTGGCGTCTTCGCCTTCGCCCCAACATTTCGACTAAGTCATCTGGTGCCGAAGACGTCACTAGATGGTGGAGACGCTGCCCTCGCTCGAAGTGGTCCCACAGGGGTTTTTGACATGACCGTTGATTGACGCCGTACTGTTGGATTGCGGGTTTCCCGAAGCGCCGCGCTCTGTGTATAAAAGGGGGCGGGGGGCGACGCATTTTGAACTTTATCTTTCCGCACTCCGCGAAAACCCTAACCGCCTTTTCAAACCGCTCGCTGCTCGTCTGCCCTCCTTGCTCTTGCTCGTCGGAGATCTGGCCCGTGTGAAGCAGACCGCCCGCCGCCGCCGACGGTACGTAGCGATGCTGTCCTCTTCCTCTTCTGCTGCCGCTACACCGCCGGTCGACGCGTCGTCTGAGGAGACGCTGAGCAATGTGGCGGCGGAGGAGTTGCGCGCTGGCGACACGGTGGAGTTCGGCGTGTCACGGATGTCCTCGGTCCACGTGCAAGACATGCAACAGCTTGGTTATTTTGGCGGCAGAGTGGCACGTGTCCCGGGGGCGGAGGAGGTCCCCGAGCCAGAAGGCGAGTTGGTTGTCTTCGAGGCTTTCTTCGCTGCTGGCCTTTGTCTGCCCGCGCATCGATTCATGGGGAAAGTTCTGCGTAGATTCAATGTCCAGGTCCACCAGCTGACGTTGAATGCCGTGGTGGCCCTGTCAAAATATGTCTGGGCAACGACTTCGTACGGCGGGCAGCCATCGGTCGAAGTCTTCGCGAAGTATTATTGTCTGCATTGGCAGAAAAGGATGATCGGAAATAAGATTGCTCAATTTGGGTCCTGTACATTTACGCCGAAGACCGGCAAGACTTCGATGGAAGTCGTTGAGTTGGTTCCCTGTGCCCGCAATAAATGGGGCAACTGGTGGGAGTTTTGGTTCTACGTTGCCGAGGGCACAATCGAAGACCATCCGGGGCTCCCCGTGGCCGAGATGTGCTCGCATTATTACTCGGCGTACCCGCAGTTTGAAGTGGCGGAGGAGGATGCAGACGAAGGGGCCCTGCGGTGCGCGACCGGCTTGAGTAGCGGGCGCGATCTGGTTGAGGAGTTTGTCGCATATGGGGTGTGTCCCTTGGCGCGTGGCTGGGCGCTGGGCGAAGTATGCCCTCGCCAGATGCCCTCCCGTGGCAGGATGTAGGTGCGGAGTCCCGCCTTCGCACTGGATCTGCATGGCCGAGATCCCGCCGCATTCGTGCGTGAGGTGGAGGATGGGGCGGTGCAGATTGTTGGTCGCTATGTGCCAAAGATGGAGGCCCAGCGTAGTTGGGATATACGCGGATCCAACGATCGCTTGAATAGGGTCTTTGAGTTGAACCGTCTGTCGTATGGCGGTTATCCCGGGCAAGACGTTGTCGACCGCCGCGGGAAAAAACCGGCGGCGGAGACTGAAGACGACTCCGCGCCGGTGGCCGCCCCATCCTCCAAGAAGAGGAAGCTAGGTACTGCGAAGGGAGGACTTGGGGTTTCCGACAGTTTTGCTATGGAGTTGATGGGGACATGAGCGGCCCCCGGGGGAAGGATGTCTTCGCCTGAGCTCTGGGAGTCTACGACGCTTATGCTGAAGGTTACTAGGGGTTGGTGGCCTAAGAACGTTCCTATCCCCCGCGCGGCCGGCGAAGACTTTTTTACATCTCGCATGGTTCGTGATATGAGGGTGTTTCCTTATGGACGAAATATTGCTGCTGTTGTGTCGGCAGTGATGGACAAGGATCATCAGGAGGCTACGCAGAAGCGTCGGGCGGTCATCAGGCTGCCCGAGGCTAGGCCGAAGAGGGTGCGGGGGACTGCGAAGTCTGCCGCCCCCGGTGGTAGCCAGTCGACGCTGGCGGTGAAGTCGGCCACCCCTGGGTCCAGCAAGGTGCCGAAGGTCGTGAAGGCAGCCGGAGCCGGCGGAACCAAGTCCGCCTCGGCCGGAGCCGCGAAGGCCCGAGAATTGCCTTCGCCGAGGAAGCGCGTTGCCGACTTCGCCACTGATATTAGCGTGGACGATTATCTCGTTGGTAAGTCGTTAGCCTTTTTTTGACTGTTGAGACGTTGCAGGATTGGGTGAGGGGCAACTTGTTGTTGTTCCGCCTGCGGTGGCGCCCGCGGTGTCTGCCGTGGTGCCTGGGGCGAAGGGTAGCGCTCTCAGCGCTGGCGGTGAGATTCCGGCGCTCACTGCCGTCAAGGACGAGGCGGGCGCTGTGTCTCACCGGCTGAAGGAGGCGTCGCAGCGGCTAAGTCAGGTAAGTTGAGCTAGACTTCGGTTTTTACCGGTTTCATTGGGATTGTGGTCTTATGTGTGTCTTTTAGGCGGCTGACTTCGCTGACCGCGTGGCGTTGGGGGCCCTGACGGTAGTTGTGTCTGCCGAAGTCGAGAGACTTGGGCGCAGCATGCTGACGCCGTCCGGGAAAAGTCGGTCGCTGATAGCAAGTGCCGCAAACTGGCGGAGAAGGTGGCTGCGCTGGAGGGCGAGAGGACTGAGCTCCGGCGCCAGCTGGCGGAGGAGAGGAGGGAGGCTAATCAAGCCCTCGCCAAGGCGTAGTCTACGCAGGCGGAGGCCAATTTGGCGTGGGTGGAGGGTAGCCTCGCCAGACAGCGCGCCGAGGAATGGGAGGAGTGGTTCAACGCTCTGCAGGCCCGCATGGAGAGGGCCGAGGCTTCTACGCGCTCGGAAGTTGAGCGAACGCGCAAGCAGCTTATGGACTCATACCACGAGCTAGGCGCGCGGACCGCTGACTTCGAAGTGCCCGACCGAGAGTCAAGCCTTCGTTGCCTCGAGTGGCTGCAAGAGGAGTTGCTGGCGCTCCCGACCATTGTGGAGGGATTTATGTCCTTTGCCTCCCTGGTCACCTGCGAAGGGGCGATGAACGCGCTGTCCCGCGAAGGGTGCCGTCACTATGAGGTCTTCAACCGATCTGATGAGGATTTCGAGCGCGAGATTTACAAGGTTGAGGACCCTGTGGTGAAGGAATCCGCGGGAGCCCTCTTTGACCGGATGTGGGGCCCCCACGGTCGGGAGGTGGTCAGGGAGCGGTCCGACCGGGCGACGGGTCAGGTAATGTTTGACTTTTGTTTAGTGTTGTTGAATGTGGGTTATATGTGGGCTTGCTGAATTGGTGTGTTGTATTTCAGGCTGCGCGTGACGAGAAAGTGGAGGACTTCGGAGCTTTGAACAGCGCGCGGCCTGAGGCGGAGTCGAACCCGGTGGTGGCCGAGACTGAGGTCGCCCCGGCGCTGCCCCTAGAAACCGTCGAAGGCTCCCTCGCTGCCCCTGCGGCTACTGCGTCCGGTGGTGGCTCGCCGCCAACCGCTGTGCCGAGGGCTGAGGATCCCCCGAAGACGGCAACGAAGCCGGCAGCGGAGGATCCCACGGCGGCTGGGTCTTCGCAGGTGGCTTAGTGGGTGTGGGTAGTTAGGGAATTTTGTATATGTTGCTGAACCTTGGTTGCTGCGCAGGTTCAAGATTTTGGGCCTGCGCACGCAACCGCTACTGCTAATTTTGTGGCGGCTTCGACCGTGGATGCTGGGAATGAATTGGATGAGTCTGCTTCTAGGTTTTCTGATTTTGGTGACTCTGGGAGTTCGGTTGAGTGGACAGAAGAGTCGTCGGATGAGGACTTGGATTACTTTGTGGCCTTGGATGTGGCAGCGGCGGTGGCTTCGCCGCGTGCTGCGGATGCTGAAGTTGTGCCTGGTCCGAGTGCTGGGCGTCGGCGGCGAAGGGCGGTTGCGAAGCGTAGAGTGAGTGAGGCGGACGGCGGTCGGCTTCGTGTGGGCAGGGCTGGCAAGCAGGAATTGTTGTCCTCGCCGGCTGTTGCGAGTGTAGGTGAGGGGGATCTGTGAAGTTTTTTTGAGGGTGAGGAGCTTAGGATAATGCTATTTAACTATAGGGAAATGGGAATCATTCCGAAGGTTGAACCGATGTAAGCTGTGATGCCCTCGCTGTACATATGTAACTATAGCTTGTATGATGAAGCTGTGCGCCTTCGCGCATCCGGCTATGCTCATAAAGGCGTTGTGCACTTGGTCTAGTGTGTTTATTATGTCAGTCCGGCGCGCCTGTAGTTGGTCTTTGCGCGGACAGTTTGGTGTGGGGTTTAGCACGGGTAGTCTCTTGAGGAAGACTTCGATTTTTCGCACTTGTTGTGCTTAGACCAGCTGCACCCTTAGGTGACTTTTGCACGGATAGTCTTTTTGAGGAAGACTTCGATTTTTCGCACTTGTTGTGCTAGTCCGGCTGCACCCTTAGACGACTTTTGCACAGATAGTCTTTTTGAGGAAGACTTCGATTTTTCGCACTTGTTGTGCTAGTCCGGCTGCACCCTTAGGCGACTTTTGCACGGATAGTCTTTTTGAGAAAGACTTCATTTTTTCGCACTTGTTGTGCTAGTCCGGCTGCACCCTTAGGCGACTTTTGCGCGGAGTGTCGCACACGAGGGTAGCTAGCGCTACCCCTCGCGTTGACTTTGTATTGGTCGAATGTCGAAGACCGTCTACACGGTCTTTTTTCGACGTAGATTTTTGCGGGGGATTTTTCACTTGTATATTACATGACTCCGCCTCGTTAAAAACCTCACCCCCCGGGAGGAAAAGAGTGCAGGCCAGAATAAAATTGTATTTGCGAATTACAAGGGCGAGCTGGCCCTGATGAGTCAAACAAAAAATTTGCGGAGATTATCAATGTTCCAGGAATGTTCCAAGTGCTCGCCATATGGCGTTGCGAGCCTGTATGCGCTGGGGGATGCCTTCGTCTTGACGATGAAAGGGCCCTCCCACTAGGGCTCCAGCTTGCCCTTGGACTCTGTCCGAGCTGTTCGGACGAGTACGAGGTCCCCTTCGCTGAATTCCCTCGGGATGACTGCGTGGTCGCGCCATGCTTATGTTTGGGCTTGGTATTTATTTAGAGCCTGTAGGGCGAATACGCGGTCTCCGTTGATGAGGTCCTTCGAAGTGGGTTCGTCCACGTCGGGGACAGCTGACGAGACTGTCCGTGGGGACCCATGTTTTATTTCTTGCGGGATCATGGCCTCCGATCCATATAGGAGGCGGAAAGGGGTGAACCCGGTCGCCCTGCACTCAGTCGTGTTTAGCGCCCAGACCGCTTTAGGTAACAAATCGGCCCACTTGCCCTTTTTATCGTCGAGGAGCATCTTCTTGACAGCTGTGAAAATTTTGCCATTTGCGCGTTCCACAACTCTGTTGGACTGCGGGTGGTATACTGAGGCGAAGGCAAGCTTGGTGCCAATGGAGAAGCAGAAATCCTTGAAGTCTTGGCTGTCAAACTGCTTGCCGTTGTCAACTGTGAGTTCGGACGGTACTCCGAAGCGGCAAACAATGTTTTGCCAGAAGAATTTCTGTGCAGTCTTTGATGTTATTGTGGATACAGCCCTCGCCTCGATCCATTTGGTAAAATACTCGACAGCGACGAAGGTGAACTTGAGGTTCCCCTGAGCCGTGGGTAGGGGCCCGACAATGTCCAGGCCCCAGCGCTGGAGAGGCCATGTGTGGGCGATTAGTTTTGTGAATTGCGAAGGGCTGCCTGATCGAGGGGAAAACTTCTGGCAGGCTTCGCAGGACCTTGTGACCCGATTTGCGGCGCAGGTCATTACGGGCCAGTAGAAACCTTGATGGATCACCTTTGCGGCTAGGGCCCTTGGCCCTGCGTGAGAGCTGGAAGTACCGCTGTGGACTTCGCGCAGGATTTGGATGCCTTCGGTCTCGGTGACACATTTAAGCATTGGTTGACTGACCCCCTTCTTGTAAAGCTGGCCTTCAATCAGCGTGAAGTCCCGGCTTCGATGCTTGAGGCGTTTGGCCTCGTTGATGTCGGTTGGATGGTAGTATCCCTGTAGAAACAGGGTTATTGGTGCCCGCCAGTCTTCGGTCATAATAAGGTTGACTATGTGGTGGCCCTCGCTGTCATTGGTTATTTGGAGCCCTTCGAGGCTGCGGACGGCTGGCGTGCCAATAACATGGTAGAACACGTCGGAGGGCAGGGACTCGCCTCTGGCGGTAGCCTTGGCCAATGCGTTGGCCTCCTCATTCTTGGCCCGGTTCACATGCTGCAAGGTGAAACCCTTGAATTGTCTCTCGAGACTACAGATGGCCGCGAGGTATTGCATAAGTGTTGGGTCCTTTGCTGCGTAGTCTTTCTCGACTTGGTCGGCGACTACCTTGGAGTCTGTTCTGATAATGCAAGTGGTGACACCAAGGGCCCTTAGTTTGCGGAGGCCGAGGATGACAGCTTCGTATTCTGCTATGTTGTTTGTGCATCTGTCAGATTCCAGAGCGAAGCTGAGGCGTGCCGCGTATTTGTGCTTGACCCCGGCGGGTGAGGTAATGACTGCAGCAGCGCCTGCCCCCGCATGGCACCATGCGCCGTCGCAATGGATTGTCCAAACCTTCTCTGTGGACGGGTCCGGCCGTGTTATTGGCCCAGTCCAGTCGACGACGAAGTCTGCTAGAACTTGTGACTTGATGGCTGTCCTGGGCTCGAAAGTGATGTGGTAGCCGGAGAGTTCGGCCGCCCATTTGGCGATCCGTACCGATGCCTCCGGGTTCCTGAATAATTCGCCGAGTCCCCTATCTGAGGTGACTCGGACCTTGAATGCTTCAAAATAGTGGCGCAATTTTCGCGAAGACATAACAACTGCATAGGCAATCTTTTCCAGTTCCGTCATGTTACATTTTGATGGTGTGAGCACTTTGGAGACGTAATAAACTGGGCACTGCCTGATCACGCCCTCTACTGTCTGCTCCTGAACCAGTGCTGCGCTGACCGCGTGTGGCGAGGCCGCAACATAAAGCAACAGGGGTAGCGAAGAGTCGGGGCTTGTAAGAACTGCCAATTCCGATAGGTACTGTTTCAATGAGGCGAAGGCCGCCGCCTGCTCTGGTCCCCAAGCGAAGTCTTTTGCGCCGTGGAGAGTTTTGAGGAAGGGGAGACTTCGCTCTGCGGATTTTGAGATGAATCTGTTGAGGGCGGCCAATCTGCCTGTCAGGCGCTGGACGTCTCTGGCTGACTGCGGGGGCGTCATGTTGATGATGGCTTGAATTTTGGTTGGGTTGGCCTCGATGCCGCAGTGTGATACCAGGTAGCCCAATATTTTCCCCTGGCGAACGCCGAAGACGCACTTTTCGGGGTTTAGGCGAAGTCGTGCGTCCCACATGTTCGCAAATGTTTCAGCGAGGTCAGCAAGATGGTCCTCCTTGCTCCTGCTGGCGACGACGATGTCGTCCACATACGTGAATATATTTCTGCCGACTTGCCCCTCGAGCACCGTTTTGGTAAGCCGGGAGAAAGTGGACCCGGCGTTCTTGAGTCCCTCCGGCATTCTGATGAAGCAATATGTGCCGAAGGGTGTTATGAAGCTGGTGCTGGCCTTGTCCTCCTCCTTCATATATATTTGATGGTAACCGGAGAAGCAGTCGAGGAGTGACATGACTTTGCACCCGGCCGCGCTATCGACTATTTTGTCGATCCGGGGCAGCGGGAAGTTGTCCTTTGGGCAGGCCTTGTTGAGACTGGTGAAGTCGATGCACATCCGCCATTTGCCGCTCTTTTTCTGCACCATCACAATGTTGGCGAGCCACGTGGGGTAGGCCACTGGCTCGATAAATTTGGCCTCCAGGAGGCGATGTACCTCGGCCTTGGCGGCTTCTGTCTTCTCGCCAGACATTTTGCGGAGCCACTGTTTTTTCGATCTCACCGAAGGGTCGATTCCCAAGGTGTGCTCAATGATGGATCGGCTGATCCCGACCAGGTCGAGGGCGGACCAGGCGAAGAAGTCTTTGTTCTTGGACAAACAGCAGAGGAGTTTCTCCTCGTCATGCGAAGTGAGGTCTTCGCTGATGGTGACTGTCTGCTTGGGCGTGTCCTGGTCGAGGGGAACAGTCTTGGTTCCGTCGTTGCTCTGTAGCTGTGCTTTGTCGTGCTCTTTGTCAGTTGGGCTGACGGACGCGGGGACCTCGCGCTGGGCCATGAGGCAGTGCACGTTTCTTTGCCCGGGGACGAAGTCCCGCTCTATGTTTCGCGCAGTCTGCTGATTGCCGTAGACTGTGATGGCGCCTAGCGGACCTGGTATCTTCATGCACAGGTAAAGTCCATGAATGGCTGCCTCAAACTTGTTGATGGAGCCACGGCCCATAATGGCGTTGTACGGATACACCATATCGACGATATCGAAGGTCACTTGCTCACTTTGGGCATTGGGTGCTACACCGAAGGAGAGGGGCAACTCTATTTTGCCGACGGGAAACGTGCCCTTGCCGCCGAAGCCATACAGTGGGTTGTCCGAAGGCTTGAGCAGGCTGTGGCTTATGCCCATGCGGTCGAAGGCATGGAGGAAAATGATGTCTGCTTGGCTGCCATTGTCGACTAGGACTTTGTGCAGGTCCCAGCCTGCCACGCTGCAGTTGATAACCATGGCGTCGATGTGGGGGGCGCTGCGCAGATCGACGTCTCGGGCGTCGAAGGTTAGCGGCACATGGGACCACTTCGTCTGCACGACCGGACCGGTGATGGCGACGTGGTTGATGCTGCGGTAGTGGTCCCGCTTCTGCCGCTTCATGTCGAAGTCGGCGCTGGACCCCCCAGTGATCATATGAATGACTCCGCGATACGGCTGATCGGCGAAGTCCTCTTGCTTTGGGGCATGGTGGTGGTGGATGTTTTGTTGTTGCTGGTGTGGAGGTGGGGGTGGGGGAGGTACGGTTTGTACTTCCTGGTGGTGTTGGTAAGCGTGGTGCGGTGGATGCGGAGCGGGGGCGTGGATGTATGGCAGGGGGGTTGCTGATATGTGTGCGCGACAACTCTAGGGTTGTCAGCTGGTTGTGCCCGTGCCATCCTGTCTCTGGTGGCCTTCGTCTCTGGGCAGTCTCTGGTTTGGTGGGCGTAGTCTTTGCCGTGGAACATGCAGTAAAATTGGCGCGGCTGCTGCGCACGTCCCCGGCCCCGACCGCGAGTTTCGTTCCCGCGGCCCTGGGGGGGATATTCCTGGCGGCGAGGGGCCTCGCTAGCGGGGTGCTGGTTGGCGATGTTGTGTACTTGCTGCTGATTGCGGCCGTCCCGACCGGAGTCTGGTTGCGAAGGCCTCGTCCACGTGCGGCTGGACTGTGGAGTGTCTTTGGGTTTCCTCTGAGACTCGAGTTTGCGCTGGTGGAGCTCTTCGGATCTGGCATATTTTTCAAACAGCTGATACAACTCCTGGAGGTTCTTGGGTAGATCCCTGATGCAGTGGCTATAAAGGACGCCGGCCCGAAGGCCACTGATGGCGTAGTGGATGGCGATTTGGTCATCGACCGAAGGCAGCTGTGACTTGAGGGTTAGAAACTTGCGGTAGTACTCCCGCAGAGTCTCTTTTTCCATCTGCTTGCAGAGTGAAAGTTCAGCCAAGGCGTCGGTGTCTGGGTGGTACCCTTGGAAGTTGAGCAGGAATTTGTCCCGGAGGCTGCGCCAGGAGTCGATGGACAACGGGGGCAACCTGGAGTACCAGGTGAGAGCTAGGCCTTCAAGGGCGATGATGAAGGACTTGGCCATCGTGGCGTCGTCCCCTCCGGAAGATGCAACGGCGACCTGATAACTCATGATGTACTGTGCTGGGTCAGTGCTACCGTTGTACTTGGGATAGGTCCCTGCCCGGAAGTTGGCAGGCCAAGGTGTCACTTGCAGGTGTGGCGCCAGGGGACTTCGCTCATCGAGGTAGTTGACACCTTGGAATGCCACGGCATGTGGGATGGCGTGGTCGCGCTGGGGGAAGTGTAGGTCTTCGACTTGTGCGCGCTGTTGAAGGGGTGGCCCTTGTTGCAGGCCGAAGTGGCCTTCACGCTGCATTAGCGCGATCTCCTGTTCGAGCTCCTGGGCCTTCTGCTCTTCGTCGCGTATCATTTGCCGTACCTTGGCTTGTGCAGACACACGTTGGCGCTTGGCCTCAAGTATCTCTTTTTGCTTCTAAAGATTGCGGTTCTTGATGCGCAAGGCGCGCAGCTGTAGCTGTTCTTCCGCTGAGACACCGATGACTTTGCCGTCCTTAGTGACGTCCGCGCCCTCTGGTGGAGCGAAGACTGGGGGAGGTTGCGGCTGTCCTTCAGAGCCGCAGGCGCGGAGAGCGTCGTCTTCAGTGGCCTCTTGGTGGGTGGTGTGGGTGATGGCGAGGGCCTTGCCCTTTTTTGCGGCCAGCAGTGCTGCCTTCGTAGCCTCGTCAGCCTTCGAGCTAGCTTTCTTGGGTGCCATCGCGGGTGGTTTTTTCGTAGCACGAACGGTGGGCGCCAAATGTTGGAACTTGCTCTCCGGTGCAAGTTGATCCAACGGGGGAGTGTAAGAACGCAAACAGGGTTTTTGCTCAAGATGGCAATAGCTCTGTTAATCTAGCCTCTCAAGGGCACTGTGAGGGGGTATTTATAGGTATCTGAGTGCCCAGCGTCCAGTGTTAAGGACGCATGTGCCCTCAGGCACCTAGGTTATCCTCGGAATATTCCCATAAAGCAGGGTTACAGACCGTAACTACAGGGAGACCTTTACAAATTAGGCCCGTAATGCGCGGCGGCCACGCAGGGCCTGTTACAATGGGCCGGATCACACGTGGGCCTCCATGTTGGACGAGGTCGCAAGATGAGACGACCTCGTCACAGGTCTTCGTCCGGCGACGTGTGGGACTTCGTCACAGGTCTTCGTCCGGCGACGTGTGAGACGAAGGGTGAGTCTGCCCGTCGTCTTACCTCCGTTGACCCAGCGAGGTCGGCGAAGGCAGCGAGCGAAGGGTGGCGTCTTCGCCTTCGCCCCAACAGCCACGCAGCAGCAGGTGCGACATGGGGAGGGGGCGGTGTTGCTGGCAGTAATGGTGATGGGTGCGCTGCAAAGGGGGGCGTGGGCGGCGGTAGTGCGCATGGAGGCGGGCACGCGTGCAGGGGGCACGGGTGAGTGGTGGGGTCAATGACCCTGATGTTTGTGGTCTCTGGTTCCAAGAATCTTTGCCTCTCTATATGGTAATAACTTCTTCTGTCCTCTTTTCCTGTTTACTTTGACTCAGGGGCAGTGCTTTGATTCTCACGGTCGGTCCTTTTGACTGAGCGGCTGGACTGGTTTCTTCTGTAGCTTATTCCAGGCTTCAAGGGTAAGCTTCCTGGTATCTTCTTGGGTAAGGTGCTTTTCTCTTGAGATGGGTTAAGATATGAATGGAAGCATAAGGTAACGATTAGCTCTAATTTGTGATCTATGTTTTTAGAGAAAACCTTTCTTAAAAAGAAAGAAACACACAAGCTCAGCAATGATAAGCACAAACAAATCAAATGTTTTGAATAAGGGAAGGATAGAGTTTTTCCAAAGCATGGACTACTCAGGTTCGGGGGCTAAGCATAACTACTATTGCTCGGCTTCTGAACTGAGAACTATGCTAAAAGCAACTTATGAGCACTAGCGTCAAAGCATCACATATGCACTCAAAAGGGAGGAAAACATCAAGCGAAATTCATTTTGAAATGCCCTAGGGGGCCACACAAATAGAGTTTTGCAAAACACGAGTCTACACGATTACCTCTCATACATGCAGGGCTGTAGCCAAAGTGAAGAAAAACTCCACTACCCAATGCATGCAGAGGACTGGGCATAACTGACTCAGATCTGACAGCTTCTCTTCTGGCAAGGCTGGCTCACAACTTCAATCTGAGACATCTCCTGGATGGGTTAAGAGGGAGCTGATGTTGATGACTTCTTCTGGCGGCGACTGAGATGGCAACACGGGGTCAAACTCTTCTTCAAGCTGGACTGTCTCTTGTAGCTCCTCAGAGGGCGGCGGTGCTGGCGGGGTGCTTGCAGCTTCTTCTTTGATCTCACGGGACGGTGCTAGAATCTTCTTCATGGTGAGGGGCTCAAACAACTCTGGCGGGGGATCTTGGGCAGATTTGGGGTGCTCTTGCTTATTCATAGCCTGAGGGAAGACTGGAATTCCTTCCAAGATTATGGCTCCTTCCGGTAGTTCCCAAGTCTTCTTCTCTCCTCTGATAGAGACCGGGTGACCTTCAAGAATCTGGGGATCTTCAACTCTCATGGATTGAACTAGGTTGGACCAAGCGGGCTCTTGGATCCGTAAAGCTCTACGTTGGTTACGGGTTACCAAGTAGGCCTCCATCAACTTCTGGACATGCTCCTCCTTGGCTTGCTTCAGGGCTTCAACAGCAATGACTTCACGACTTTCCAAGGCGGCTACACGGGCTTGAGCTGTGGTGAGATCCACATGGAGCTTACGGTTGCGCTTCTCTGCATCTTCTGCTCGGGCAATCATCTGACGATGGTGCCGAGCCAAGAAATCATACTGGGCATCCAGGGTGAGCAGGTATGCAGTGAGGTACACGACTGAGGGGTCGTCCTCAAGCAGCTGCTGACCTTCCAATGCACGCATCCTGGCCATCCAAACTGGACGGTCTCTCTGAAAGGGCGGAAAGAATCTGAGCGGGGTGTCGGCCACTTCTTCTTCATAGATCTGACACAAGGCCCTCAATGCCTTGCGGGCGACGACTTGGTAGGTGTTTTTGAATCTGTGCCCAGCAGCAGTGACACTCCATTCCACATGGTGCGGACTGGATCCAATGTATACAGTCACGACACACTTCTTTGTGCCATGCTCGACGAATTCACGACCATCATACTCTGGCCGGCTCCTGATTCCGAGGCGAACTGTGCATGCTCTCAGCAACTTGGGGAAACCATCTTCATTCTGGCAAAAGCTGGTTTGGCAGCGAACCTCTATCTGACTTCTGAGAGAAGGGAAGGGGGAAAGAATTTTTGAAATGAAGGGATGAGAGCAAGATTTTTTTTAAGAAAATAGTTTTGACTCAAAAACTTTTGATCAGGCTAAGGGTTACGTCCTGCGGTCAACCTAACAGCTCTGATACCACCTGAAGCATCCCCAATCCTCTGGGACTCAAATGTGATACAATTACTAGTCCCAGGAGGCTAGTAAACACATCTATACATCAGATGATTACAGATCTGCTTAAACGAGACAAACCTATAAAGGTGGCGAACAACTTTAAGAGTTGGTCCACAACTCGGGACATATCATCAAAGTGGGGCTGAAGCAGCCCGATATACGCAACGAAGCAAATCAGCGGTCCAACAGCCACAGGCAAGGCTGGGAACAGTCGTAACTCTTACCTGATCTCATTTTTTTGAAAAACAACAAATAAGCAAGGGTGAGTACAAATGTACTCAGCAGCCCACCTTCACCCACGGAATGGGGAAATCAGATATAATGCATGGAATATGTGGAGCTCAGGATATTTTGCAGAAACAACAATATTTGATGCAGGGTTATTTTGTAAAACATTTTGTATTTTTCAAAGCGCATGCTCTCCCAAAGGAGCAGGAAGTTTTTTAATATAGAGCAAAATCCCCTGGACTAAACCATCCAGGTATCTCAGCAGTTTCCCACTGGTTTTCATTTTCAACAACAGCCACTAGACTTCCCATCCACCATAACTCACGGCTCAAGCGCTGGACCTTTTAAAAACCACTTTTCTTAAAACGCACCCTTTTTTAAAAAAACAAAACACTAATTGTCATACCACACCAGACTCATCCATTCCTGTGGACACAGACTATTCGAATAGGTTTGAACTCTGCGCAGAGGGGTACACTTTACCCACTAGTTTGGCTCTGCGATCTCATGGCCAATGAGACCTGAATCCGAATCTCTTTCCTTCCTCGCACGTCCTAACCTTAACAGTTATACCAGAAGGAGTCAGGCCACCGCCATGTCCAAACCGGACAAAACATTCCCCCTCCTTATCCTCCCGATGCTCCCCAGCCTTCATAACCCTAGGGTTGGACCGTACGAGTTCAGATTGAGTGACTGCCCACACAGTCTCGAGTGGTTGTACTTATCATGAGTACAGGTAGTGAAGGATGACGAACGGGTCCTTATAAGAGGGGACAATCCTTTTGCTCACACCTAAACCAGCTGAGCCACCACCTTAGGCCCTCCCCTAAACCAGGGAGTCCCTGATCATCCCTACTCAAAGGTGATAAGGGTGAAAACCCTTCAACATACACATTTTGAAAAGCATTTTCTTTTGAAAACTCACACCTTTCCTCAAATCATTTGGAACAAATATATCAAGGATTGATTGCGGCAAGCGGCTGGGCGGCCATAATAACTTGTCTCAAAATCATATCATGCATAAAATAACAGGCTAAGGGTTGTGGTTGAAAAATCATAGGTAATTTATGCATCAAAGGGATCTAGTGAGCTTGCCGTGCTTATCCGGCGAAAGGGGGGAAGAGCTCGTAGAACTGGCTTCTAGCTCCACCGCCTGGCGTAGACTTGCAGATCTAGCCTCCACGAGACGGCACAAACGCTCCGATAACTATGCAACATGAACAAGCAAACATACAAACCAGCAAGTATACCAACAAATATTTAGTATAGTGGTTAGAATAGCGATATATGGATGGGTAGAGTCTTGAGTAGAATCTATGTCATGTGGTGTTGTGATATTATTGGTGGTGGAGCGGAGGTGCTTACCAGGAGGGTGGACTGGAGGCGAAGCGACACTATGCGTGTAGCCGGCAGAGCGGAGTAACTGAGTGGGTGGGGTGTTTGCCTTGGCTGAGGGTGTTGAGTGTGTGTGGAGAGGGAGAGGGTAGCTGGGTGTACTTATAACTGAGTGTATGTGGTGTAGCACAGTGAAGTTCACTGTTGGTGAGAATAGTGACGAATGAATCGTCTGACTTAGTATGAACAGGAGAGATATAGGCAGAATATGGGACACGATTATTTTGGGAGTTTTCTGGAATATGGACCAGGCTTAAGGGATGACATGGTTGGATAGGGAATAGTTTGATAAGAATTTAGAAACAAGAATTATTGGAATATGAGTTTGTAAGCCTGGTTCGAAGGAATCTCAAAGTTAAGCGTGCTCAACTTGGAGAAACCTAGGATGGGTGACTAGATGGGAAGTTCCCACTGGAAGGAAAATCACAGTCACCGGAGTTCGTATGACTGAAATATTGTTCTGGCTGGTCTTAGTTGGACTGGACAGCATGATGGATGAGTAGTTGAAATCTAGGGTGATCGGATGATCGATGAATAGTAACGACGATGAATAGTGTCGACAAATAGTAACAATGGTGAATAGTAATGGTGAATAGTGATGGTGAATAGTCGTATGAACGAACGATGAACGATGAATAGGAACTATGAACGAACGGACGAACGATCGAATGATCGGACGAACGAACGATCGAAATTTTGGCAGCATAACGGCAGGACAAAGATTATCTGGAAGAACGATGAATAGGGACTATGAACGAATGATGAACGATGAATAGGAACTATGAACGAATGATGAACGATCGAATGATCGAACGAATGAATGATCAGAATTTTGGCAGCATAACGGTAGGAAAAAGATTATTTGGACGAACGAACGGACGAACGATCGAACGATCGGACGAACGGACGAACGGACGAACGAACCATGAACGATCGGACGAACGATCGAACAATCGGATGAACGAATGAACAAACTAAGAACAGGGGGACGAACGATCGAAGAACGACCGAACGATCCTTGTGCTAGTGTGTGCTTGTGTGGAACATGGAGTGGGTGTGTGTGTGGGGGGGGGGAGAGAGTTGCCATGAAATGGCTTGGGGTGGGATGAGAGGAGGCCCTTGCCCCTCTATTTATAGCCATGGTGGGGGATAAGGGGGAGGGATGAGAGGATTAGTGGGAGGATGAGAGGATTAGTGGGAGATTAGCATGTATTTGTCTTGTATAAGTGAGATTAGCTTGTAGACCTCACCGTATTACACCGGAGGCATACGTATACGTATGAGCATGAGGAACGTTATGAAGAAAATATTTATAGGGACTTGAAAAATGATTCTGAATGTATTTCTCAAGAGGAAAATACTTGGAGATATATCGGTGGAATATTTGGGCAATATTTCTGGTAAGAATTTGAGAGAGATCACTGGGGAAATATCTGGGCAGTATTTCAAGAAAGAATTTGAGGGGGATCACTGAGGAAATATTTGTGGAATATTTTGAGGAGGATTTTGGAGAGAATATAGACCAATATAATTTATTTGTTGATATCAACTTGCAAACAAACATTTTGAAACAAAATTTGAAATTCATTTTGAATTTAGAGGGAGTTTGAGAAAATTTCAGGATTTGAATTTTTGGGATGCTACAAGATGGCACCTTCATCTGCCAAACTAAGTACATTCAAGACATACTCAAGAAGTTTGGGATGAGGGATGGCAAACCCTTCAAGACACCCATGGGAACCAATGGCATCTCGACCTCGACATGGGAGGTAAATCCGTAGATCAAAAGGTATACCGGTCGATGGTAGGATCTTTACTCTATTTATGTGCATCTCGACCGGATATTATGCTTTCTGTATGCATGTGTACAAGATTTCAGGCCGATCCTAAGGAAGTTCACCTTAGGGCCGTAAAGAGAATCATGAGGTATTTAGTTTACACTCCTAAGTTTGGGCTTTGGTACCCCAAGGGATCCACTTTTGATTTAATAGGATATTCCGATGCCGATTTGGCAGGGTGTAAAATCGATAGAAAGAGCACATCAGGGACTTGTCATTTTTTAGGGAGATCCCTGGTGTCGTGGGCGTCAAAGAAACAAAAATCAGTAGCTCTTTCTACCACCGAAGCCGAGTATATTGTCGTAGGACATTATTGTGTGCAATTACTCTGCATGAGGCAAACCCTTAGGGACTATGGCTACAAATTGAGAAAAGTCCCTCTCCTATGTGATAATGAGAGTGCAATCCGCATGGCGGATAATCCCGTTGAACACAGCCGCACTAAGCACATAGACATTCGGTATCACTTTCTGAGAGATCAGCAACAAAAGGGGGATATCGAAATAGCTTATGTAAACACCAAGAATCAATTAGTCGATATCTTTACCAAGCCATTAGATGAGAAAACCTTTAGCAAACATAGGAATGAACTAAATATACTTGATTCTCAGAACTTCGATTGAAACATTGCACACATAGCTCATTTGTATACCATTGATCATATCTCTTTTATTTGGTGCAAATGCATATTTCTTATCATTCTTGTACCAAGGCTACGACTAATGTATTTTCAAGTATATTTCTATACTAAGTCGTAGATTGAAAGGGAAATGGAGTCTTCGGCAAAGAACAAGGCTTCCACTTCAACTCTGACGGTATCAACTACTTTTTGTCGTTGTTCCTCCACAACTCTCAAAGGTATAATCCTTCACTCATATTTATATTACCATTTGGGAGAAAAATGAAAGAGGGCTCTCAAACTCTCCGTTTTTGGCGATTAATGCCAAAGGGGAGAGAATATTAAGCCCAAAGCAAAAGGACCGCACCACCACCATTTTTAAAAAAATTCGAAATGAAGTTTTAATTGATATTTTTCACATTGGTATCTATGTCATGGCAATTTCTCAATTGGTATCTTTGCATCATTTGATTTGTGAAAGTAAAATTTAAATTGGTATATAATTTGCAATTAATCCTTCAATTGATATTATTTTATTTTTCAAATTGGTATCTATTTCAAAAACCCTCTTGAAAGCTAAGAGGAGAATTTCACTCAGGGGGGAGTTTTGTTTAGTCAAAGGAAAAGCATTTGAAATAGGGGGAGAAATTTAAAATCTTGAAAATGCTTCTTGTTATTTTATTCATATACCTCTGACTATTTGCAAAAGATTTTGAAAAGATTTTCCAAAAGGATTTGCGAAAACAAAACAAGTGGTGCAAATGTGGTCCAAAATGTTAAATAAAAGAAAAGCAATCCATTCATATCTAGTGAGATTATCAATTGGTTTAATTCCAAGTAATCTATGTACTTACCATATGCAAACTAGTTCATTTCTGCACTTTATATATTTGCTTTGGTTTGTGTTGGCATCAATCACTAAAAAGGGGGAGATTGAAAGGGAAATAGGGTTAACCTTTTCCTACAACTAATTTTGGTGGTTGAATGTCCAACACAAACATATGGACTAACTAGTTTGCTCTAGAACTTATGTATTACAGGTGCATAAGGTTCAACACAAATCAATAAAATATTCAAGTTAGGGACCCAATTCAAAAGGAGCAAAAGGAACTTGAGTGTGTTATGGACTGGCGCACCGGACTGTCTGGTGTGCCACCGGATAGTGTCCGGTGCACTAGGTCCGTACAGGGCCAACCAGCCACTCTCGGGAAAACGCAGGCGCGCTCTGCTATAATTCACCGGACTGTCCGATGCGCCAGCAGGCAATGGCTATCCAGCGCGCAACGGTCGACTCTGACAGCGGGAACAGTGCAGCATAGTGCGCGGCAGAAGTCGGAGCAGCGAGTCAGAGGGGCACCGGACTGTCCGGTGCACCACCAGACTGTCCAATGCCACAAGAAGACAAAGGCGCCAACGATCAACTGCTCTAGAACCCTAACGGTTGGGTGATGTGGCGGCGCATCAGACACTGAACAATGTCTGTCCGGTGGCGCACCGGACTGTCCGGTGCGCCCACCGCCAGCAGCCTCCCCAACGGCTACCTTGGTGGTTGAGGGCTATAAATACCCCCAACTACCACAACTTCAAGCATCCAAGTTTTCTGAAGATCACATTCAATACAAGAGCTCTAGCATTCACTCCAAGACACAATACAAAAGATCAAATCCTCTCCGAGTCCCAAATTCACTCCAAACACTTAGTGGCTCGTGAGAGAGAGATTGTTGTGTCCATTTGAGTTCTTGTCGCTTGGATTGCCTTTCTTCTTTTCCCACTCTTATTCTCAAGTGCTTTGTAAGCGAGGCAAGAGACACCAAGTGTGTGGTGGTCCTTAAGGGGTCTTAGTGACCCATGAGATTAAGGAAGAAGGCTCACTCGGTCTAAGTGACCGTTTGAGAGAGGGAAAGGGTTGAAATAGACCCGGTCTTAGTGACCTCCTCAACGGGGACTAGGTTCTTTGGAACCGAACCTCGGTAAACAAATCACCGTGTTCACTCGCCTTATTTCTTGGTTGATTTGTTTTCCCTCTCTTTCCGACTTGAATTTAACTCTAACGCTAACCCCGTCTTGTAGTGTGTGTTTAAAGTTGTAAATTTCAGATTACGCCTATTCACCCCCCTCTAGGCGACTTTCACCTTTGTCTTCCGAAGGTACTCAAAAACACGTCTAACCATTTGTTATAAGCATGTTTCCAAGTGTTACAGGAGCCTCATTATCGGAAAAGCTTCGACATAGATCAATGGAAGCGCGATGAAGCAAGCTTCGTTATGACGACACGGGAAGGCGACATAATGAGGTGTTATTCAAGTTGCAAATGACAATATTGTCCTTGTGACATTTTGTAAACCTTGTATATAATCTTTAAGGGTATGAATGTAATATCGTACGAAGCTGTACGATTGCCCATAAATAGATGAACAGTACCCCCATATGGGGGACGTTGGATCGGATTTGCATTCATGCCTTTACCTTCGAGGAAGCCGAAGGTATCAATGTAATATGCATTATGTATCAGTTTGTTAATATATGAAATGTATCTTAATATTGTTTGTATATTCAGCATGAAATGAATAAATGACATAATGCTACATTTGTAACTATGTGTTTATATTCGCAAATGATGAGGACCTGTTATTCTTGACCTTCATCCGAGATTCGTCATACATGAAGAGAAATAATGCTTCGAAGGACGAAGGTTTTTAACCTTTAACAATTGTGTTGCCTTGTTCTTGATTCATAGCAATCAAAAACAAGTGACCAACATTGGCGCCCACCTCTGGTGAACTTAAACGACCACCTTCGTCATGCCGCTGAAGAAGATAGCGGCGCCAGGGGCTGCCCTTGCTCCTCTAGACACCCATCAAGAGGGCTCCTTCTAAGGGAGGCCCGAAGCCAGAAGAGGAAAGCTATTAGCCCAACACTACAGAATGAAGAGTTGAATCAAGAGATCAAGGATCTAGAAGCTATTCATCAATAAGTGGAGAGAAGAAGGGAGAAGATGTTTCGGCTGGCTAAGCTTCAAAAAAGATTGACGAAGCAGCCGAAGAGATGCGACACATCACATAAGACAATGAACAAGGGCATAAGTCACAACAGAGAGACCTTCATCAAGAAAGCCCTAGCCATGACGACATATGGTATGACGACTTTCATCATGATCACATCGCTTTTGATGATGCTTCCCCCTAGCTACAGAGTTGTAGGCTACCCCATTCCATGTGAAGGTCACTCAGATCCGAAGTATGACAGTCAATCTTGGTATGACGACATATAAGCCACCCTAGCTTCCTATGTATGACAGTCACTCGGATCCGAAGTAGTTTGTCATGAGCTACGAAGCAACCATATCATCATATGGTGGCAACACCACTATCATGGCAAAATCCTTCGTCATGGCAGTCAGAAGTGTTGCTCAAACTTGGTATTCTTCTCCTAGGCCAGGAATAATTACATCATGGCAAAAGTTGAAGGATAAGTTGGTCACTAGCTTTCAGGGGGTTTCAGACAAAGCCAGTGATCTCTCAAGCCTTATTCCAGTGCACACAAGACCACGAGGAGTATCTGCAGGCATACGTCCGAAGGTTTCTGCGTCTCAGAGCTCAGGCGCCAATGGTGCCAAATGAGATTGTCATCGAAGCCATGATCAAAGGACTTCGCCTAGGACCAAAAGCACAATATTTTGCCAGAAAGCCCCCAAAACCTGGAGCAGCTTCTCCAGAAGATGGATGAGTACATTAGAGCTGGCAACGATTTTCGACAAAGAAGGGAGGAAGCTTATATATATTCTAATATGACTATGGGCTTCGAAGTAAGGCTCCACCCAAGGCATGTTAGAACAATACACAATCCTAGTCAAAAAGAGGGCATGGGCAATCACAACCAGCACAGTTCCCAGTCAACAGGGGCATAACAGAGCTCCTTCACACCACCAGCCCCAAGAGGTAGAGGGGGACGAAACTTCGGAGGAAGATTCAACTCTCAACCAAGAAGGTTATTTTGCTTATTTTGTGGAGAGGATAAGGGGCACACAACAAGAACCTACCAAGTTACAATACATAAGCAAAAGGATATAGTTGAAGCCGAAGCACGGCAGAACCAGCCGAAGCAAGTCTTGCATACTGCTTCGTGATATTCCCCATACATTCTAGAGTATGTGGGCAATCAACAGCCATTCTCACAACCTACAATTTCATTGGCTTCGGCAAGTCACTCTCCAGCTGCATGGGCCTTACCGCAACCACCTGCACTTGCTCCAACTTCATCCCACAATCAGCAGCCTAAAGGGCAACACCAAGTCCAGCAGCAATGCGAAGCAAGGAAGGAGTCCGAAGCTTGAACAATCAACAGCATTGTTCCAGAGTCCAGGCACATTTACTGAAGCTATAGAGAAGTTGGACTAAGAACTTGATATATATCTATTGTAGTTTCATTTATTTTGCTTCATGTTCTTGCCTCAAAAACAATTTGAGAAGGTGCAACCTTCGACATGTTGTAATAAATCTATGGTTACACCATCGAGTGTAACAGCAAAAGTAAAAAAAATAGAAGCTCTAAAGTCGTTCCTAAGGGGATGCAGAGCTTAAATGTCACCTAAGTAAAAGGTAAATAAGCTCCAAAGTCATTCCTAAGGGGATGCAGAGCTTAAATACCACCTCAGTAAAAGGTGAAGAAGCTGCAAAGTCGTTCCTACGAGGATGCAGAGCTAAAATACCACCTAAGTAAAAGGTGAAGAGACTCCAAAGTCGTTCCTTAGGGGGATGCAGAGTCTTATTATTTTGAAATGTTTTCTATCATCATTTCTCGCATCATATCATCACATCATTATGCATCATATCATCGCATCATTCATCATTTTGCATCATTCAAAAAGGGAAAAGATGGGAAATTGTTCCTTCATCCGCAAATGTGGTTGACCTACAAAGCTAAATGAGTTTTTGTCAAGGAATTATGAAACAAAGCAAGGCAAAAGAAAAGATGCTGCATCTCTACCCATTGCTCTTAAAGGGTACGATATTCCTTATGCAAGACCTTCGGCAAAAAGAGATTTTCTTTATGAAGCGTGAAAAGAAGGAAAGGTGTTTTTTTCGCCTTTGGCTCAAAAATGGTATGTATGACACTTTCACGCTACACAAAGAAATATATTACATAATGAATCACATAGTTTGAAATTGTTTCTTACATAAGGACAGCATACAAATTTTGCAAATGTTTTTACACACAGTTTAATCATCCTCCTTCAGGACTCCCTCAATAGCTTCTTTTAGAAGTTTGTCTACAACTTCATCTATTGCTGCATTCACTATTTTGATTTCGTCGAAGGTACCTTTCAGGGCTAGATCGGTGTCAAGATCATATGGCTCCAAAGGAGGAGAAAGTTCAGCTACACCAAAATATAAGTTTTTGTCAGATACGAAGCTAAAGTACTTACGAAGCTAAAATATAACAAACGTACCTATACGCCTTTCGCGCTCTGCGGCTTCCT
Organism: Zea luxurians; assembly: GCA_029449295.1. Taxonomy (NCBI): domain Eukaryota; kingdom Viridiplantae; phylum Streptophyta; class Magnoliopsida; order Poales; family Poaceae; genus Zea; species Zea luxurians. The sequence goes on from JAOPSE010000124.1 coordinate 6,413,420, forward strand.
CAGCTTTTCTTGCTTCCTCTGAAGCAAGATGTGATTCTTCTTCTCTTTGCCTGATAGGTTCGTCTGCTATCTCTCGGTCACCGTTCATCCACACTTCAGAATAAAATTTCCCACCAAGGGTGGTAGCTTCGGCTGAAGGTTCTTTGATTTCATCTACTGAAACTGAGAATTCTGGATGAATTACAACCTTCGCATGTTCACAACCAGCTTTTCCAGCGCGACACAGCCCCCCGAGCGCCTACACAGGCACAAAAATACCCCCTGCCAGTTAGCACTTCATCAAATGCTTCGATTTCACCCTCAATCCATTTGATCACACCCTCAGGATCTCCACGGATAAAATTTCGCTCAACCGAGAATGCGACAACACTAGTAAAAGCATTCTTTAGCTTGTCAGAGCATTGCATAGCAATGATGTAGCATTCTTCACTCGCTTGACAAAGCTCTTCAATGTTCTTTTGTCCCCTAGACCGCTCAGTATCAAATATTTCACAATTTGATTGCTCAACATTGAAGTTTTCAGTAACTTCGTCAAGTTTCTTCTCCAGTTCTGTCACTTCAGATTTGTGCAGTTCCACTTTGGCACATAAAGCATATTCTAGGTCAGTTATGCGTTTTGCATCTGCTTCTTTTTCCTTCTCAAGTTTCGACATCTTTTGATCCACTTCAGAGAATCTGGCCAAATTAGCTTCACTCGCCTTTAGCCTTTCGACTAAAGAAAGCATAATCTTATCTTTCTCAAGGGTTTCATTCTGAAGTGTTATAACCTCTGAGCGCAGATTCTCGAAGGCTATTTTAGTGCTCTCATCCTCACATTCTTTTTGCATCTTCAAAGCTTTACTTAAAATAAGACCCTAATAACAAAAAAGAAATAAAATAAGCAAATAATATACTCAAAAATGATTATCAAAAGGTCGAGGGAAAGAATAAGCATAAACCTTCAAACTATTGTATGCCAAGCAGTCTGCCAGATGGTCCTTCGACATTAAGGACAGCCCAAGCTCAAGCTTCGGGTAACCCATGCTATCCATCATTTCTCGGCAGACGTCAATTTCCTTGCTATCAGGAAGGCAATATAGGAAATCATCTTCTTCATCACCTTCGTACACTAGGGATCCTCGAGGATACTTTAGAGCCTTAGCGTAGTGCTGAGCTTCGACAATCTGCTTTTGTGTCAGTTGTTTTCCCGAAGCGTGACTGATGATGAATTCAAGATCTCTGGGAGACACTGCTTCAGGTATCGGCAATGATGCTTTCTCTGACAGGCTCTCGTTTACTTGCTCTATCGGCCTACTTTCCGAAGGTCCAGCATTAGCGCAATCAAGAGCAGTACTTACATCGATAGTTTTTTCAATTCTCCAGCTTTGTCTTTGGAAATTTTTGTAGGAGCAGGAGTACCCATTTTTGAAGGCCTCAGAATAGCGTCTAGAATGTTAGCCATCCTTCTCCCTTTCTTAGGCGTCGCTATAGAAGTGGATGTTATCCTTGATGGCTCATGCACCATTAGAGAACTTTGTAGCTTCAGCTGCTGTTTGGAGTTAGAACTCTATATTATTGATTTCTCTAGTTGAATAGTGGGAACTTCGGCTGCGGCAGCAGGTACTGTGATCACATATTCAAAAACTCCAAAAGCAGTATTAGATTAACTATTCTTCGATTCAAAACAAGAAAAAAGAAAGGTATTACCTCCAAAGCTGAGAGGGTCTCTTTGGTAGCTTCGGCAGCAGGCAGTATAGCAGCCCTTTCTAAAAATATGACTTCGGCCGATGAGTTACAACTTTCGTCCTCTTTGGCTTTGGCACAATAGAGGAGGTCATCGTTGCAATTTTCCTTTTTGTCCCTTGTTTCCGAGCTAGAAAACAGTAGTTAGGATAGATAAATCCAATAACATCAATTACTCTGTTCAGCCTTCTCTTTCTATGGGCACCAAAGACAGTATTCATGGCTTCATCTTTAGCCTTCATATAAGCCCCCAGCAACTCCTCACTAGTCACCTCAATGTCTTCGAGCCATTCATCTTCTGGCTCGCCGAACTGACATCTGTAGCGGTAGGTATATTTCAGATAAACCAGGTCACCTTCGCTCAAGCTAGCAGTGGTTTCCTTCGGCATTTCCCATTCATTAACAAGGGGCCACACTTTGAAGGCTATGTGCTCTTGAACCAAGTCTCTGGTGTCAATATAGCTGCACACAGTGTTGAAGGCCACCAGGCATGCTTGAGACTTATCACTATTCACGATCGAAGGCCTTCTGATGTCGAAGCGTGATTGTATGGGACGCTGAATTATATCCTTCACATCCTTCCTCTCAACCAAATCATTCTTAACATAGAACCATTGCCTCATCTAGGATCCTGGCCATTTTTTCTGAAATGTCGGGACTGGGCATCTCACATCAAAGCAATATACGAAGGAGTAACAACCAAAATTGATGTGAGATTGCTCTTTTCTAGTTGCCTTCGTTTGATAAGAGAGTTCGTGGATATTGCAAAAGTAGTCAGCATCTGGCTCCAGGCCATGACTCCTCATCGCCCAGATGAAAACTCCAACTTTAATCAAACCTTCGGGAGTAAGCTGATAAAGGAATATTTTAAACCTCTTCAGCACTTCAACTAGCATTCTGTGCAGAGGAAATCACAGCCCAACTTTTATAAAACTTTGGAAAACCACCACCTCGTCGGCTTCAGAAAGGGGAACAGTGTTCTCTCCTCCAGCCCTCACTATGGATATATCATGGAAATATTTGCCCTTCATCATTTCAATTCACCCTTTCTTAACAGTGGATTTTCCAAAGACAACATGACTCGGCCTCCACGGCTGATCTTCGGCATTATCATCATCACTCTCTACATCAAAAATGTCGTTGTCACCAGAATCTTTGGACAACCCAGCTAGGATCTCATCAGTTATTTTTTCAACATTTGTTCTCTCCACAGCTTCATAAAACCCAGCCAGTGCAGGATCCTCACTCCTCTTATCTTCAGCCATCTCAGCTTTGGTTGAGGCAAAAAACCGAAGCTTCAAAGCAATCGCGCTCGCAAAAATCAGCAAGCTAAACAACAAAGGCAACACAAACTTGATAGCATGAAAAATATTTTCATCGCAACCCTCGTGTGTATATATATATATATATATATATATGCAAACCACCACTGCATGGTGGACCCCACGATATAGAATGTTTCACTATTCTAGCAAAGGGAATGTGCTTTTTCGGACCTTCGGCTAAATGCCTTCGTTTGTATCGCAGTCTGAATTTATTACAAAGAAATAAACTAATACTGCGAGGGGCTACTGTTGGGGGCCTTCGTCTTCTGAAGGTCCTCAAAAACATGGCTAACCATTTGTTATCAGCATGTTTCCAAGTGTTTCATGAGCCTCGTTATCGAAAAAGCTTTGACATAGATCAATGGTAGCGCGACGAAGCAACCTTCGTTATGATGACATTTTGTAAACCTTGTATATAATCTTTAAGGGCATGAATGTAATATCGTACGAAACTGTACGATTGCCTATAAATAGATGAGCAGTACCCCCATACGGAGATCGTTGGATCGAAATTGCATTCACGCCTTTACCTTCGAGCAAGCCGAATGCATCAGCATAATATGCATTACGTATCAGTTTGTTAATATATGAAATGTATCTTAATATTGTTTGTATATTCGGCATGAAATGAATAAATGACATAATGTTACATTTGTAACTATGTATTTATATTCACAAATGATGAAGACCTGTTATTCATGACCGTTGTCCGAGATTCGTTATACCCGAAGGGAAATAATGCTTTGAAGGACGAAGGTCTTTAACGTTTAACAATTGTGTTGCTTTGTTCTTGATTCACAGCAATAAAAAACAAGTGACCAACAACTTCATCGAAGGGTTTTCCAAAATAGCAAAGCCGATAATTTCGCCTTTAGAGAAGGGGAAGGAATTTAAGTGGACTCAGGCCTACTAGGATAGTTTCACTCAGCTAAAGTTGAGGTTGATGTCACCCCCATTATTAGTCATGTCGAATTTGCAAAAAGGATTTGATATATATTGTGATGCATCTCATCAATGATTGGGATGTGTTCTTATGAAAGAGGGACATGTCACATCCTACACATCCCACTAGTTAAAAAAGCACGAGTTGAACTACCCCACACATGACCTAGAACTTGCCGCAGTCATGCACGACCTTAAGATTTGGAGACACTATGTAATGGGAACCAAATGCCAGATCTACACAGACCATAAAAGACTAAAGTATATCTTTACCCAGAAAGACCTAAACCTTAGGCAATGTCGTTGGTTGGAACTCATCAAGGATTATGACTTGGAGATTCATTACAACCCAGGCAAGGAGAATCTAGTTGTAGATGCCTTGAGTTGGAAGGGCTAGGCTCATACAACTATGCCTACCCAGCTACCCGACAACTTGGCAGAGGAGTTTGATAGGCTAAACCTGGGGATGGTTGTCCATACAGAGAGAGTTACTATAGAAATGGAATCTTGGAACAAAATATACGAAAGGGTAAGGTTGGTGATGCTAAGATTCAAGAAATCAGAGACCTGATGGCAGAGGTCCATACTTAATGGAAGATGAGCATGGAACAATCTGGTTTAAAAACAGGATCTGTGTTCCTGAAATAGCTAGTCTCCGTGAAACCATACTAAAAGAAGCCCATGACTGAGCCTATTCCATTCACCCAGGCAGTACCAAGATGTACCTAGATCTAAAACAAAAGTATTTGTGGTATGTCATGAAAAGAGACGTTGCCTCGCATGTAGCAGTATGTGATGTTTGCAAGAGGGTAAAAGCCAAACATCAGAGACCAGCCAGATTACTTTACCTGTTAAAGAAACCTGAATGTAAGTGGGACGAGATCGATATGGATTTCATTGTTGGTCTACCCAACACTCCTGCTAGGTATGACTCTATTTGGGTAATTGTGGACAAGCTAACCAAAGTAGCCCACTTTATCCTAGTGAAAACCACTTATTCAGGAGCCCGATTGGCAGAATTGTACATGTCACAGATTGTGTCCCTCAATGGCGTTCCAAAGAAGATTATATCAGATAGAGGATCCTAGTTCACCTCCCGGTTCTAGCGGAAGTTACAAGAGTGTATGGACACAAAACTGAACTTTAGCTCAGCCTACCATCCCTAAATAGATGGCCAAATCGAAAGGACCAATCAGGTGCTAGAAGATATGTTGAGAGCTTGTGCTCTTAAACATAGTGGCAGTTGGAACAAGAGTTTACCCTACATAGAGTTTTCCTATAATAACAGTTACCCAGACAGTTTGAAGATGTCCCCGTTTGAGGCGTTGTACGGAAGAACGTGTTGAACCCAGTTGTATTGGGATCAAACTAGTGAAAGACAGTTCTTTGGGCCAAAAATTATCCAAGAAGTAGAGGAGCTAGTTTGGGTAATCAGAGAGAACATGAGGACAACCTAGTCTAGACAGAAAAGTTATGCTGACACTCGAAGGAGATAGTTGGAGTTTGAGGAGGGTGATCAAGTGTCACTAATTGGGGTACGAGATGATTTAAAATCAAAGGAAAGTTGTCGCCTCGCTTTATTGGACCCTTTAAGATCCTGAAGCAAGTTGGGCAAGTAGCTTACCAACTAGAGTTATCTAAGCACCCGGAAGATGTGCATGATGTGTTTCATGTATCCCAGTTGAAGAAGTGTCTCGGAGTTCCAGACGAGCAACTACCAATGGAAGAACTCAGTGTGCAGGGTGACCTGACCTATGCAGAGTATCTTATCAAGATCTTCGATGCCCTGACCCGAGTTACTAGGAACAAGGTGATCAAGATGTGGAGTCACCATGCAGAAGACGAAGCTACCTCGCGGCGAGAAGACAAATTGCAAGCAGAATTTTCTCACATCTTTCCTAGTTTGTCGTAATCTCGTAATCAAGATTCTTTTAAGGGGTAGGATTTGTAATACCCAGAATTAGTAAAAAAAATGGAAAAAAGTTATAAACTTATGTGTGATGTGTTCCATTATTTATTCACCATATAAATTTCCATGTTTAAGTGATTAATTTAATCAGCAAATGATAAGCCAAATAAAATTTGTGCATCATTATAACACTCTAAAAACCTATTCTGGGTAAATTAAGAAAACTCATTTTATGATTTAAATAAATGTGTTTTCAAATAATAGATTACCTAAAGATTCTTATGTAAACTATCGTTTGTATTAAAGATCTATTCTCTAAAAAATTAAATTAAATTATCTCTTAATATAGATTTTACATAAGAAATTGTATTTTTAAATAAATATATGAAGATTATAGATTTAATTTATTGTACTTCTAAAATTTGGCTATATGTTTGAATTATTTTCTTTAATAATTGTTATAATAAAACATGTTAAATGAATTATCCTACTGATGTTCATTTGTTTAAATGGACAAATTAATTAATAAAATTTCTTTTTACATGCATGTTGAGTTTTTTTGTTGCAATTTATACTAAATAGAAAATTTAACTTAGCTCTAAATTAGACTAAAATTTTAAATTTTAAGTATAAAACAGAAAGCGTAGAAGCCCTTGTGTAATCATAAATGTGTTCTTGTTATAAGTTTCTTGACTATGTTGTAAAATTCAAATTTACCTAGTGCAGAAGTTGTGACCTATCCAAAACACGACTTTCTACTTTCTGGGATCACAAGTCTTTATCTTTATATAGACACTATCACCCAGAATCAAGAATGGATGGCTCTGTCGCCTATAATTAGAAATAAAATAAGAGCTAATATAATATATCGATGTACATTTGGTTGGTTGTCTTGTTTGTTTGTACGAGATGTCATTTAGATAAGGTTGATACAAATTATGATATCACAATAAAATATTTAAGAAAATACTACTTTCAACTCGCATGTAACACCAAAAAATTTAATTTAAAATGTAAACAAAAACATATTATAAAATTTATTTAAATTTGAGGTCAGTACAAATTAACAACAATATTATTGAAATAAAAGAAATAGATTAGAATTTCAAACATATAGGATAGGATTCTAATAAATACGTACCAGATTAGATCTGTCATGTAATCGCCCACCTCCGTACCTATATAAATACGTGCCATGCTAACACCTCAAGCCATCAATCATAGACTCGTCTCCTCTATAGCCTCGCAGCAACATCGTCGCTATCTAAGCCACAACAAGCCGCCGCCAGCTAAGTTTGACTCCCTCCCCAACTCTAGTGACAACTCTGGCGAGAAATTTATCATTGTCCGTTCATCTTCTGGTGCAACCCAGAACATCATTGTGACCTGCTCAGAGAGAGCTTCATCACCACGCTTCCAATTCGCCGATCGGATCTCCGGTTCATCATCAAAAACCGAGATGTCCAGCAGCAGCGTGAGATCAAAGGGCTTGATTGGAAGTTAAGTTGGTGGTAGGTTAGTGGTCTTTCCCTCGTGATAGGCTTGGCGCTTCCCACCTGATAGATAACCACCACCACATACCCTTTGATATGCAAGCATGTCATACAGAATGAATTTAATGGTAGGTACAATCTTGATAAGTTGGCGACACTTGTGTCATGTATTTATAAACAAACATCTCATATCTTTTACAAACCGATCTAACCAATCAGTTCACATCATATCACCTATTTCTGTGCAGGCCCACTAATTTTAAAAATACGATATCTTCTAGGTCAATAATTTGTTTTAATTTGTTTAAATTGCGTTAAGTTCATATTAATTTTGAGTACGTAGTAATAACAATGTTTTAATCATAACACATATTTTAATTAATTAATTGTTTAATTAATGTTAATTAGCTAGGCAATCTAGTTAATCTAATTTATAATTGTAACCTACGTTTATTATAAATAATTGTTAAAGTGATTAATATCAGCTCAAACATTTCAATTTAATACCTGCTTAGTTTAAATGCAATATCAATTAGATTTATTATGCCTAAAATATTGTTTTACTCATAACTTCTTCATTTTAACTTGGTTCTCAAACCTACGATCTCGTATTGACGCGTAGAATATTTTTACGCAGTTTGTTCTTATACTTTGGTGTAATGTTACTATACTCATTATTTGCTTGATTGTATGTATTGCTATGAGTAGAGGTAAGGTGATAAGGAATCTGAAACCCAACTTTTGGGTACCATATGGACTACAAGGTTGACGCAATTATAAGGCAAGTTGTGACCTTAATCACTTTTTTACCTAATAATGTTCTTGATAATCACTGTGACATGATCAAGTTAACTTGATGAGACCTAATAGGTTACCCTAGTTTTGTTTACCCTACACCTTGTAAACAAATGAATTATTCAGTAGTCTTGCTATTGCTCTACCTAGTTTTGAGATTAGTGATACTTATCATTCATAACCATGTTTCATTATGATATATTATTGTTGGTTATTGACTATGCATGATAAGATCATTTTGTTAATTGGAACATGGAGCGACTACCCGAGAAAATAGTGCTACCACAAGGGTGGTATGGGACGCCCTTGGCTGACTAATTAGGAAAGATAGTGGAGGACTACCTTACCCAAAAGGGCAACCACTGTGTAAGGACCTACTGGCATAGCGAGGTTCTCGGGTCGATCATGATGAGATGGCTTTTGGACGAGGGATTCCTGTATCGCCCCCTTCTCATAGAAACTGTAGCGGGTTTTCTGAAGCTAGTGGAATTTTGTAAAGGCCTCGTAGTGGGACGCTACCTCGTCTCCTTGGTAGAGATGAATGTGAAGTCGCGATCCCTTGACAAATAGGTAACACGACTTGTGGGTAAAGCTGCACAACCTCTACAGAGTGTAAAACTGGTATATCAGCCATGCTCACGGTCAAGAGCGGCTCGGACCCCACATGAGTAATTTATGAAATCAAACTTAACCTATCATTTGCATTGCATTGTGGGATGTATTATCATTTTTTGTCAATTATTTAATTGAGTTGGTGTACACTTATGCTTAGTAATTGCTAATAAAATTTTGACCAACTCTAAAAGCAATGCTCAGCCTTAACCATTCTCTTTGGTAACCCTTACATTTCACATGAGTGCCCACCGTTAGTGAGCTCATGCACATTATTCCCCACAACTTGTTGAGCGATGAATGTATGTGAGCTCACTCTTGCTAAACTCACACCAGGTCAAGAATAGGTATCGCCAAGATAAGGAGCATGAAGGATGCTACAATGAGTTCGTGAGAGGTCTAGACCGTCGTCTTCCAGTCAACTATGGTTGCGGAGGATCGTTGTCGTCATATGATGTAATTATTTAGCTATTTTGTACAGAACCCCTATTATATAATATAGATGTGACATTGATTTCTTTACCACGAGTCAGCATATTTGCGAGACTTGCCCCTAGCACACATTTGATTCGCGTCCGAGTTTTCCCTTAAATCCAGGTGTCACAATCATGCGGTTTTTCTTTTGTCCTTGTTGTGCATATATATGGTAAGGTGTAAATCCCACTTTGATTTGAAAACCATTTGAAAACAAATTCAAATTTGAAAGAAAATTATAATACGAAATAGCAAAACTTTAAGTTGAAAATAAAAGAAAAGAATAAAATCACTCGTGGACTGACCCAACTGGCCCAACTCTACCGTGCCTGCAAGCCCACCATCTGAGTCCCTTGTGTGGCCCAGAAGACCCCACCATACTTGCTCCCTAGATCTGGCGCCGATGGGTGGCCCTGCCCTGTCAGTGTCCCTATCCATCTGCGCGCGTGTGCTCTCACTGACCTGTGGGCCCCTATGATAGCTATTCATCTCCCTTGGCATCTCGAGATCGAACGAGCGTGTTGTAACTAACTCATTGCATACCCACAGATCTCAGGATGACGTTACAATTCCCTAGCGGTGTATAAGTACCAAGCCTTGCCCACCTAGCTCCTCCTCTTGCAGCCACGTGAGACCTATCCTTCGTGAAACGTAGAGTGAGCGAAGAGAAGAGGGTGCGGGGAGCCGCCGCACCTGAAAACCCTCAATGACAATAGCCCGCCCCGGAGTCGTCGCCCTGATACTTCATAGGATCACGCCAGTGCTCGTGGTGCCCTCACTGCGCTCACCCGCAGGTATGTAGCACTGATGCCGGGGGTCAGGGCGGTCGAAATTTTTCACCGGAACAACCGCAAAGTCGCTCACCTATGGAGTCGCGTAATCCTACGTTGCCACCGCAGGTATGTAGCACTGATGCACTCACCACCTCTCGGGTATCGCATAGGATCCAACGTCACAGAATTTTGGTGGTAGGACCACCAGAACCATGCTGCTCCAGTCATGGCGCCATCAGGGCAGTGGGCGCCATTGTAGTTGGGTGGCTGGTGTTAGGGATGGGGGTGTTAGTGTTGTCCGATTTAGGGTGGAGGGTGGAGATCCGATTCATGCGTACCCCTTCAACAATAGAATCAGGTTCATCAATTATGCATCACATGGTCTAGATTTAATTACGACGTGGACATCGCTCGGGCCACGGATCTATGATGCAAGGGCTCGAAAAGCATACCAGTTTAACAGTTTTGGGGTTTTAATTTGGTGCTTTGTGCGCAAATCGGATGGCTGTCATGCGTCGATACACCTTCGCCCAATGGTTTTTTTATCACGAGTCCCTAATGTTTTGAGAAAACAACCCACAGTCTGCTAAAGTGCAAGTCCATCACAAGTTAGTCCAGATTTTCACAATTTTAACCCTATCTTCTAGGAAATAATAGTCACAGTCAGAGACTTATTAAATTAAGTAAAATAAATTCGAGATAATGATTTCTATTGTAAAAAGTAATTCAATAAAGCTTAGAAAATTCATAACTTCCACATTTAAACTATCATTTTAGTGATTCTCAAACCTCTCCATTCATTACAATGCATAGAATAATATTATGCAGCTCGTTCTCTTGTTTGGTGTGACGTTAATTCTGTCCCCATATTGTTTGTTTGTATTGTTGCGGGTAGACAAGCAAGTGACTGAGGAACCCTGAATCACCACAAGTTGAAGACTCTGAGCAGGAGCTCGCAGAAGGCAAGTTGTGCCCTTGATCACTTTTCTTTTCCTACTAATGTTCCCTATAATCACCGTGATATGCTCATGTTAATTTGATGGTACCTAATAGGTTACCCTAGTTTTGTTTACCCTATACCTTACTTACAAATGAACTATTCGGTAGTATTTGCTATTGCTCTATGTGGTTTTGGGTGTTATGAGACATATGAATCATGATCATGCTTATTACTGTCAATGGATTATTTATTGTTCATGATAAGATTATTTTGGTTAATTGGAACATGGAGCGACCACCCGAGAAAACAGTGCTACCACAAGAGTGGAATGGGACGCCCTTGGCCAAGTAATTAGGAAAGCTAGTAGGAGTTAATCCTTTCCCGAAAGGGGCAAGCAGGTGTGGGGAGCTGCCGATATCGGGAGGTTCTCGGGTCTATGTGTTTGTGATAGCTTTCAGGGGTGGGATTCCTATATCGTTGCTCCTGCCTAAATTCGTAGTGGGTTCTCTCTTGCTAGTGGAACTTCGGAAAGGCCCCTTGGCAAATGGATAACATGACTTGCGGGTAAAGATGTGCAACCTCTACAGAGTGTAAAACTAGTATATCGGTCGTGTTCATGGTCATGAGTGACTCGGACCCTCACATGAGTAACTTATGAAATTAAACTTAAGCTATCATTTGCACTGCATTGTGGGATTTATTATTAATTGTGATCTCTTATTTAATTGGGTTGGTATACATTTATACTTAGTAACTACTAATAAAATTTTGACCAACTTATTAAAAGCAATGCTTAGCCTTAACCATTATTTGTTCATAAGTCATACACTACACATGAGCCCCCACCGTAAGTGAGCTCATGCACGTTATTCCCCACACTTGTTGAGCGATGACCGTATGGGAGCTCACCCTTGCTATAATCACACCAGGAGAAGAACAGGTGCCGCCAGAGTACGACTACTACGATGAGTTCGATGAGATCTAGGCGTCGTCTCCCAGTCAACTATTAGCGAGGAGATAATTATCTTAGTTTGATTTATTTATTGTCAGCTATTTTGTTAGACATTTTTGTTAAGTAATAAAGATTATGACATTCGTCTATATACACTGAGTCATTTTATGTGTGGATCTTTATTTGACGCACATATGAGAGTTAGTACTCATCAACATCATCTGCAATGTCTTCTTCATCACCCTCTGATAAAAATGTTAGCAAGGGGTGAGCTCACTTATGGTCGGGGCTCAACAAGTGGGAGGAGTAATGCAAGTTTAACAAGGTAGGCTATGGATAAGCGGTAAGCATTTTAGTTGGTTAATATTTTTATTAACAACGTCTGACTTACTAATTGTAAGTGTATCCCAAAATTCCCAATTAAACATAAGTACGGAATTATATAAAAACACTTAAGTGAAACCACTTAAGCAAACCATTTATGAATCATCGGATCACGATTTATTTTCCACCTTTAAGTTCAATTATCATGTGAGGGTTCAGGTTGCTCTTAACCGTGAGCACGGCTGACATATCAGTTTTACACTCTGCAGAGGTGGTACAACTTTACCCACAAGCCGTGTATCCCCTCTAGCCTGGGTTGATCGGACCCGTAAACACTTCCTAGGTGAATGGCTAGGGATCCACTATGAGGCTTTCACAAAATATCCTTAGTACAAAGCCACCCGCTAAGGTTTCCACGTCAGTATTGATGGCCCTCTAGGTGAGTTAACTTAGCCAAGACTAACACCCCATGTTAACATGAGCTGCCACCAAACCACTGTCGCCCCTCTTGCCCATCTTTCAGGTAGGGTTGCTAAGCACTAAGTCTATAGAGCTAATTACCAAAGCCAGAGCTATTATAGCACCCGTGGTTGCACTGTTGTTTGGGGCCTTCCTCTTCCAAAGGTCCTCAAAAACATGACTAATCATATGTTTTCAGCATGATATGGATTATTACAGAGAGCTTCGGCTTCAGGATGGAAGTTTTCTCCCACGGCAAAGACATACGATGTGAAGATGTAGCCCAAAGATGATAAGAATGGACATCGAAGCTATAGCCGAAGAGTAATAGCTTCAGGTTAAAATGGTGATGAAGTCCAAACATGATGCTGACCGGAAGGGAAAAGACCAGCTAGTCCTTAATGATTTATGTTATGGTCATAAGTAAATGTCAAGGACATAAATGTATTTTTACCCGGGCTGCGTCCTGTGCCTATAAATAGATGAACAGTAGCACCGTATTGTTCACGCTGAATTGTAATCACTCTCGCGTCGGCACCTTTGAACAAGCCGAAGGTATCAATGTAATAATTACTTTGTTAATGTTCATGTGTATATTATGAAATATAAATATGAATGAACTAATGTATTGTATTCATTATCATTATGTATTCTTATATATTCATGAAATGATGAAGGCATGTCATTCATGACCTTCGTCCGATGATCATTATATCCGAGAGGAAGTAATGCTTCGGAGGACAAAGGTCCTTAATACTCAACAATTGTGTTGCCTTGTTCTTGATTCACATCATTTGAGAACAAGTGACCAACATTGGCGCCCACCTCTGGTGAACTCACTTCCACAACCTTCGGCAAGCATTCACCTTCGTTATGCCACCGAAGAAGGCAATAGCGCCAGGGGCTGGCCTGCAGCCACTGGACACCAACCAAGAGACACTCTCGCTGAGCGAATCTCGGAGCCAAAAAAGGAAGGCTACCATCCCAACACCACAGGAAGAGGAGTTGGACCAGGAAATCAGAGACCTGTAAGCCATACATCAACAAGTGCAGAGGAAAAGAGAGAAGATGCTTTGCCTAGCTGACCTTTAGAGGAAGATCGACAAAACTGCTGAAGAAATGCATCACATCTCCCAAGATGACCAAGGACAAAGGCCTCAACACAGAGAGCTTCGTCAAGAAAGTCTAATCAATGATGATGAATGGTACGATGACTTTCATCATGGTAACTTTGCTTTTGATGATGACTCTCCTCTAACAGTAGAGTTGCAGGCTACCCCATGGGCCATGGCCACCATCTTACAAGCCGCCACATCTTCCCATGTACGACGAGAATTTGGATCCGATGCAATTTCTCATGAGTTACGAAGCAACCATATCCTCATATGGTGGCAACACGGCTGTCATGGCGAAATCCTTCGTCATAGCAGTCAGGAGTGTAGCTCAGACGTGGTATTCTTCCCTTCGCCCGGTAATGGTCACGTCATGGCAAAAGCTGAAGGACATGCTGGTAACTAGCTTCCAGGGTTTCTAGACAAAGCCAGTAACTGCCCAAGCCTTGTTCTAGTGTACACAAGACCATGAGGAGTACTTGCAGGCATATGTTCGAAGATTTCTGCGACTCAGAGCCCAGGCGCCAACAGTGCCAAATGAGATTGTCATTGAAGCTATGATCAAGGGGCTCCGGACAGGACCGACGGTGCAGTATTTTGCTAGGAAGCCACCACAAACTCTAGAAAAGCTCCTCCAAAAGATGGATGAATACATCCGAGCTGATAATGATTTTCGCCAGAGAAGGGAGGAGGCTTATAGGTATTCTGAGATGACTAGGGGCTTCGGAGGAAGATTCCACCCAGGCATGTCAGAACAATCCACAATCCCAGCACAAATGATGACAAGGCAAACCACACTCAAGGCAGCCAACAAAGCTCACAATCTTCAGGAATGCAGTAAACCTCCTACAGGCCACCAGCTCTAAGAGGAAGAGGGGGAAGAAGCTTCGGAGGAAGGTTCATCACTCAACCCAGAAGATTGTTCTGCTGATTCTGTGGGGAGGATAAGGGACACACAATAAGGATGTGCCAAGTCATGATCCAAAAGCAGAAGGAGATAGCTGAAGCCGAAGCACGACAGAATCAGCCAAAGCAGGTCTTGCATACTGCCTCATGCTATTCGCCATATATCCCTGAGTATGTGGGCAACCAGCAACCCACGGCATCATTTGCTTCGGCAAGTCATTCTCAATCTGCATGGGCTCAGTTACCACCACCACCACCATTGGCACCTACCTTGGCTCATAATCAGCAGCCAGAAGGGCATCGCCAAGTGCAACAACAACATGACACTCGAGAGGAGTCCGAAGCTCACACAGTCAACAGCACTATGTCTGAATCAAGATATATTTACTAAAGCAACACTGGGGCTCGACCAGAAAGTTTCCAAGTTCAATGTATTTTTACTTTTTTGTCTTTATATTTATCTTCCAAAAGATAGTATAATGAGGTTTAACCTTCGACCTGATGTAATAAATTTGTGGTTACACCATCGAGTGTAACAAGAAGGGTGACAAAGCTCCAAAGTCGCTCGTAAGGGGATGCAAAACTAAAATACCACCTAAGTAAAAGGTGAAGAAGCTCCAAAGTCGTTCCTAAGGAGATACAGAGCTAAAATACACCTAAGTAAAAGGTGAAGAAGCTCCAAAGTCGTTCCTAAGGGGATGCAGAGCTTAGCTCCAAAGCCGTTCCTAAGGGGATGCAGAGCTAAAATACCACCTAAGTAAAAGGTGAAGAAGCTCCAAAGTCGTTCATAAGGGGATGCAGAGCTTAGCTCCAAAGTCGTTCCTAAGAGAATGCAGAGTTGAAATGCCACCTAATTAAAAGGTGAAGAGATGTAATATCCTGGCCCCTAGGATGGTGAAGTCTTAGCCCAAGGCTTAATAGAATTAATAGAGTATCCATACCAACAAGGTGCATTTTCTTTTTGAAAGCCTATCTCGAAAGAACCTCCAAGTTAAGCATGCTTGGCTTGGAGCAATTTGGGATGGCTGACCGACCAGGAAGTTTTCTTGGGTGCGCATGAGTGAGGACAAAGTGTGCACAAAAGGCCCGTGTTGGTCTGTGGGGACAATATATGATCCTAGAGAGCTGCCAGGAGTAAGTACCATTGGTCCAAGGATTGGACAAAGTGTTACAAGTGGTATCAGAGCCAACCCTCGAGGTTTCACGGGCGTGTGTGGGCTAGGGGGTCGGGTATATGGCGCATGGCGCATGTGGGCCTAGGGTGGTCACATGGCATGGCATATGACGACACTAGACACACAAACATGGCTAAGAGGGGAGGTTCCTGGATTGGGGTTGAACAAAGAGGACGTCAGTCTTCTAAGGGGGTGGATTATGATATCCTGGCCCCTGGTATGGTGATGTCCTGGCCCAAGGCATAATAGAATTAATAGAGTATCCATACCAACAAGATGCATCTTCTTTTTCGGAAGCCTATCTCGAAAGAACCTCCAAGTTAAGCGTGCTTGGCTTAGAGCAATTTGGGATGGGTGACCGACCGGGAAGTTTTCTTGATGCGCATGAGTGAGGACAAAGTGTGCACAAAAACCCCGTGTTGGCCTGTGGAGACAATATATGATCCTAGAAAGCTACCAGGAGTAAGTACAGCTAGTCCAGTGATTGGACGGGGTGTTATAGAAGCATCGTCGAAGCACGAAGATCGACACCGATGAAGAGTTGGGCGATGGCAAAGGCAACAGTGGCCCATGATGAATGTCATGGTCCACGACATTTTGGACATGGCTCGGGATGTCAAGCAATCGCTGCAGACAGGTCCCAAAGGGAAATGGGCCTAAAACATTTCCTTTAATCGAGTTTGGTGTTTGACGTCCATCATAAACCATGTGGACTAACTAGTTTGCTTAGTTGTCATTTATCTCAGGTGCATAAAGTTCAACATAAACCACCACAGAAAATAAGTTGGGAACTCTACAAAGTTTGTTGCAAAGACAAGCATTGGTGCTGTCAGTGGCGCACCAGACACTGTCTTGTGTACACCAGACACTGTCCGGTGCTCAGGCTAAGACACCCATGAACTGGCCGCTCTCGGGACTTTCCCATAGTTACTCTGCTAAAATTCACCGGACTGTCCGGTGTGTACCGGACATGTCCGGTGAGCCAGCGGAGCAACGAGCAACTACTTCCAACGGTCGACTGCAATGTCAAATGAACAATGAACAATGCACAAGTAAGAAGTCAGAGTTGCGAAGTTAGAATGCACTGGACTGTCGAGTGTGCCACCGGACTGTCTGGTGCCACAAGAGGACAAGGGACTTCAACGGTCAACCGCTCCAAACCCCAAAGGTCTGCTGACGTGGCAAGCACCGGACAATGAACAGTGTCATGTCCAGTGCACCACCGGACTGTCCGGTGTGCCATCGACATCAATGGCTAGAATAGTGGTTTGGGCTATAAATACCCCCAACCACCCACATTCAAGCAATCCAAGTTTCTGAAATCCACATTCAATACAAGAGCAAAAGCATTCACTCCAAGACTATCACACCCGGGTTTCGGGGCACCAAGACCCGGGCGCGAACATAATCACCAGGTGTGCTGGGACCAAGTCTCACACATATGATGAATCATGGCACAGGATCGAATGTCACAACTTTACTATATAATAGGAGTTCTGTACAAAATAAATAAATAATTACATTATAAGGAGACAACGGTCCAGCAACCAAAAGTTGACTGGGAGACGACGGCCTAGATCTCTCACGAACACATCACAGCATCCTCCATGCACCTCATCCTGCGGTACCTGTTCTTGACCTGTGGGGGGGTGTGAGATAGCAAGAGTGAGCTCACATACGTTCATAGCTCAACAAGTTGTGGGGAATAATGTGCATGAACTCGCCAAAGATGGGAGCTCATGTGAAGTGTAAGGCTTACCAAAGAGGATGGTTGAAGCTGAGCATTGCTTTTAAAGTTGGTCAAAATTTTATTAGCAATTACTAAGTATAAGTAAATACCAAACCCAATTAAGTAGTAGAACAAAAGTAACAACATCACCTGCGATGCAATGCATATGACAAATTGAATTTAGTTCCATAATTTAATCATGTGAGTGTTCGAGCTGCTCATGACCGTGAGCACGGCTAGTATACCAGTTTTACACTCTGCAGAGGTTGCGCATCTTTACCCACAAGTCATGTTACCCATCTGCCAAGAGACAGCCAATCCCATACACCTCTACCGAGGAGGCGAGGCAGGGTAACACTACGAGGCCTTTACAAAGTTCCACTAGCTTCAGAAATCCCGCTACAGTTTATAGGAAGCTCCAGTGCAGGGTTCTTGCCTGACCGCCATCGCAGCAAAATCAACCCAAGGACCTCCCTACAATGACCACTCCCCTACTGCCCTTTCCCCTTTCGGGTAAGGAAGACCTCCACTAGCTTTCCTAGTTAATCAGCCAAGGGCGTCCCATTAAACCCTTGTGGTAGAACTGTTTTCCCGGGTGGTCGCTCCATGTTCCAATTAACATAATGATCTTATCATGAACAATAATAATAAACAGATAATAAAAGTGTGATCATGAATAATGTATCTTCATACCCAAAACCACATAAAGCACTAGCAAGTACTACCCAAAAAGTTCAGTGGTAAACAAGGTATAAAGATAGACAAACTAGGGTAACCTATTGGGTCCCTTCAAAATTAACCTATGCAGATCATTATGATTAATTAGAACATGAGTGGGTAAAAAGAAGTGATCAAGGGCACAACTTGCCTGGCACTTGAGATTCTAGGTACCAACTTGCTCTTCAGGTGACTCATGACCTCACTGCTAAACGTAGCAATACAAACAAACATGGTATAGGCAAAATTAACATCACACCAAACATAAGAACAAACTGCATAATAATATTCTACGCGTTGCTACGAGATCGTGGGTTCGAGAACCGCTAAATTCGGGGTTATGGTTATGAAGTTATGGTTTTTCGAAGATCCACGTGGTTAAATATAGAATAGACTAAGTGAAATATTTTAACCTATATTTCATGACAAAACAAAGTTACCAGATGATAATAAATATTAGTGTGAGACTAATGCAACTAGAATGGATCAAAACGGAGTTACGGTTCTCAAGTTACAATTTTTCAGAAGTTATTAAATACCTAGTATAGAATAAATCAAGTGGATAATTTTGATCTAGGTTTCATGAATAAACCGAGTTACTAGATGATAGACAATATTGAAACAAAATAGATGCAACTGGAACGGATTAAAAAGGAGTTGTAATGAATTAAATATGAATTAAACAAGTTTATGGATTTATTTTTATACTAAAAACCTATTTCTTTATTAATTTCTGAATATCCAAGTGTTCTGGACCGAGCGCATGAATAAACAAAAGACCAGGGGCTACTCTGCAAAAGTTCCCAGACACAGGTTAACCCCCATATGGATGGCGGGTTCTATTTCAATTAGGTGCAGGGGCTCTTATGTAAAAGACTCGGGTGAAGGGGTACGGTTATATCGTGGCGGTTGGATCACTGATCTACGGATCAGATTAGATCCAAACCATTTTGAACCGATACACGATATCGTTCCTCCGATCAGATTCTAACGGTGCAGATTTTAAATTTCAGAGATTCCCCAGAGCCACTCGATCGAGATCAAACGGCCCATAACCAAACTGGGCGAACCGGCATCCATATCTAATCGTGGCCACACGCCCACGATCCAACGGCTCACACACTCCCCTCCCCACCAGCCGACCGAGCGGTGGCGCACCCGCCGTGATGCGGCGGCGCCATCATCGGCGCACGCAAAGTGGCCCAACGAGGCACTAAACTCCAGTACGTTTAATCCTAAACGATTCAGAGGCGACCTCGAACTAATCTAGGGTTTCCTTACCGGGAATCAAGAAGTAGCCGAGGCCAACCACGAGCAGCAGCGGACACCGAGCTCCAGCGTGGAATTCCGGTGCCGCCCCAAATCCTTCTTCCAATCCGATTCTTCGGCCACCACCGCAGAGACCCGCTAAAGCTTCTCCTATCGATACCGAGTTCAACCACAGCGACAGAAGTGGAAATCGTCAGCGACGAAACGATCCCGCCTCCCTCTCTCTCTGTTTTCTCTCCTCGACGTCTGGCTTGCGACGGCTATGGATCAGGGTCACGGGCGCCCACATTTTATAGTCCAGGTGGGGAGTCCGCGTGGACGGAACAGAGCATCCCGACGGCGACGGGGTTGGTGTGATTCCTGAGCACGCGTGATTTCCGCGGCTCTGGTTGCGAGTAGCGAGTCCGAGCGCGAGTTAGGAGATGACCCAGGGAAGCCGGTCGCGGGACCCACGCGACAGCCAAAGGGGGTTAGCGCGCGCTGAGGTGGGCTGCCCGCGGAGAAGGAGTGGGCCGCTTTGGTTGATCCCGGCCCACAGTAGGTTTTCTTTTCTTTTTTTTCTCTTTTCATGATTTGTTTTTCCTTTCCATTTGAATTCAAATTCAACTATGTGGTAAACCTTCCTCAAATTAAGAGTATAATTTTGCACACACTATTATTACCTTCATTTATGATATTTATTTTGTATATATACTTTTTCTCCACTTCTAAATTCTAGCCTTTTCTTTTATATCCTAAATTTCCCCTTTTGGGATTTTAATATTTTTATTGTCATATTATTATTTTTTTATGTTATCACAAAATGCACACAAAAAATAAAATACCGGCATGATGCACGTATTATTTGAGTGTCTTTTGTTAACTATTTATTTGTTTAAATGTGATTTTCACATGAAACGACGAATATAGGTGACACACATATAGATAAAGGAATTAATTCCTCCTCTCCCTAATGAAAATATAACCTCTACCATTTATATTAATAATATTTTCCTTGTCACCTATTTATGGGAGGAAATAAATGGTTTCATTAAAAATTCTCTTTCTTATTTTCTATTTTACTTTCATTTATACTTTGAGGTCTCAATTTTAAATTATGACTCTTTAAAATATTTCAACACATATTCATAAGTATAAAGTGCATCATTTAATGAAAGGAATAGTCGTTTAGTTGAATTGAAAATATTTCTATTACTTCTTTTCTTTAATAATTCTTGGTTTCTAAATTCAGTCCTCAAAATTCAAAGCTCAAGTATAATTTGGGATTTCTGAATACCATTTCATTTCTTCCTATGTTTATTTTTTTTTCTTATACACATTTTGGGCCTTACAAATCCTACCCCCCTTAACAGAAATCTCGTCCTCGAGATTTGTAAGTAAAGGTTGTATAACCATAATATCTCAAAACTTATGCACCAACAAAGATCTCAGCATGATGCATAATTTATTAGCAACACACGGGGTCAATTAGACCTTATTATTCCTTCTAAAATAATATCATATCACCTACTAACTAAAGTAACATCTAGATCTTACAAATAGTAGTAATTTATGTATATGTTTATGTAGCTTGGTGGAGCTGGTGGTGGTGGTGGAGGTTGTTGTTGTTGTCTCTCCAACCGCGCTTGCCTTATTTCTTGGCGGACCTGACGTATTTCCTCGCGTTCTTGTCGTATCTGATTTTGCATCTCAGTCACCAGGTCTGTTAATTGTTGTATTACCAGTCTTTGGGCAGCAACCACTTGATCGATTTCAACAGGTGGAGGATTTGGAGGATTCATTTCTGTTTGCTGTTACGTGATAATCTTTTCTTTCCTGGTATTGACCATGAAAGTTATAAGCATATGGTAATAGTTTTGCAAAGGAAATTATTCAATAAGCGGAATGAATAAGCTAGTAGCTGGTTATAATCTGAAGATTCTTTAGTAGGGCTTAATCTTTGTTTTATGTCCAGATTGGGGTAACCAGTCGTATAAGGTGAATATACAAGGGTAAGATAGAATCTGTCAAGATGAGAGATATATATGGGTGAGATAGGCTACAAGATGTAGGTTAAAAGTTTGTTTGTTGTTAGGTGGGAATAGAAAGGTTATACCATTCATCATGGCTCTATGGGTTGGGTTAGCTCATGGTTGGGTTGATCCAATGTGCTAAGTTAAGTTAATACATGGTTAGTAGGGTCCAATCTCTTCTACTAGTGTCATTAATCTGTTTAAGTGGACCACATTAGGTTAGATAACATTAGACCACACTAGATCAGGTCACATTAGGTAAGATAAGATCTAGATTAGATTGGATATGACTAGATTAGACTAGTTTAGGTTAGATAGGTCCAACAGGGTAGAATATGTATTATTAAGATATGTTTAGAATCTTTTGAGATTAGTTAGATATGTTATGATAAGATAGAATCTCTCCAAGATAAGATGAATTTATTAAGGTAAGAAGAATCTTTTAAAATGAGGTGGAAGATAAGAGAGAATCTTATAAGATACGATGAATCTATTAAGATATGGGAGAGTCTTTTAAGATTAGAGGGATCTCTATGAGATAGATACATTTTAATGGAGGATGATCTGAGTTATTTAGTTATCTTATGAATTCTATTTATGCCTATACGTATATGCAAATGCAATTGTGGACATTACTCCACAATGCATCACACTCAATCAAAGATCCAAATCAGAAAAGTATCATAAGAACAAACATTCAAGTTCATAGATATCTATAAAAAAAAGTTTTGTTTTTGTTCCTAAGAGTAGGTATCCTATTCCTAAAGGTCACTTTGGGCACAAGATTTCAAAGTGTGAAATCCACATTTGTCTTTAGAAGAAAAAGGTAAGAATAATCAGAGTAAAGCGGAAATAGATGAGAAAAGATTAAGATAAGTTTAGAAAAGAACAGAGTAGCAAAGATAAGTAAGTATTGGTTGTCCAGCTCTATCTAGGTTTCGTCCTACAGTCAACATTCCTCTGATACCACTTCTGTCACACCCGGGTTTCGGGGCACCAAGACCCGGGCGCGAACATAATCACCAGGTGTGCTGGGACCAAGTCTCACACATATGATGAATCATGGCACAGGATCGAATGTCACAACTTTACTATATAATAGGAGTTCTGTACAAAATAAATAAATAATTACATTATAAGGAGACAACGGTCCAGCAACCAAAAGTTGATTGGGAGACGACGACCTAGATCTCTCACGAACACATCACAGCATCCTCCATGCGCCTCATCTTGCGGTACCTGTTCTTGACCTGTGGGGGGTGTGAGACAGCAAGAGTGAGCTCACATACGTTCATAGCTCAACAAGTTGTGGGGAATAATGTGCATGAACTTGCCAAAGATGGGAGCTCATGTGAAGTGTAAGGCTTACCAAAGAGGATGGTTGAATCTGAGCATTGCTTTTAAAGTTGGTCAAAATTTTATTAGCAATTACTAAGTATAAGTAAATACCAAACCCAATTAAGTAGTAGAACAAAAGTAACAACATCACCTGCGATGCAATGCATATGACAAATTGAATTTAGTTCCATAATTTAATCATGTGAGTGTCCGAGCTGCTCATGACCGTGAGCACGGCTAGTATACCAGTTTTACACTCTGCAGAGGTTGCACATCTTTACCCACAAGTCATGTTACCCATCTGCCAAGAGACGGCCAATCCCATACACCTCTACCGAGGAGGCGAGGCAGGGTAACACTACGAGGCCTTTACAAAGTTCCACTAGCTTCAGAAATCCCGCTACAGTTTATAGGAAGCTCCAGTGCAGGGTTCTTGCCTGACCGCCATCGCAGCAAAATCAACCCAAGGACCTCCCTACACTGACCACTTCCCTACTGCCCTTGCCCCTTTCAGGTAAGGAAGACCTCCACTAGCTTTCCTAGTTAATCAGCCAAGGGC
This sequence comes from Zea luxurians, assembly GCA_029449295.1. Lineage (NCBI taxonomy): Eukaryota > Viridiplantae > Streptophyta > Magnoliopsida > Poales > Poaceae > Zea > Zea luxurians. The sequence continues at coordinate 6,436,957 of JAOPSE010000124.1, forward strand.
GTCCCATTAAACCCTTGTGGTAGAACTGTTTTCCCGGGTGGTCGCTCCATGTTCCAATTAACATAATGATCTTATCATGAACAATAATAATAAACAGATAATAAAAGTGTGATCATGAATAATGTATCTTCATACCCAAAACCACATAAAGCACTAGCAAGTACTACCCAAAAAGTTCAGTGGTAAACAAGGTATAAAGATAGACAAACTAGGGTAACCTATTGGGTCCCTTCAAAATTAACCTATGCAGATCATTATGATTAATTAGAACATGAGTGGGTAAAAAGAAGTGATCAAGGGCACAACTTGCCTGGCACTTGAGATTCTAGGTACCAACTTGCTCTTCAGGTGACTCATGACCTCACCGCTAAACGTAGCAATACAAACAAACATGGTATAGGCAAAATTAACATCACACCAAACATAAGAACAAACTGCATAATAATATTCTACGCGTTGCTACGAGATCGTGGGTTCGAGAACCGCTAAATTCGGGGTTAGGGTTATGAAGTTATGGTTTTTCGAAGATCCACGTGGTTAAATATAGAATAGACTAAGTGAAATATTTTAACCTATATTTCATGACAAAACAAAGTTACCAGATGATAATAAATATTAGTGTGAGACTAATGCAACTAGAATGGATCAAAACAGAGTTACGGTTCTCAAGTTACGATTTTTCAGAAGTTATTAAATACCTAGTATAGAATAAATCAAGTGGATAATTTTGATCTAGGTTTCATGAATAAACCGAGTTACTAGATGATAGACAATATTGAAACAAAATAGATGCAACTGGAACGGATTAAAAAGGAGTTGTAATGAATTAAATATGAATTAAACAAGTTTATGGATTTATTTTTATACTAAAAACCTATTTCTTTATTAATTTCTGAATATCCAAGTGTTCTGGACCGAGCGCATGAATAAACAAAAGACCAGGGGCTACTCTGCAAAAGTTCCCAGACACAGGTTAACCCCCATATGGATGGCGGGTTCTATTTCAATTAGGTACAGGGGCTCTTATGTAAAAGACTCGGGTGAAGGGGTACGGTTATATCGTGGCGGTTGGATCACTGATCTACGGATCAGATTAGATCCAAACCATTTTGAACCGATACACGATCTCGTTCCTCCGATCAGATTCTAACGGTGCAGATTTTAAATTTCAGAGATTCCCCAGAGCCACTCGATCGAGATCAAACGGCCCATAACCAAACTGGGCGAACCGGCATCCATATCTAATCGTGGCCACACGCCCACGATCCAACCGCTCACACACTCCCCTCCCCACCAGCCGGCCGAGCGGTGGCGCACCCGCCGTGATGCGGCGGCGCCATCATCGGCGCACGCAAAGCGGCCCAACGAGGCACTAAACTCCAGTACGTTTAATCCTAAACGATTCAGAGGCGACCTCGAACTGATCTAGGGTTTCCTTACCGGGAATCAAGAAGTAGCCGAGGCCAACCATGAGCAGCAGCGGACACCGAGCTCCAGCATGGAATTCCGGTGCCGCCCCAAATCCTTCTTCCAATCCGATTCTTCGGCCACCACCGCAGAGACCCGCTAAAGCTTCTCCGATCGATACCGAGTTCAACCACAGCGACGGAAGTGGAAATCGTCAGCGACGAAACGATCCCGCCTCCCTCTCTCTCTGTTTTCTCTCCTCGGCGTCTGGCTTGCGACGGCTATGGATCAGGGTCACGGGCGCCCACATTTTATAGTCCAGGTAGGGAGTCCGCGTGGACGGAATAGAGCATCCCGACGGCGACGGGGTTGGTGCGATTCCTGAGCACGCGCGATTTCCGCGGCTCTGATTGCGAGTAGCGAGTCCGAGCGCGAGTTAGGAGATGACCCAGGGAAGCCGGTCGTGGGACCCACGCGACAGCCAAAGGGGGTTAGCGCGCGCTGAGGTGGGCTGCCCGCGGAGAAGGAGTGGGCCGCTTTGGTTGATCCCGGCCCACAATAGGTTTTCTTTTCTTTTTTTCTCTTTTCATGATTTGTTTTTCCTTTCCATTTGAATTCAAATTCAACTATGTGGTAAACCTTCCTCAAATTAAGAGTATAATTTTGCACACACTATTATTACCTTCATTTATGATATTTATTTTGTATATATACTTTTTCTCCACTTCTAAATTCTAGCTTTTTCTTTTATATCCTAAATTTCCCCTTTTGGGATTTTAATATTTTTATTGTCATATTATTATTTTTTTATGTTATCACAAAATGCACACAAAAAATAAAATACCGGCATGATGCACGTATTATTTGAGTGTCTTTTGTTAACTATTTATTTGTTTAAATGTGATTTTCACATGAAACGACGAATATAGGTGACACACATATAGATAAAGGAATTAATTCCTCCTCTCCCTAATGAAAATATAACCTCTACCATTTATATTAATAATATTTTCCTTGTCACCTATTTATGGGAGGAAATAAATGGTTTCATTAAAAATTCTCTTTCTTATTTTCTATTTTACTTTCATTTATACTTTGAGGTCTCAATTTTAAATTATGACTCTTTAAAATATTTCAACACATATTCATAAGTATAAAGTGCATCATTTAATGAAAGGAATAGTCGTTTAGTTGAATTGAAAATATTTCTATTACTTCTTTTCTTTAATAATTCTTGGTTTCTAAATTCAGTCCTCAAAATTCAAAGCTCAAGTATAATTTGGGATTTCTGAATACCATTTCATTTCTTCCTATGTTTATTTTATTTTTTTTCTTATACACATTTTGGGCCTTACAAAGACACATCCTAAAGATCAAATCCTCTCCAAGCCTCAAAATCAACTCAATTGCTTAGTGACTTAAGAGAGGGTGTTTTGTGTTTCTTTTCTTGCTCTTGTTGCTTGGATTGCTTTCTCCTTCTCATTCTAATTCTTCTAAGTTCTTTGTAAAGCTAGCAAAAGACACCTAATGTGTGGTGATCCTTGCGGGGCCTTAGTGACCCAAGTGATTAAGGAGAAGCACTCGACCGGTCTATGTGACCGGTTGAGAGAGGGAAAGCGTTGGAATAAACCCAGCCTTTGTGGCCTCCTCAACGGGAACTAGGTTCTTTGGAACCGAACCTTGGTAAACAAATCACCGTGTACATTTATGTTGATCTCCACTCGATTTGTTTCCCCTCCCTTCATCTCTCTAAAAGTTCCCTTGATCATATTGATTTGAGTTTGCTCTCAAGGTTATCCGCATTTATTGAGCAACTCCTAGCAAGGATAACTATCTTCCGCACTCCGAATTATTTCTAACACTAGCCCTAGGCATAATGCGTGTTTAAAGTTTATAAATTTCAGGTTTCGCTTATTCACCCCCCCTCTAGGCAACTTTCAATTGGTATCGGAGCCCGGTCTTCATTAGAGTCTAACAACTCAAAGTAATGTCAGGAGAACACGCCAAGAGGGAGATGGTCACCGGCGAAAAGCCTAAAATCTCGGGAAGGAAGAACGATGAACAGACTCCGTTAAAAGAGACCGGTGACAAGCACAAGGAGGAATCAGCTTCCTCCATCGAATCACTTAGGAAGGGTGACAAGAAGAAAAAGAAAATGAAGAAGGTGGTCTACTACGAGACCGACTCTTCATCACCCTCCACATCTACACGCCGAGTCTACCACTTCGAAGCGCCAAGAGCGCAAGAAGTATAGTAAGATGCCTCTACGCTATCCTCGCATTACAAAACACGCTCCTTTACTTTCCGTACCCCTAGGCAAACCACCATATTTTGATGGTGAAGATTATTGCATGTGGAGTGATAAAATGAGGCACCATCTAACCTCACTCCACGAAAGCATATGGGATGTTGTTGAGTTTGGAGCGAAGGCACCACAGGTGGGCGACGAGGATTATGACTCTGATGAGGCTGCCCAAATAAGGTATTTTAATTCCCAAGCAACTTCTATACTCCTTGACTACTTGAGTCGAGAGGAGTATAATAAGGTGCAAGGGTTGAAAAATGCCAAAGAAATTTGGGATGTCCTCAAGACGGCGCATGAAGGGGACGAGGTGACCAAGATCACCAAGCGCGAAACGATCAAGGGAGAACTCGGTCGATTCGTCCTCAACAAAGGAGAGGAGCCACAAGCAATGTGTAACTGGCTCAAGACAATGGTCAACCAAGTGCGCAACCATAGGAGCACGAAGTGGGATGACCATGAAATGGTCAAGGTTATTCTAAGATCTCTCGTTTTTCGTAATCTTACTCAAGTTAAATTAATTTGTGGAGATCCTAGATATAAACAGATGTCTCTCGAGGAGGTAATTGGCAAGTTTGTGAGCTTTGAACTTATGATCAAAGACTCCAAACACATTGTCAACTTAGAGCAAGGCGGCACCTCCACACCCGAGGTGCAACCCGTTGCATTCAAAGCAACGAAAGAGAAGAAGGATGAGTCTGCACCATGTAGATTCCCAATTGACGTGTCTAAGCTCGACAACAAGAAGATGGCTCTTATCATTAAGAGCTTTTGGCAAATCCTCAAACAAAGGAAGGGGAAGGACTACAAACCCCATTCCAAGATGGTGTGCTATAGGTGTGGTAAGTCCAGTCACTTTATTGCTAAATGTCCATATACAACTGACAGTGACAGGGACGACGACAAGAAGGGGAAGAAAAAGATAGAGAAGAAGAGATACTACAAGAAGAAGGGTGGTGTAACACCCGGATTTTAGGGGTCCAAAACCCGGGGTTAACATAAACACCAGGTATGCTGGGACCAAGTCTCAAACATATGATGTATAGTGGCACAGGATCGAATGTCACAACTTTATATATAACAGGAGTTCTATACAAAATAAATAATTACATTATAAAGAGACAACGGTCCAGCAACCCAAAGTTGACTGGGAGACGACGACCTAGACCTCTCACGAACTCATCGCAGCATCCTCCATGAGCATCATCCTGCGGTACCAGATCTTGACCTGTGGTGTATGTGAGACAGCAAGAGTGAGCTCACATACGTTCATCGCTCAACAAGTTGTGGGGAATAATGTGCATGAACTCGCCAAAGGTGGGAGCTCATAAAGTGTAAGGCTTACCAAAGAAGATGGTTAGAGCTGAGCATTGCTTTTAAAGTTGGTCAAAATTTTATTAGCAGTTACTAAGTATAAGTAAATACCAAACCCAATTAAGTAATAGAACAAAAGTAACAACACCACCTGCAATGCAATGCATATGACAAATTGAATTTAGTTCCATAATTTAATCATGTGAGGGTCCGAGCTGCTCTTGACCGTGAGCACGGCTAGTATACCAGTTTTACACTCTGCAGAGGTTGCGCATCTTTACCCACAAGTCGTGTTACCCATCTGCCAAGGGGTCATGAATCCCATACACCTCTACCAAGGAAGTGAGGCAGGGTAGCACTACGAGGCCTTTACAAAGTTCCACTAGCTTCCGAAAACCCGCTACAGTTTATAGGAAGATCCAGTACAGGAATCCCTTGCAGGACCGCCATCGCAGCAAAATCCTCCCGAGGGCACTTCCCGCACTGACCTCTCCCCTACTGCCCTTGCCCCTTTCGGGTAAGGTAGTCTTCCACTAGCTTTCCTAATTAATCAGCCAAGGGCATCCCATACTACCCTTGTGGTAGCACTGTTTTCCCGGGTGGTCGCTCCATGTTCCAATTAACATTAATGATATCAACATGAACATAAACAGAATAACAACAAGAATTGGAACATGGAGGTAATAAATGATTATCCCAAAACCATATAAAGCAATAGCAAACTACCCAAGTGATTCAGGGGTAAACAAGGTGATGAGATAAACAATCTAGGGTAACCTATTGGGTCCCATCAAAATTAACCTATGCAGATCATTATGATTAATTAGAACATGAGTAGGTGAAAAGAGGTGATCAAGGGCACAACTTGCCTGGGCCTTGAGAATCCAGGTACCAGGATGATTCTTCAGATCCTCGTGACCTCACTGCTAATCGAAGCAATACAAACATACATGGTATAGGCAAATTTAACATTACACCAAACATATATGCAAAATACATATTAATAATCCACATATTAAAATAAGATTACAGGAAAAAGAATTATTAATTTTGGAGTTGTAGAATTCAAGTTATGAATTTCCTAAGGTTTAATGTGATTAAAATATGGTTAAATGATAAATAAATTTTCTGACAGAGTTCATGTCAAAACAGTGATTCCAAATGGTAGAGAATATTATTACAAAATTTTAGAAAGTGGAATGGATCAATTTGGACTAAAAATGGATTTTCTATGAATTATCTAAGTTCTAGCAATTATTTTTGTATTAAAAATTTAATTTCTAATTCATTTAATCAATTTAAACGAGTTCTGGACTGGGCCTCAAATCCAGAGAAACCCAGGGGGCTCGGAGTAAGTCGTCACAGACTCAGTCAACAGTGACATATGGACGGCGGGTTGATTCCTAACTAACCGAGGGGCTCTTTAGCAATTGTGACACGGCGAAGGGGTACGGGGCATCGTGAGCCGTCCGATCAAGTGTGAACGGCCAAGATTAAATCCCGAGCCCCGCGAACCGGTACGCATTTATAACCGTCCGATCGTCGACCGACGATCAGGATTTAAATACTCACGATCTAATCTCTCCCATGCGATTTCGATCTAACGGCTCAGATCGAGATAAGCGAATGGGTATGCGATGCTCTAATCGGGGCCCTCCATTAGAAAATCGACGGCCCAGCGCGTCTCTCCCTCCTCACAGCCGCACGCGGCGGCGCGCGTACAACAGACGGCGGGGCATCGCCGGAGCAGCTGCAATCCGGCGCCTACACGGCTCTGTGCGTTAATGGACGGGTGCAAATCGTAATTGAAGGTGCGGCGAACATGGCCATGGGCATCTTACCGATGATTGCCGCGCGGACAGCCCCGGCCACGGCGATGTGCGGTTCCGCGGTGGTGTTCGAACGACGGTGAGAAATTCCAGTCCAAGCGGTCGCCGGTCCCGCCAGTAGACTCCACGGTCAGCTTCCCGACGTCACGCGCAAACCCGAGCGCGAGTACAAAGGAGAGTCGCCGGCGACGGGTCGCTACGGCCCTACGAGCTCACGGCGGCGACGGTGTTGGAGGCGGGTACACTTGGATGAGATGAGGGTGGGGGATCACGGCGGTCTACTTATATAGTCCAGGGCGCAACGGAAGCGCCGATTACCATGCGCCCGAGCTCGGAGTCCGCCGGCGAGATTCCCGGCGACGACGGAGGCGAGATCGCGCGCGTTTCCGTTGTGAGAGAACGAGCTGACGTGTGGGTCCCGCGGAGCAGTGAGTCCGAGCGTAAGCGCGCGCGGGGCGAGGGACCGGGCAGGGGGCCCCATGCGTCAGCGAGAGCTCGTTTCACGCACAAGCTCCACAGCGCGCCGACAGCATGGCCCCACCTGTCAGTGACCCGGAGTGCGTTCACGGCGGAGGGACTTGGGCCACGCGGGAGGGGAAAAGTTTAAGTGGGCCGAATTCCAGTAGCCGGCCCAGTTAGGGGTTTTTATTCTTTTTCTTTTTCTTTTCTATTTTCTTTTCTCCATTTTCAAATCCAATTTGAATTCAAACTTAAATTCAAATCTTTGTGAATAACTTGTCCTCAGTTTGAATAGTATACTTTAATAATATAAGTATGAAGAATTTTTATTCTGATTTTATTTTGTTTTATGTAGCATTTTCCCTACTCCTTTTATTTTCTATTTTCTATTTTTCCTTTCCATTTGAATTTCAAATCAACACAAGTTTAAAGTTCAAACACTTAATTTGGATACACATATAGAACTTTAGCATAATGTGCAAAAACCTATTTTATGTATTTCTTTATTTATTTTAGTCCTTTTAAACAAGTTTTTATTCATATAGTAGAATAATCCCTACCTCATTAATTCTAGGGAAATCAAATTTAGACTTATATATGTTAAGAAATAGTTTAACCATAATTCTTTTATATATCCTAACCCAAAGGCAATTTTAGATTATCTAAGTATCTTTAATTATGTATTTTTTAACTTATTCATGAGTGGAAACTCCTAAATTATGATTATCTTTAAGGAAAGGTGTTTTGATTTAAAATCTTTGAGAATTTTTCTTTGTCTTCACAAAATTGAACTTTAGGGTGTTACAAATCCTACCCCCCTTAAAAATAATCTCGTCCTCGAGATTTGTAAGGAAAAAGGATGCATTCTCATATGCACAAACAAAGAGATCTCAGCATGAGGTGTAATTCTTTAACAATACATAGGGTCAATAGACCTTATTGTTCCTTCTAGAGTAATATCATATCATCTACTAACTAAAGTAACATCTAGATCTTATAAATCATCATAATCTATATTTATGTAGCTTGGTGAAGCTGGTGGTGATGGTGGAGGTTGTTGTTGTTGTCTCTCCAGCCGTGCTTGCCTTATTTCTTGGCGGGCTTGACGTATTTCCTCGCGTTGTTGTCTTATCTGATTCTGCATCTCGGTCACCATGTCTGTTAACTGTTGTATTACCAGTCTTTGGGTAGCAACCACTTGATTGAGGTCAACAGGTGGAGGATTTGGAGGATTCATTTTCTGTTTGTTGTTACGTGATAATCTTTCCTTTCCTGGTATTGACCATGAAAGTTAGAGGCACATGGTAATAGTTTTGCAAAAGAAATTATTCAATAAGCGGGATGAATAAGCTAGTAGCTGGTTATAATCTGAAGATTCTTTAGTAGGGCTTAATCTTTGTTTTACGTCCAGATTGGGGTAACCAGTTGTATAAGGTGAATATCTAAGGGTAGGATAGAATCTGTCAAGATTAGAGATATATATGGGTGAGATGGACTACAGGATGTAGGTTAAAAGTTTGTTTGTTATTAGGTGGGAATAGAAAGGTTATACCATTCATCATGGGTTGGGTTAGCTCATGGTTGAATTGATCCAATGTGCTAAGATAAGTTAATACATGGCTAGTGGGGTCTATTCTCTTCTACCAGTATCACTAGTCTATTTAAGTGGACCATATTAGGTTAGTTTAGTAGATGGCTATAAGTTGAATGAGATTAGTCAGAATCTGGTTCGGTTATTTTGCTTTTGATTGGTTTGGATAGGTTATGTAACCCATTATGTAGGTCAAGTTGTTGTGTAGGGCTTAGTTGCTCTAAGTCACCAATTTGGACTCAAGTGAATGTGGAGTATGACCTTATCCATTGTACCAGCATTAAGTAACTTATGATAGATTAGATCATTTTATGTTAGATAGGATCTAGATTGGTATCACCAGATTAGTCTAGACAATATCTAATTACTTTGAATTAGATCGTGGTTGTTACACTAGTGCGGAATAAATATGCTTATTGGGGCAAGGTGAATCCATAAGGATAAGATATAATCTGTTGGGATCAGTTAGATCTATTAGGATGAGCTAAAAATCTTTTCAAGATAAGATGAGTATCTTTTAAGATGAGATGGATCTATTAAGATAAGGGGGAATCTTTAAGATAAGATGGGTATTGTTAGGCTAGATACTTTATTGAAGGGTAATTTAGTTTGTCTAGTTATTTTATAAATGCTATCCTTTATACCTAGATGTATATGCAGATGTAATTGTGGACATTACTCCACAACCCATCACACTCAATCAAAGATCCAAATCAGACAGATATCATAAGAACAAACATTCAAGCATATAGATAAAAATAGTTTTGTTTTGTTCCTAAGATTAGGTCTCCTATTCCTAAAAGTCACTTCAGTCACAGGATTTCAAAGGGTGAAATCCACATTTGTCTTTAGAAAGAAAAGATAAGAATAATCAGAGTAAAGCGGAAATAGATGAGAAAAGATTAAGATAAGTTTAGAAATGATCAGAGTAGCAGAGGTAAGTAGACAAGGGTTGTCCAGTTCTATCTAGGTTTCGTCCTACAGTCAACATTCCTCTGATACCACTTCTGTAACACCCGGATTTTAGGGGTCCAAAACCCGGGGTTAACATAAACACCAGGTATGCTGGGACCAAGTCTCAAACATATGATGTATAGTGGCACAGGATCGAATGTCACAACTTTATATATAACAGGAGTTCTATACAAAATAAATAATTACATTATAAAGAGACAACGGTCCAGCAACCCAAAGTTGACTGGGAGACGACGACCTAGACCTCTCACGAACTCATCGCAGCATCCTCCATGAGCATCATCCTGCGGTACCAGATCTTGACCTGTGGTGTATGTGAGACAGCAAGAGTGAGCTCACATACGTTCATCGCTCAACAAGTTGTGGGGAATAATGTGCATGAACTCGCCAAAGGTGGGAGCTCATAAAGTGTAAGGCTTACCAAAGAAGATGGTTAGAGCTGAGCATTGCTTTTAAAGTTGGTCAAAATTTTATTAGCAGTTACTAAGTATAAGTAAATACCAAACCCAATTAAGTAATAGAACAAAAGTAACAACACCACCTGCAATGCAATGCATATGACAAATTGAATTTAGTTCCATAATTTAATCATGTGAGGGTCCGAGCTGCTCTTGACCGTGAGCACGGCTAGTATACCAGTTTTACACTCTGCAGAGGTTGCGCATCTTTACCCACAAGTCGTGTTACCCATCTGCCAAGGGGTCATGAATCCCATACACCTCTACCAAGGAAGTGAGGCAGGGTAGCACTACGAGGCCTTTACAAAGTTCCACTAGCTTCCGAAAACCCGCTACAGTTTATAGGAAGATCCAGTACAGGAATCCCTTGCAGGACCGCCATCGCAGCAAAATCCTCCCGAGGGCACTTCCCGCACTGACCTCTCCCCTACTGCCCTTGCCCCTTTCGGGTAAGGTAGTCTTCCACTAGCTTTCCTAATTAATCAGCCAAGGGCATCCCATACTACCCTTGTGGTAGCACTGTTTTCCCGGGTGGTCGCTCCATGTTCCAATTAACATTAATGATATCAACATGAACATAAACAGAATAACAACAAGAATTGGAACATGGAGGTAATAAATGATTATCCCAAAACCATATAAAGCAATAGCAAACTACCCAAGTGATTCAGGGGTAAACAAGGTGATGAGATAAACAATCTAGGGTAACCTATTGGGTCCCATCAAAATTAACCTATGCAGATCATTATGATTAATTAGAACATGAGTAGGTGAAAAGAGGTGATCAAGGGCACAACTTGCCTGGGCCTTGAGAATCCAGGTACCAGGATGATTCTTCAGATCCTCGTGACCTCACTGCTAATCGAAGCAATACAAACATACATGGTATAGGCAAATTTAACATTACACCAAACATATATGCAAAATACATATTAATAATCCACATATTAAAATAAGATTACAGGAAAAAGAATTATTAATTTTGGAGTTGTAGAATTCAAGTTATGAATTTCCTAAGGTTTAATGTGATTAAAATATGGTTAAATGATAAATAAATTTTCTGACAGAGTTCATGTCAAAACAGTGATTCCAAATGGTAGAGAATATTATTACAAAATTTTAGAAAGTGGAATGGATCAATTTGGACTAAAAATGGATTTTCTATGAATTATCTAAGTTCTAGCAATTATTTTTGTATTAAAAATTTAATTTCTAATTCATTTAATCAATTTAAACGAGTTCTGGACTGGGCCTCAAATCCAGAGAAACCCAGGGGGCTCGGAGTAAGTCGTCACAGACTCAGTCAACAGTGACATATGGACGGCGGGTTGATTCCTAACTAACCGAGGGGCTCTTTAGCAATTGTGACACGGCGAAGGGGTACGGGGCATCGTGAGCCGTCCGATCAAGTGTGAACGGCCAAGATTAAATCCCGAGCCCCGCGAACCGGTACGCATTTATAACCGTCCGATCGTCGACCGACGATCAGGATTTAAATACTCACGATCTAATCTCTCCCATGCGATTTCGATCTAACGGCTCAGATCGAGATAAGCGAATGGGTATGCGATGCTCTAATCGGGGCCCTCCATTAGAAAATCGACGGCCCAGCGCGTCTCTCCCTCCTCACAGCCGCACGCGGCGGCGCGCGTACAACAGACGGCGGGGCATCGCCGGAGCAGCTGCAATCCGGCGCCTACACGGCTCTGTGCGTTAATGGACGGGTGCAAATCGTAATTGAAGGTGCGGCGAACATGGCCATGGGCATCTTACCGATGATTGCCGCGCGGACAGCCCCGGCCACGGCGATGTGCGGTTCCGCGGTGGTGTTCGAACGACGGTGAGAAATTCCAGTCCAAGCGGTCGCCGGTCCCGCCAGTAGACTCCACGGTCAGCTTCCCGACGTCACGCGCAAACCCGAGCGCGAGTACAAAGGAGAGTCGCCGGCGACGGGTCGCTACGGCCCTACGAGCTCACGGCGGCGACGGTGTTGGAGGCGGGTACACTTGGATGAGATGAGGGTGGGGGATCACGGCGGTCTACTTATATAGTCCAGGGCGCAACGGAAGCGCCGATTACCATGCGCCCGAGCTCGGAGTCCGCCGGCGAGATTCCCGGCGACGACGGAGGCGAGATCGCGCGCGTTTCCGTTGTGAGAGAACGAGCTGACGTGTGGGTCCCGCGGAGCAGTGAGTCCGAGCGTAAGCGCGCGCGGGGCGAGGGACCGGGCAGGGGGCCCCATGCGTCAGCGAGAGCTCGTTTCACGCACAAGCTCCACAGCGCGCCGACAGCATGGCCCCACCTGTCAGTGACCCGGAGTGCGTTCACGGCGGAGGGACTTGGGCCACGCGGGAGGGGAAAAGTTTAAGTGGGCCGAATTCCAGTAGCCGGCCCAGTTAGGGGTTTTTATTCTTTTTCTTTTTCTTTTCTATTTTCTTTTCTCCATTTTCAAATCCAATTTGAATTCAAACTTAAATTCAAATCTTTGTGAATAACTTGTCCTCAGTTTGAATAGTATACTTTAATAATATAAGTATGAAGAATTTTTATTCTGATTTTATTTTGTTTTATGTAGCATTTTCCCTACTCCTTTTATTTTCTATTTTCTATTTTTCCTTTCCATTTGAATTTCAAATCAACACAAGTTTAAAGTTCAAACACTTAATTTGGATACACATATAGAACTTTAGCATAATGTGCAAAAACCTATTTTATGTATTTCTTTATTTATTTTAGTCCTTTTAAACAAGTTTTTATTCATATAGTAGAATAATCCCTACCTCATTAATTCTAGGGAAATCAAATTTAGACTTATATATGTTAAGAAATAGTTTAACCATAATTCTTTTATATATCCTAACCCAAAGGCAATTTTAGATTATCTAAGTATCTTTAATTATGTATTTTTTAACTTATTCATGAGTGGAAACTCCTAAATTATGATTATCTTTAAGGAAAGGTGTTTTGATTTAAAATCTTTGAGAATTTTTCTTTGTCTTCACAAAATTGAACTTTAGGGTGTTACAGGTGGCGAGGCGCATGTGGGGCGGGAATGGGACTCTGACAAGAGCTCCACCGACTCCTCCTCCGATGAGGACGCCACCAACATCGCCATCAACAAGGGCCTTCTCTTCCCCAACGTCGGCCACAAATGCCTAATGGCTAAGGATGGCAAAAATAAGAAGGTACATTCTAGAGACACCCCCAAATATACTACATCCGATGATGAGTGTAGCTCTAGTGACAGTGAAGATGATTTAACCTCTCTTTTTGCAAACCTCACCAAGGATCAAAAGAAGAAAATAAGATGAATTGATAGAAAGCATTAACGAGAAGGATGATCTCTTGGAATGCCAAGAGGACTTGCTCGTTAAGGAAAATAAAAAATTTATTATGTTGAAAAATGCTTATGCTCTTGAAGTAGAAAAATGTGAAAACTTGTCTAAAGAGCTTAGTATTTGCAATGATTCAATTTCTTGTCTTAAAATTGAGAATGATAATTTAATTGTTAAAATTGAAGAATTGAATGCTTGCAATGTTTCTACATCTACTGTTGATCATGTCATCATTTGCACTAGATGTAGAGATGTTAATATTGATGCTATGAATGATCACATTGACACGATTAAAGAATAAAATGATCACATAGCCAAATTAAATGCTAAAATTGTTGAGCATGAGTTAGAAAATGAAAATTTTAATTTTGCTCGCAGCATGCTCTGTAATGGGAGACGCCTTAGCATTAAGGATGGCATTTGCTTCTAACAAGGAAGTCAAAGCAACATCAAACTTAATGCCTCCAAGAACAAGCTTTCAAATTTTGTTAAGGGTAAGGCTCCCATGGTTCAGGATAGAGAGGGTTACATTTTATATCCTGAGAACTATCCTGAGCACAAAATTAGAAAAACTCATGCTAGAAAATCTCATACTATTTCTCATCATGCTTACATGTATAGTAATGAGGCCTCTAGCTCTAGACATTCAACTCATATCAAAATTATGATGGAACCTCCCAAGTCATTAGGCCCACCTATAGTTGTCCTTGTCCAACGGACCTTAGACAACCCTGCAGGTGTTCCTGAATCACTTGACAAGCTCGGTATCTGCTTTTCTTACCTTCCCCAAGAGCGTTTCACCCGTCACGCAGACATTATAAATCATCGGAGATACAGAAATGCGGAAGCAATTACATAAACTTACCTTTATTTAAAAGTAAGACAAAGTTATATATTACAGACCAGGATATAATTAAACGAGTGTAGAGTATTATTATTACAGAACCAAGGGGGGCAAAACCCCTCCCAATAAAGTTCAAACAAAAGTTTTTATGGAGGATTCTTTCCTCCCGCAGCTTCACTCCTGGTGTTCTTCCTTTGGTACCACCTTAGAATAGAAACAACAAACGTTTGTCGCTTCTTCACCTAAAAACAATAGGGAATAAAACCCTGAGTATGGAATTACTCAGCAAGTCTTACCCGACTAAAGAAAAGACTCTCAAGGGTATGTTGGTTATAAGGGAGTCAAGGTAAGGTTTCTCAATAAGCAACGACTCTGTTTGCAGAAATGCTTACTAATGGTGGATCCTTAAAAATCCAGTTTTATTTTCAAGTTAAGTAAAATTACCTGCACTAGAATTCTTTCTACCCTAGTTCAATCACTTGACCTGCACTAGCCAATTTCTCAATAACCCTTTGAAAGTCGCCTAGAGGGGGGGGGGGTGAATAGGGCGAAACTGAAATTTACAAAATTAATCACAACTACAAGCCGGGTTAGCGTTAGAAATATAATGCAAGTCCGAGAGAGGGCGTAAAGCAAATCACGAGTGAATAAAGAAGTGAGACACAAGGATTTGTTTTACCGAGGTTCGGTTCTTTCAAACCTACTCCCCGTTGAGGTGGTCACAAAGACCGGGTCTCTTTCAACCCTTTCCCTCTCTCAAACGGTCCCTCCGACCGAGTGAGCTTCTCTTCTCAATCAAACGGGAACCAAACTTCCCCGCAAGGACCACCACACAATTGGTGTCTCTTGCCTTGATTACAATTGAGATGATCGCAAGAAAGAATGAGAAAAAGAAGCAATCCAAGCGCAAGAGTTCAAATGAACACAACAATCACTCTCTCTAATCACTAAAGCTTTGAGTGGAATTGTGAGAGGATTTGATCTCTTTGGTTTGTCTAGAATTGAATGCTAGAGCTCTTGTAAGTAGTTGGAAGGTGGAAAACTTGGATGACTTGAATGTGGGGTGGTTGGGGGTATTTATAACCCCAACCACCAAACTAGCCGTTTGGTGAAGGCTGCTGTCGCATGGCGCACCGGACAGTCCGGTGCGCCAGCCACGTCACCCGGCCGTTAGGGTTCGACCGTTGGAGCTCTGTCTTGTGGGCCCGCCTGGCTGTCCGGTGTGCCACCCACGCGTGCACTGCTCCTCTGCACGCGCTGGCGCGCATTTAATGCGTTGCAGTTGACCGTTGTGCGCGAAGTAGCCGTTGCTCCGCTGGCACACCGGACGGTCCGGTGAATTATAGCGGAGCGGATTCTCGAAGCTGGCGAGTTCAGAGTCGCTCTCCCCTGGAGCACCGGACACTGTCCGGTGGTGCACCGGACAGTCCGGTGAATTATAGCGAAGCGCCTCTGAGATTTCCCGAAGGTGAAGAGTTCAGCTTGGAGTCCCCTGGTGCACCGGACACTGTCCGGTGGCACACCGGACAGTCCGGTGCGCCAGACCAGGGCAGCCTTCGGTTGTCCCTTGCTCTCTTTGTTTGAACCCATTCTGGTCTTTTTATTGACTTTTTGTGAACCTTTGGCACGTGTAGAACTTATAGACTAGAGCAAACTAGTTAGTCCAATTATTTGTGTTGGGCAATTCAACCACCAAAATCAATTAGGAAATAGGTGTAAGCCTAATTCCCTTTCAATCTCCCCCTTTTTGGTGATTGATGCCAACACAAACCAAAGCAAGTATAGAAGTGCATAATTGAACTAGTTTGCATAATTGTAAGTGCAAAGGTTACTTAGAATTGAGCCAATAGAAATTCATAAGATATGCATGGATTGTTTCTTTATAATTTTAACATTTTGGACCACGCTTGCACCACATGTTTTGCCACATGTTTTGTTTTTGCAAATTCTTTTGTAAAATCTTTTCAAAGACATTTTGCAACTAGTTAAAGGTAAATGAATAAGATTTTCAAGAAGCATTTATAAGATTTGAAAATTTCTCCCCCTATTTCAAATGCTTTTCCTTTGACCAAACAAAACTCCCCCTTAATAAAATCTTCCTCTTAGTGTTCAAGAGGGTTTTAAGACATCAATTTTGAAAATACTACTTTCTCCCCTTTTGAACACAATGAGATACCAATTTTAAAATCATAAGTTTTAAAATTTGGTGGTGGTGCGGTCCTTTTGCTTTGGGCTATAATACTCTCTCCCCCTTTGGCATGAATCGCCAAAAACGGATGCTTGAGTGAAATATAAGCCCTTTATTTACTTTCTCCCCCTTTGGTAAATAGCATATGAGTGAAGGTTATACCAAAGTTGAGGAGTTGCTCGGAGCGACGGCGAAGGATGGGTTGATGGAGTGGAGTGGAAGCCTTAGTCTTTGCCGAAGACTCCTTTTCCCTTTCAATCTATGACTTAGCATGAAATGGACTTGAAAGAACACATTAGTCATAGCACATGAAAGAGATGATCAAAGGTATATATATGAGCTATGTATGCAAGACATCAATAAAAATTCCTAGAATCAATAATATTTAGCTCATGCCTAAGTTTGGTAAAAGTTTGTTCATCTAATGGCTTGGTAAAGATATCGGCTAATTGTTCTTTAGTATTAATGTATGCAATCTTGATATCTCCCTTTTGTTGGAGATCCCTTAAGAAGTGATACCGAATGGCTATGTGTTTAGTGCGGCTATGCTCAACGGGATTATCCGCCAAGCGGATTGCACTCTCATTATCACATAGAAGAGGAACTTTGGTTAATTTGTAACCATAGTCCCTAAGGGTTTGCCTCATCCAAAGTAGTTGCGCACAACAATGGCCTGCGGCAATGTACTCGGCTTCGGCGTAGAAAGAGCTACGGAATTTTGCTTCTTTGAAGCCCAAGACACCAAGGATCTTCCCAAGAACTGGCAAGTCCTCGATGTGCTCTTTCTATTAATTTTACACCCTGCCCAATCGGCATCCGAATAACCAATTAAATCAAATGTGGATCCCCTTGGATACCAAAGCCCAAACTTAGGAGTATAAGCCAAATATCTCAAGATTCGTTTTACGGCCGTAAGGTGAGCTTCCTTAGGATCGGCTTGGAATCTTGCACACATGCATACAGAAAGCATAATGTCTGGTCGAGATGCACATAAATAGAGTAAAGAGCCTATCATCGACCGGTATACCTTTTGATCTACGGATTTACCTTCCGTGTCGAGGTCGAGATGCCCATTAGTTCCCATGGGTGTCTTGATGGGCTTAGCATCCTTCATCCCAAACTTGTTTAGAATGTCTTGAGTATATTTCGTTTGGCTAATGAAGGTGCCCTCTTGGAGTTGCTTCACTTGAAATCCTAAGAAATACTTCAACTCCCCCATCATTGACATCTCGAATTTCTGTGTCATGATCCTACTAAATTCTTCACATGTAGATTCGTTAGTAGACCCAAATATGATATCATCAACATAAATTTGGCATACAAACAAATCATTTTCAAGAGTTTTAGTAAATAAAGTAGGATCGACCTTTCCGACTTTGAAGCCATTAGCTATAAGGAAATCTCTTAGGCATTCATACCATGCTCTTGGGGCTTGCTTGAGCCCATAAAGCGCCTTAGAGAGCCTATAAATATGGTTAGGGTACTCACTGTCTTCAAAGCCGGGAGGTTGCTCAACGTAGACCTCCTCCTTGATTGGTCCGTTGAGGAAGGCACTCTTCACGTCCATTTGATAAAGCTTGAAGCCATGGTAAGTAGCATAGGCTAATAATATACGAATTGACTCAAGCCTAGCTACGGGTGCATAGGTTTCACCAAAATCCAAACCTTCGACTTGGGAGTATCCCTTAGCCACAAGTCGAGCTTTGTTCCTTGTCACCACACCATGCTCATCTTGCTTGTTGCGGAAGACCCATTTGGTTCCTACAACATTTTGATTAGGACGTGGAACTAAATGCCATACCTCATTCCTAGTGAAGTTGTTGAGCTCCTCTTGCATTGCCACCACCCAATCCGAATCTTGAAGTGCTTCCTCTATCCTGTGTGGCTCAATAGAGGAAACAAAAGAGTAATGCTCACAAAAATGTGCAACACGAGATCTAGTGGTTACCCCCTTATGAATGTCGCCAAGGATGGTGTCGACGGGGTGATTTCATTGGATTGCTTGAGGACTCTTGGGTGTGGCGGCCTTGGTTCTTCATCCTCCTTGTCTTTATCATTTGCATCTCCCCCTTGATCATTGCCATCATCTTGAGGTGGCTCATCTTTTTGATCTTCTTCTTCATCAACTTGAGCCTCATCCTCATTTTGAGTTATTGGAGATGCTTGCGTGGAGGAAGATGGTTGATCTTGTGCATTTGGAGGCTCTTCGGATTCCTTAGGACACACATCCCCAATGGACATTGTAACGCCCTGAATTTGGGGGTAGATTTTTTCTTCTTTTCCCTCACCAAATTCAGGCGTTACCCTTTCTTTTTCCCTTTTCTCCTCGCTAAACCTTGATCTTTTCCAAAGTTATAGCGGGATTCGGCTTGAGGTCCCATGTAAAGCAAAACCCTAAAAGTATTTTATTTTGCTTGATGCACCATGCCGAACCATGCATTCTTTTGATTGTTTAAAAATGTAAATGCATTCATCTAGGAAAATAGATTTTTGAAAAAAGGAAAATCCTTTCCTCTCTCCCCTTCCCCCCCTCCTTCCCCATTTTTGGCCCAGCCGCCCCCTCCCCCTCGTGCCCGGCCCAGCCGCGCCCCCCTCCCCTTTCCCTCCCCCGCGTCGTGGGCCGCCCCGGCCGGCCCAGCCGCTCTCCCCCCCACCCCCCCGCGCGCCCCGCTTTGGGCCCAAGCGGCCTAGCCGCGCCCCCTCCCCCCTCCCCCAAAAATTTCCCTCCCCGCGGGCCCCGCCCGTCATTCTCTCTCCCTCTCTCCCTCTCCCCTGCCCTAACCGCCGCCGCCGCCCTCTCCCTGCACCGCCGTCGCCGCCGCCGCGGCGCCGCCCTCCCTCGCCGCGGTGAGGCCCCCCTCCCCTCTTCTCCCTCCCCTCCCTCCGCCTTCCCTGCCCCTCGACCGCCCTCGCGCGGCCCGGCGAGCCGCCCCCGCCCCGCTCCCGCCCGGCGAGCCGCCCCCGTCCCGCCCCGGCTCGGCCGCGCTCGCCGCCGCCCCGGCCGCCCCGCACCCGCCCCGACCTCGATCGCCCCCGCCTCGGCCCGACTCGACCGTGCCCCTGCCCGGCTCGCTGGCCCCCGGCCGCGCCGCACAGCCCCCGCCCCGACCCCGGTCGCCCCCGCTCGCCCCGTTCCCGGCCATGGCGCCCCCGCCCCGGCTCCGGCCATCCCCGGCCGCGCCCGCCTCGGCTCCGGCCATGGCGCCGCCGCCCCGGCCCCGGCCGCCCTCGCCCCGTGCGCGCCGCCCGGCCCGCCTCGGCCCCGGCCGCGTCGCCCCGCGCCGCCCGGCCCCGTCCCGGCCGCGCCCGGCCGTGCCACCCCGGCCCCGGCCGCCCTCGTCCCGGCCCCGGCCGTGCCCCGCCGTGGTCCGCGGCGTGCTCGCTTGCCCCGGCGTGCTTGCCCGCTCGCCCCGCCGTGTCCTACTCACGTCGTGACGGCCCCGACGTGGCCTCGAGCTCGGCCCAGCGTGCCTATGGCGCGCGGCCTTGAGCTCGGCCAGCGCGCGGCCCCGACGTGTGCACGGCTAGTTCGCGGCGCGTGTGTGCGGCCTTGCGCGCGCTACTCGCGTAGCGCGCGGTGCCTTGGCACGACTCGTCACGCCCTCGTCTACCCCTAGACGTGCCCGTCTACCCCCTATTTTATGCGCGCTAATCACGTTGTTCATGTTAATAAAATAGGAAACTCAATTTAGAAATTGGTTACGTTAGTTAATTTATATAGCTAATCGTCTATCTCATTTAATATTAATCTACTAAAAGTGGTCACGTTTCTAGTAGTGCATGTAGCTAATCCTTATTATTGGAGCTAAGTAGAACTAGAGCACGTAATGTCTAGTTATTCGTCCACCCGTAATGCGCCTCGAGCATAAACTTTAACCCCTGCGAGACCTTTCCCCGTTTCTTTCTAACCATGGTAAACGCAATATCGTATGTCATATTTTATGCATGTTTAATCTATTTGTTTTCTTGTATGATGTACTGTTTGTTTCCTAATTTGAATGGATGGATGTATGTATGTTTGCACTCGCATAGAGAACGATCC
The DNA here is from genome assembly GCA_029449295.1 of Zea luxurians. Classification (NCBI taxonomy): domain Eukaryota; kingdom Viridiplantae; phylum Streptophyta; class Magnoliopsida; order Poales; family Poaceae; genus Zea; species Zea luxurians. The sequence goes on from JAOPSE010000124.1 coordinate 6,457,701, forward strand.
GGTTGAAGAGCCCGAAGAACTCGCAGGAGAAGCCCCTGAGCAGCAGTCGATTGGTGGAGGCAAGTGTCCCTTGACCTATCTCTGTCCTATACATTCTTTAATTCACCTCCCGCATTACACATTTAAACCTAAGGGATTGACTAGCTTTTGTTGTCCATGTCCTTGTTTACCTATTTGGGTCGGATTATTATTGCTTAGTCTTATGCTATTGCTCAACTCTAATCAATGAACATGATGAGAATTATTAATGATACGCTGTTTTCCCCTCTTTTATTATGATGTTATACTTGCGTCCTTCAAGGGGGCTCGAGCAGTTTCTCGAGTGCCTCTCCGTAAGGACCTGTTCGTTGGATGACCGCCCGGGAAAACAGTGCAACCATGAGGGTGGAGTGGGACGCCCTTAGCTGAATAATTAGAGGAACCGTGGTGTAGTTCGCTTAGCCGTCGTGCCGTCAATGGGGCTCGGTGTATGCGGCTCGCTCTGCCAAGGTTGATTTGTCCTTTGGGGAGGAGTGCGGTACATTTAGGAAACCTAACGGGCGGCTACAGCCTTGGGGAATCTTTGTAAAGGCTACGTAGTGATGCCCTGCTGGACCACCTAGGTAGTGGTCAATGGGGAGTAGCTCTCTCCGGGCAGAAAGGGAATCACGACTTGTGGGTAAAGTGCACAACCTCTGCAGAGTATTATGAAACTGATATATCAGCCGTGCTCGCGGTTATGAGCGGCCAAGGGAGCTCCAGTGATTAGTGGTACTTGATCAGAGATGTTCGGATTTGCAGGTGGCAATGAGATCGATGGTTTGTGGTATTGACTATGGTAATGGTAAGTGGTATTCTTTCTGTTTGGAAAGAGTACGTTTGGGTTAATAACGTGGGTTAATTCTAAAACTTGGCTTTCTCTACTAGTAATAACAATCTGACCAACTAAAAGCAATTGCTTGACTTACCCCCACATAAAGCTAGTCCACTACAGCCAAATAGGACACTTGCTGAGTATGTTGATGTGTACTCACCCTTGCTCTACACACGAACCCCCCCCCCCCCCGCTTCCCCAGGTAGTCCGCATTGCAACCACTGCTCAGGAGAAGATGAAGCCGTGGAAGGGGACTTCCAGGAATTCCAAGACTACGACGAGTTCTAGGCGTGGGTTAGCGGCAACCCCCAGTCGGCTGCCTGTGAAGGCCGCAGTTATCTACGTTTCGTTTTCGCACTTTGATTATTGTAAAGACTATGTGGATGTCTCAGACATATGATGTAATCGACTATTATTTCCCTTTTTAATACTATTTGAGCACTGTGTGATGATGTCCATGTTATGTAACTGCTGTGTACGTGAATTGCTGATCCTAGCACGTACATGGTTCGCATTCGGTTTGCCTTCTAAAACCGGGTGTGACATAGCTGGTATCAAAGTCGTGCTGACTGTAGGACCGCTAACCTAGAGTAGAATGGTCGTTCTAAGGACTATAGACCTCTGTCCCTGCCTTGACTTTGATATCCCTTCAAAAGTTGGTCATATTGACCAAACTATGTTCTACTATATATTATACCTTGCTGAAATTTGTGTTTTATTCTAATCCTTCATTTATTTATTATTCATTACTTGCTGGTCATACTAATTCTGTTCTCACTCTTTTGCTTGCGGTGTCTTTTGTAGATGGCTCGTCTTAGACACACTGCACGGAAGTCTGTCATCCCCTTCTTACCCTCCCGCCTTGCTGAGCGTCCGCTTCGCCGTCCCGTGGCCGGTCAGTCTAGCCATTTGGAGAGGCTGCACCACCGCCTGCATGAGGAGCAGGAACGTCAACGACAGGAGCAGCAGGGCTCTTCTTTCTCGCTCTAGCAGGAGATAGAGTCTGTGAGGAGCTGCTCCCCTGTGCTTCCCCTGGAGGCGCCCCCTGCACCACCACTGGGTGCCCCAGCCTCTGGAGTAGCTGCTGGAGGAGACCCAGACGATGGAGGTGGCAACGACAGCTCGAGCCACGACACCGACTTCCCTGTTGACCAGGAGCCGGAAGGATGGGTTGCTCGACCCATCACTCGTGACGCTGCTCGCGGGTGTCACTTCCACGATGCGCTCGACACCCTGCTACGTCGGGCACTTGACCAGCGTACTTGGTCCATCGAGTATCGCTGTGTGGTCTACCAGCATAGTCGCGGGGTCTACCCGGACCGCTAGGAGGCGACCTGCTTGGTGCGCCGTCCGGAGAACAGTCTTTGGGGTGCTGAGGTCTGCTCGGAGCACTATTCCATCTCTGAGCGTGACTCAGCTGAGGCGGCCATGCAAGATGCTGCACGGCGTGCGCTTTCGCACTACTGCTCGGTTCTCGGTGGGGTAGCTGACGCTCTCAACCTGAAGTACTACCCCTGCCGTCCATCTGGCAGCACAGGAGGCGTGATTGTCTCACCTGTTGGTTAGGACAATCCTAGGTTGAGCAGCACAGTCAACCTAGCCGCCGTGCTAAACACGGAGCTGGACCATGCATTAGACGAGCTGAGTAGGGCTCGTGCTGAGATCGCCCTGCTGCGGGCTGAGCGCGCGGAACGTTGTCACCTTGACGATGGTTCCCCCGCTCCCGTCGGGACTCAGCACCCGTACCGCTCACCTCGGCGTGGACACCAGTCTTAGGCAATCCCGACTGCAAGACCAAGATAAATTTAGAGCCATAGATCGTCAGAGTCAGATCTTGTAATTAATACGAAATATATACATAGAAGCTACAGTCTTAGCATTAGTCTCGCTTTTAGTTAGTCTTAGTTAGACAGGGTAGTTTGCTATATCCTGTGCATTTATGTTTGTCATGGTGAACTATGTTTGATTTGGATCTTTGTAATGACTGTCACCAGGATGTCGGTATCCCCTGCATTTTGGTTTATCTGTTATATGTTAATGGAGTTAGCTATTTAGTTGGGAAGCGTTTTATTCCACTTTCCTCTTTATCTGAGGAGCTGTGTTGGTCTGTGTTGGAGATCAGTGAAGATGTTCATCTGTTCAGTGTTATCGAGAATTCTATACTCTTTTCTCATGCTGCAAGATTTGCAAGATCAGTTCTGATGTGTGGTTGCGTTCTGCAGATGTCAGAAAACAGGCGCAGAGGAGGAAGGCGTGCTCAGCAGGAGCAGGCAGCTCCGCAAGATGAGGTGCCCCAGCAGCAGCATCTACCGCCCCCGCCCCTGATGTCCATCGAGCAGATGTTTCTGATGCAGACTCAGGCAGTTCAAGCCATTGGTCAGACTCTGGCCGCCATTCAGCATCAGCAGCAGGCCCCACCTCAGCCTCAGATGCCCAAGGACAAGCGTGCTGAATTCATGAGAGGTCATCCCCCAACATTTGCTCACTCTTCTGACCCCATGGATGCTGAAGACTGGCTACGCACTGTGGAGCGAGAGTTGCATACCGCTCAGTGTGATGACAGGGAGAAAGTCCTGTATGGTCCCCGTCTGTTGAGAGGAGCGGCTCAATCATGGTGGGAATCTTATCTCGCCACCCATGCCAACCCCGACACCATCACCTGGGGAGAGTTCAGAGGTAACTTTCATCAGTACCATGTGCCCGCAGGTCTGATGATAGTGAAGAAGGAGGAGTTCTTGGCCCTCAAGCAAGGGTTATCATCGGTCAGTGAGTACCGGGACAGATTTCTGCAGTTATCTCGCTATGCACCTGAAGATATCAACACCGACGCCAAGAGACAATACCGTTTCCTGAGGGGCTTGGTTGACCCTCTGCAGTATCAGCTGATGAATCACACCTTCCCGACATTCCAGCACCTGATCAACAGAGCAATCATGACAGAGAGGAAGCGTAAGGAGATGGAGGATCGTAAGCGCAAGATCAGTGGACCCCAGCCTGGAAGCAGCAGTCGTCCTCGTTTCTCAGGTAATCAATCTCAGCAGTTCAGGCAGAACCAACATCCACCTCAGCAGCATCAGCAGTTCCAAAGGCAGTATCCTCAGCACTAGTATCAGAATCATCGGAACAATCAGTCAGGAGGAGGCCAGTTTCAGAGGCAGAATTAGCAGGCACCTCGTCTTCCTGCCCCAGCAAACCAGCAGAACAATCAAGCGGCACCAGCTCAGGTTGGAAACAGAGCATGTTTCCACTGTGGAGAGCAAGGCCATTGGGTGATGCAATGTCCGAAGAAGGCAGCCCAGCAGCAGTCAGGCCCCAATGCCCCGGCAAAGCAGAATGTGCCTCAGCTAGGAGCAGGCAACCACTCCCAGCCGCGCTATAATCATGGGAGACTGAACCACTTGGAGGCTGAAGCAGTTCAGGAGACCCCCGACATGATAGTAGGTATGTTCCCAGTCGACTCCCATATTGCAGAAGTGTTATTTGATACTGGAGCAATGCATTCTTTCATTACTGCATCATGGGTAGGAGCACATAATCTTCCCATTACTACCATGTCAACCCCCATTCAAATTGACTCAGCCGGTGGTAGAATTCGAGCCAATAGCATTTGTTTGAATGTAAGTGTGGAAATAAGGGGGATAGCGTTTCCCGCAAACCTCATAGTAATGGGTACTCAGGGAATAGATGTCATCCTAGGGATGAATTGGCTAGATAAGTATCAGGCAGTTATTAGTTGTGATAAGAGGACAATCAAGTTGGTGTCCTCGCTAGGAGAGGAAGTGGTGACCGAGTTAGGCCCGCCTGAACCGAAGAAAGGAAGTTGTTATCAGATGGCTGTCGATAGTAGTAAAGCAGACCCAATTGAGAGTATCAAGGTTGTGTCTGAGTTTCCAGATGTGTTTCCAAAGGACTTACTGGGTATGCCACCAGAGCGGAAAGTTGAATTTGCCATAGAGCTTCTTCCTGGAACCGCCCCCATCTTTAAGAGAGCTTACAGAATATCTGGACCAGAATTGGTTGAACTTAAGAAGCAGATCGATGAGCTGTCAGAGAAAGGTTACATCCGGCCAAGCACCTCGCCTTGGGCCGCCCCTATCCTATTTATGGAGAAGAAAGATGGCACCAAAAGGATGTGTATCGATTATCAAGCTCTGAACGAGGTAACCATCAAGAACAAGTACCCTTTGCCCAGAATAGAAGACCTGTTCGACCAGTTGAGAGGAGCCAGTGTGTTCTCCAAGATTGATCTGAGGTCAGGTTACCATCAGCTTAGGATCCGACCTTCGAACATTCCGAAGACGACATTCATTACCAAGTATGGTTTGTATGAGTTCACTGTGATGTCTTTTGGTTTAACCAATGCACCCGCCTTCTTCATGAACTTGATGAACAGCGTATTCATGGATTATCTTGATAAGTTTGTGGTGGTATTCATTGATGACATTCTGATTTATTCTCAAAGCGAAGAAGAGCATGCAGATCATTTGAGGATGGTATTGCAGAGATTGCGTGAGCACCAGTTGTATGCAAAGTTGAGCAAGTGTGAGTTCTGGATCAGTGAAGTCCTGTTCTTGGGTCACATAATCAACAAAGAAGGATTGGCTGTGGATCTGAAGAAAGTGGCAGACATCCTGAACTGGAAAGCGCCAACAGATGCTCGAGGAATCAAGAGCTTCATTGGAATGGCCGGATATTATCGGCGATTCATTGAAGGGTTTTCAAAGATTGCGAAACCAATGACAGCGTTGCTAGGCAACAAGGTTGAGTTCAAGTGGACCCAGAAATGTCAAGAGGCCTTTGAAGCGCTGAAAGAGAAGTTGACTACAGCGTCTGTCCTAGTCTTGCCTGATGTGCACAAGCCCTTCTCGGTGTATTGCGATGCTTGTTACACTGGTTTGGGATGTGTGTTGATGCAAGAGGGAAGAGTTGTGGCTTACTCGTCCCGACAGCTGAAGGTTCATGAGAAGAATTACCCAATCCATGACCTAGAGTTGGCAGCGGTGGTTCACGCATTGAAGACATGGAGGCACTATCTGTATGGACAGAAATGCGATGTTTACACATACCACAAGAGTCTGAAGTACATATTCACTCAGACAGAGCTAAATATGAGGCAGCTAAGATGGTTAGAGTTGATCAAAGACTACGAGTTGGAGATCCATTACCATCCAGGCAAAGCGAACGTAGTGGCAGATGCTTTGAGCAGGAAGATTCAAGTCAATCTAATGGTCGCTCGTCCGATGCCTTATGAGTTGGCCAAAGAGTTTGACAGGTTGAGTCTCGGATTCCTGAATAATTCGCGAGGAGTCACAATTGAGTTGGAACCTACCCTAGAGCGAGAAATCAAAGAAGCGCAGAAGAATGATGAGAAGATCAGTGAGATCCGGCGACTGATTCTAGATGGCAGAGGAAAAGATTTTCGAAAAGATGCAGAAGGTGTGATATGGTTCAAAGACCGCTTGTGCGTTCCCAATGTCCAGTCTATTCGGGAGTTGATTCTCAAGGAAGCTCATGAGACAGCTTATTCGATTCACCCTGGTAGTGAAAAGATGTATCGGGATCTGAAGAAGAAATTCTGGTGGTACGGAATGAAGAGGGAAATCGCAGAGTATGTGGCTATGTGTGATAGTTGTCGGTGGATCAAGGTAGAGCACCAGAGACCAGCTGGATTGTTGCAACCGTTGCAAATTCCTCAGTGGAAATGGGATGAAATTGGTATGGATTTTATAGTCGGATTGCCTCGCACTCGAGCCGGCTACGATTCCATTTGGGTAGTGGTGGACCGCTTGACCAGGTCAGCCCACTTCATACCTGTCAAGACCAACTATAGCAGTGCAGTATTGGCAGAATTGTACATGTCTCGGATCGTTTGTCTTCATGGTGTGCCAAAGAAGATAGTGTCAGACAGAGGAACGCAGTTCACCTCTCATTTCTGGCAGCAGTTGCATGAAGCCTTGGGCACACATTTGAATTTTAGTTCAGCCTATCATCCGCAAACAGATGGTCAGACTGAAAGGACCAATCAAATCCTCGAAGACATGTTGAGAGCCTGTGCGTTGCAAGATCAGTCCGGATGGGATAAGAAGTTGCCTTATGCAGAGTTCTCCTATAACAATAGTTACCAGGCCAGCTTGAAGATGTCACCATTTCAGGCACTTTATGGGAGGAGTTGTAGAACTCCGTTGCAATGGGATCAGCCTGGAGAAAAGCAAGTGTTTGGGCCAGACATTCTGCTTGAAGCTGAAGACAACATCAAGATGGTTCGAGAGAATCTGAAGATAGCGCAATCAAGGCAGCGAAGCTATGCAGATACAAGAAGAGAGCTGAGTTTCGAAGTCGGAGACTTTGTTTATCTGAAAGTGTCACCGATCAGAGGAGTCAGAAGGTTCAGAGTCAAAGGCAAGCTAGCACCCCGCTACATCGGTCCATATCAAATTCTCGCAAAGCGTGGAGAAGTGGCCTATCAGCTCAGTTTGCCAGGAAATTTGTCTGCTGTGCACGATGTCTTTCATGTGTCTCAATTGAAGAAGTGCTTGCGTGTGCCAGAAGAGCAATTGCCAGTTGAAGGTCTTGAAGTCCAGGAGGACTTGACCTACGTTGAGAAGCCAACGCAAATCCTTGAGACCGCAGACAGAGTCACCCGAAGGAAGACCATCAGAATGTGCAAAGTCAGATGGAATCATCACTCTGAGGAAGAAGCAACCTGGGAGCGCGAAGATGATCTGATGGCCAAATACCCTGAGCTCTTTGCTAGCCAACCCTGAATCTTGAGGGCGAGATTCTTTTAAGGGGGATAGGTTTGTAACGCCCTGAATTTGGGGGTAGATTTTTTTCTTCTTTTCCCTCACCAAATTCAGGCGTTACCCTTTCTTTTTCCCTTTTCTCCTCGCTAAACCTTGATCTTTTCCAAAGTTATAGCGGGATTCGGCTTGAGGTCCCATGTAAAGCAAAACCCTAAAAGTATTTTATTTTGCTTGATGCACCATGCCGAATCATGCATTCTTTTGATTGTTTAAAAATGTAAATGCATTCATCTAGGAAAATAGATTTTTGAAAAAAGGAAAATCCTTTCCTCTCTCCCCTTCCCCCCCCCTCCTTCCCCATTTTTGGCCCAGCCGCCCCCTCCCCCTCGTGCCCGGCCCAGCCGCCCCCCCTCCCCTTTCCCTCCCCTGCGCTGTGGGCCACCCCGGCCGGCCCAACCGCTCTCCCCCCCCCCCCCCCCCCCGCGCGCGCGCCCCGCTTTGGGCCCAAGCGGCCCAGCCGCGCCCCCTCCCCCTCCCCCCAAAAATTTCCCTCCCTACGGGCCCCGCCCGTCATTCTCTCTCCCTCTCCCCTGCCCTAACCGCCGCCGCCGCCCTCTCCCTGTGCCGCCGCCGCGCCGCCCTCCCTCGCCGCGGTGAGGCCCCCCCTCCCCTCTTCTCCCTCCCCTCCCTCCCCCTTCCCTGCCCCCCGGCCGCCCTCGCGCCGCCCGGCGAGCCACCCTCGCCCCGCGCCCGCCCGGCGAGCCACCCCCGTCCCGCCCCGGCTCGGCCGCGCCCGCCGCCGCCCCGGCCGCCCCGCGCCCGCCCCGGCTCGGCCGCCCCTGCCCCGACCTCGACCGCCCCCGCCTCGGCCCAACTCGGCCGCGCCCGCGCCCGGCTCGCCGGCCCCCGCCCCGACCCCGGTCGCCCCCGCCTCGCCCCATTCCGGGCCATGGCGCCCCCGCCCCGGCTCCGGCCGTCCCCGGCCGCGCCCGCCTCGGCTCCGGCCATGGCGCCGCCGCCCTGGCCCCGGCCGCCCTCGCCCCATGCGCGCCGCCCGGCCCCGCCTCGGCCCCGGCCGCGCCGCGCCGCCCGGCCGTGCCACCCCGGCCCCGGCCGCCCTCGTCCCGGCCCTGGCCGTGCCCCGCCGTGGTCCGCGGCGTCCTCGCTCGCCCGTGCTCGCTCGCCCCGGCGTGCTTGCCCGCTCGCCCCGCCGTGTCCTGCTCGCGTCGTGACGGCCCCGACGCAGCCTCGAGCTCGGCCCAGCGTGCCTATGGCGCGCGGCCTTGAGCTCGGCCAGCGCGCGGCCCCGACGTGTGCACGGCTAGTTCGCGGCGCGTGTGTGCGCCCTTGCGCGCGCTACTCGCGTAGCGCGCAGTGCCTTGGCACGACTCGTCATGCCCTCGTCTACCCCTAGACGTGCCCGTCTACCCCCCCTATTTTATGCGCGCTAATCACGTTGTTCATGTTAATAAAATACGAAACTCAATTTAGAAATTGGTTACGTTAGTTAATTTATATAGCTAATCGTCTATCTCATTTAATATTAATCTACTAAAAGTGGTCACGTTTCTAGTAGTGCATGTAGCTAATCCTTATTATTGGAGCTAAGTAGAACTAGAGCACGAAACGTCTAGTTATTCGTCCACCCGTAATGCGCCTCGAGCATAAACTTTAACCCCTGCGAGACCTTCCCCGTTTCTTTCTAACCATGGTAAATGCAATATCGTATGTCATATTTTATGCATGTTTAATCTATTTGTTTTCTTGTATGATGTACTGTTTGTTTCCTAATTTGAATGGATGGATGTATGTATGTTTGCACTCGCATAGAGAACGATCCGGTTGAAGAGCCCGAAGAACTCGCAGGAGAAGCCCCTGAGCAGCAGTCGGTTGGTGGAGGCAAGTGTCCCTTGACCTATCTCTGTCCTATACATTCTTTAATTCACCTCCCGCATTACACATTTAAACCTAAGGGATTGACTAGCTTTTGTTGTCCATGTCCTTGTTTACCTATTTGGGTCGGATTATTATTGCTTAGTCTTATGCTATTGCTCAACTCTAATCAATGAACATGATGAGAATTATTAATGATACGCTGTTTTCCCCTCTTTTATTATGATGTTATACTTGTGTCCTTCAAGGGGGCTCGAGCGGTTTCTTGAGTGCCTCTCCGTAAGGACCTGTTCGTTGGATGACCGCTCGGGAAAACAGTGCAACCATGAGGGTGGAGTGGGACGCCCTTAGCTGAATAATTAGAGGAACCGTGGTGTAGTTCGCTTAGCCGTCGTGCCATCAATGGGGCTCGGTGTATGCGGCTCGCTCTGCCAAGGTTGATTTGTCCTTTGGGGAGGAGTGCGGTACATTTAGGAAACCTAACGGGCGGCTACAGCCTCGGGGAATCTTTGTAAAGGCTACGTAGTGATGCCCTGCTGGACCACCTAGGTAGTGGTCAATGGGGAGTAGCTCTCTCCGGGCAAAAAGGGAATCACGGCTTGTGGGTAAAGTGCACAACCTCTGTAGAGTGTTATGAAACTGATATATCAGCCGTGCTCACGGTTATGAGCGACCAAGGGAGCTCCAGTGATTAGTGGTACTTGATCAGAGATGTTCGGATTTGCAGGTGGCAATGAGATCGATGGTTTGTGGTATTGACTATGGTAATGGTAAGTGGTATTCTTTCCGTTTGGAAAGAGTACGTTTGGGTTAATAACGTGGGTTAATTCTAAAACTTGGCTTTCTCTACTAGTAATAACAATCTGACCAACTAAAAGCAACTGCTTGACTTACCCCCACATAAAGCTAGTCCACTACAGCCAAACAGGACACTTGCTGAGTATGTTGATGTGTACTCACCCTTGCTCTACACACCAAACCCCCCCTTCCCCAGGTTGTCCGCATTGCAACCACTGCTCAGGAGAAGATGAAGCCGTGGAAGGAGACTTCCAGAAATTCCAAGACTACGACGAGTTCTAGGCGTGGGTTAGCGGCAACCCCCAGTCGGCTGCCTGTGAAGGCCGCAGTTATCTACGTTTCGTTTTCGCACTTTGATTATTGTAAATACTATGTGGATGTCTCAGACATATGATGTAATCGACTATTATTTCCCTTTTTAATACTATTTGAGCACTGTGTGATGATGTCCACGTTATGTAACTGCTGTGTACGTGAATTGCTGATCCTGGCACGTACATGGTTCGCATTCGGTTTGCCTTCTAAAACCGGGTGTGACAGACATGTTCCTTAGCACGATGCACGGAGCCTCTTCATCACCTATCTCATCAAGATCAACTTGCTCTACTTGAGATCCGTTAGTTTCATCAAACACAACGTCACAAGAAACTTCAACTAGTCCTGAGGACTTGTTAAAGACTCTATATGCCCTTGTGTTTGAATCATATCCTAGTAAAAAGCCTTCTACAGTCTTAGGAGCAAATTTAGATTTTCTACCTCCTTTAACAAGTATAAAACATTTGCTACCAAAGACTCTAAAATATGAAATATTGGGCTTTTTACTGGTTAGGAGTTCATATGATGTCTTCTTGAGGATTCGGTGTAGATACAACCGGTTGATGGCGTAGCAGGCGGTGTTGACCGCCTCGGCCCAAAACCGATCCGCAGTCTTGTACTCATCAAGCATGGTTCTTGCCATGTCTAGTAGAGTTCTATTCTTCCTCTCCACTACACCATTTTGTTGTGGCGTGTAGGGAGAAGAGAACTCATGCTTGATGCCCTCCTCCTCAAGGAAGCCTTCAATTTGTGAGTTCTTGAACTCCGTTCTGTTGTCGCTTCTTATTTTCTTGATCCTTAAGCCGAACTCATTTTGAGCCCGTCTCAAGAATCCCTTTAAGGTCTCTTGGGTTTGAGATTTTTCCTGCAAAAAGAACACCCAAGTGAAGCGAGAATAATCATCCACAATAACTAGACAGTACTTACTCTCGCCGATGCTTATGTAAGCGATCGGGCCGAATAGGTCCATGTGTAGGAGCTCCAGTGGCCTGTCAGTCGTCATGATGTTCTTATGCGGATGATGAACACCAACTTGCTTCCCAGCTTGGCATGCGCTACAAATCCTGTCTTTCTCAAAATGAACATTAGTTAGCCCTAAAATGTGTTCTCCCTTTAGAAGCTTGTGAAGATTCTTCATCCCAACATGTGCTAGTCGGCGATGCCAGAGCCAGCCCATGTTAGTCTTAGCATTTAAGCAAGTGTCGAGTTCAGCTCTATCAAAATCTACCAAGTATAGCTGACCCTCTAACACTCCCTTAAATGCTATTGAATCATCACTCCTTCTAAAGACAGTGACACCTACATCAGTAAATAGACAGTTGTAGCCCATTTGACATAATTGGGAAACGGAAAGCAAGTTGTAGTCTAAAGAATCAACAAGAAAAACATTGGAAATGGAATGGTCAGGAGATATAGCTATTTTACCCAAACCTTTGACCAAACCTTGGTTTCCATCCCTGAATGTGATAGCTCGTTGGGGATCTTGGTTTTTCTCGTAGGAGGAGAACATCTTCTTCTCCCCTGTCATGTGGTTTGTGCACCCGCTATCGATGCTCCAGCTTGAGCCCCCAGATGCATAAACCTACAAAACAAATTTAGTTCTTGACTTTAGGTACCCAAACGGTTTTGGGTCCTTTGGCATTAGACACAAGAACTTTGGGTACCCAAACACAAGTCTTGGAACTCTTGTGTTTGCCCCCAACATACTTGGCAACTACTTTGCCGGATTTGTTAGTTAAAACATAAGATGCATCAAAAGTCTTAAATGAAATGCTAGGTTCATTTGATGCACTAGGAGTTTTCTTCTTAGGCAATTTTGCATGGGTTGATTGCCTAGAGCTAGATGTCTCACCCTTATACAAGTAAGCATGATTAGGGCCAGAATGAGACTTCCTAGAATGAATTCTCCTAATTTTGCTCTCCGGATAACCTGCAGGGTACAAAATGTAACCCTCGTTATCCTGAGGCATGGGAGCCTTGCCCTTAACAAAGTTAGACAATTTCTTTGGAGGGGCATTAAGTTTGACATTGTCTCCCTTTTGGAAGCCAACGCCATCCTTGATGCCAGGGCGTCTCCCACTATAGAGCATACTACGAGCAAATTTAAATTTTTCATTTTCAAGTTCATGCTCGGCAATTTTAGCATCTAATTTTGCTATATGATCATTTTGTTGTTTAATTAAAGCCATATGATCATGAATAGCATCAATATCAACATCTCTACATCTAGTGCAAATAGAAACATGCTCAACGGTAGATGTAGAGGGTTTGCAAGATTTTAATTCTATAACCTTAGCATGCAATATGTCATTTTCACTTCTAAGGTTAGAAATAGTAATATTGCAAACATCAAAATCTTTAGCCTTAGCAGTCAATTTTTCATTTTCATTCCTAAGGCTAGCAAGAGAATCATTCAATTCTTCAATCTTAGCAAGTAAATCAACATTATCATCTCTAAGATTGGGAATTGAACCATTACAAACATTAGCATCAACCTTAGCAATAAGTTTAGCATTTTCATTTCTAAGGTTGGCAATAGTGTCATGGCAAGTGCTTAGCTCACTAGACAATTTTTCACATTTTTCAACTTCTAGAGCGTAAGCATTTTTAACCTTAACATGCTTTTTGTTTTCCTTGATTAGGAAGTCTTCTTGGGAGTCCAAGAGTTCATCCTTCTCATGGATGGCACTAATTAGTTCATTTAGTTTTTCTTTTTGTTGCATGTTGAGGATAGCAAAAAGAGTACGCAAATTATCATCACTAGAGGACTCATATTTAGTGGAGGATTTGGATTTAACCTTCTTTTTTTGTTGTCCTTTGCCATGAGGCACTTGTGGCCGACGTTGGGGAAGAGGAGTCCCTTGGTGACGGCGATGTTGGCGGCGTCCTCGTCGGAGGAGGAATCGGAGGAGCTCTCCTCGGAGTCCCACTCGCGGCACACATGGGCATCGCCGCCCCTTTTCTTGTGGTACCTCTTCTTTTCTCTCCTCTTGCCCTTCTTGTCGTCGCCCCTATCACTGTCACTAGATAATGGACATTTGGCAATGAAATGACCGGGCTTACCACACTTGTAGCAAACTTTCTTGGAGCGGGGTTTGTAGTCTTTCCCCCTCCTTTGCTTGAGGATTTGGCAGATGCTCTTGATGATGAGCGCCATCTCCTCATTGTCAAGCTTAGAGGCGTCGATTGGTTGTCTACTTGGTGTAGACTCCTCCTTCTTTTCCTCCGTTGCCTTGAATGCAATGGGTTGTGCCTCGGGCGTGGAGGGGGTGCCTTGCTCGATGATCTTCTTTGAGCCTTTAATCATTAGCTCAAAGCTCACAAATTTTCCTATAACTTCCTCGGGAGACATTAGCTTGTATCTAGGATCACCTCGAATTAATTAAACTTGCGTAGGGTTAAGAAAAACGAGGGATCTAAGAATAACCTTGACCATCTCATGGTCATCCCATTTTTCGCTCCCGAGGTTGCGCACTTGGTTCACCAAGGTCTTCAAGCGGTTGTACATAGCTTGCGGATCCTCCCCTTGGTGAAGCATGAAGCGACCGAGCTCCCCCTCGATCGTCTCCCGCTTGGTGATCTTTGTCACCTCGTCTCCTTCGTGCGCGGTCTTGAGTATGTCCCAAATTTCCTTCGCACTCTTTAACCCTTGCACCTTATTATACTCCTCTCGACTTAGAGAGGCGAGGAGTATAGTGGTGGCTTGTGAGTTAAAGTGGTGGATTTGGGCTACTTCGTCCGAGTCGTAGTCTTCATCCCCTACGGATAGTACCTGTACACCAAACTCAACAACATTCCAAATGCTTGTGTGGAGTGAGGTTAGATGATGCCTCATTTTGTCACTCCACATATTATAATCTTCACCGTCAAAAACCGGTGGTTTGCCTAATGGAACCGAGAGTAAAGGAGTATGCTTTGAAATACAGGGGTAGCGTAGGGGAATCTTACTATACTTCTTGCGCTCATGGCGCTTAGAAGTAACGGACGGCACGTCGGAGCCGGAGGTCAATGGTGATGAAGTGTCGGTCTCGTAGTAGACCACCTTCCTCATCTTCTTCTTTTTGTCACCACTTCGATGCGACTTGTGGGAAGAGGATTTCTTCTCCTTCCCCTTCCCCTTCCCCTTGTTGCGGGACTCTTCCAATGAAGCCATGTCGTGGCTTGTAGTAGGCTTGTCGCCGGTCTCCATCTCCCTCTTGGCGTGATCTCCCGACATCACTTCGAGCGGTTAGGCTCTAATGAAGCACCAGGCTCTGATACCAATTGAAAGTCGCCTAGTGGGGGGTGAATAGGGCGAAACTGAAATTTACAAAATTAATCACAACTACAAGCCGGGTTAGCGTTAGAAATATAATGCAAGTCCGAGAGAGGGCGTAAAGCAAATCGCGAGTGAATAAAGAAGTGAGACACAAGGATTTGTTTTACTGAGGTTCGGTTCTTTCAAACCTACTCCCCGTTGAGGTGGTCACAAAGACCGAGTCTCTTTCAACCCTTTCCCTCTCTCAAACGGTCCCTCCGACCGAGTGAGCTTCTCTTCTCAATCAAATGGGAACCAAACTTCCCCACAAGGACCACCACACAATTGGTGTCTCTTGCCTTGATTACAATTGAGATGATCACAAGAAAGAATGAGAAAAAGAAGCAATCCAAGCGCAAGAGCTCAAATGAACACAACAATCACTCTCTCTAATCACTAAAGCTATGAGTGGAATTGGGAGAGGATTCGATCTCTTTGGTGTGTCTAGAATTGAATGCTAGAGCTCTTGTAAGTAGTTGGAAGGTGGAAAACTTGGATGACTTGAATGTGGGGTGGTTGGGGGTATTTATAACCCCAACCACCAAACTAGCCGTTTGGTGAAGGCTGCTGTCGCATGGCGCACCGGACAGTTCGGTGCGCCACCGGCCACGTCACCCGGCCGTTAGGGTTCGACCGTTGGAGCTCTGTCTTGTGGGCCCGCCTGGTTGTCCGGTGGTGCACCGGACAAGCCCTGTAGGCTGTCCGGTGTGCCACCCGCGCGTGCACTGCTCCTCTGCGCGCGCTGGCGCGCATTTAATGTGTTGCAGTCGACCGTTGTGCGCGAAGTAGCCGTTTCTCCGCTGGCACACTGGACAGTCCAGTGTGCCACCGGACACTGTCCGGTGCCTCACCGGACGGTCCGGTGAATTATAGCGGAGCGGATTCCCGAAGCTGGCGAGTTCAGAGTTGCTCTCCCCTGGAGCACCGGACACTGTCCGGTGGTGCACCGGACAGTCCGGTGAATTATAGCGAAGCGCCTCTGAGATTTCCCGAAGGTGAAGAGTTCAGCTTGGAGTCCCCTGGTGCACCGGACACTGTCCGGTGGCACACCGGACAGTCCAGTGCGCCAGACCAGGGCAGCCTTCGGTTGTCCCTTGCTCTCTTTGTTTGAACCCATTCTTGGTCTTTTTATTGACTTTTTGTGAACCTTTGGCACCTGTAGAACTTATAGACTAGAGCAAACTAGTTAGTCCAATTATTTGTGTTGGGCAATTCAACCACCAAAATCAATTAGGAAATAGGTGTAAGCCTAATTCCCTTTCACCCTTCATCTTTACTGAAGTTCTACGTATAGGGCAGTGACCAAGTCTTCATAACCGCGAAGGTACGGTGATCCGAATCAATTATACTCAGCTGATGATCTCCAATTACACGACATATGTAGCACTTAACCCTTGCATATGACAACCCGCCCCAGGAGTTCTTAAGACCAGATCAGGTTCACGCCAACTGAGAGCACAGTTACACCACCGTCCAGCCTCTTGCCACGGAGGGTACACGCTACTCTCGCCATCTCTCCACTCCCATTGCGTGGTATCTTATTCTGGCCTTAGTCTGCCCGAGGCAAAGCTTACCATGACGAGGCATGTGACCAGTTAAAGGGTCCTCGGTCAGCAAGCCTACATCGACACGGTCCTTAATCGACTCAGACGGAGACACTACACTGAGACTCTCTTCTCGTGCAAGTCACCCGCCCGGTCTCAGCTTAATCATTTCAAACCCAAAGTTTGGTACCTGACAGAGGTACATCTTTTCCGATGTTGAACCCATCATGGCCATGATGGATCCACCATCAAGTTTTATTTTCAAAAACATCCCTCCCATTTTGCCACATCATCTTTTGTAAAAACAAAACCTTTTTCTTTGCTAAAGCAAGACTAAGCATAGTAAAAACCTTTTATAAAACAAGGATTCAAAGGAAGGTAATCAAATTCAAGGAAGGTAATGCAGGAATTGTCTTAGCAATCAACTCCTATTACCTAATGCATCAATCAAGTGAGAAAAATTTTAAAAGAGTCAAGGAGGTGGCAAATGCACCGGGGCTTGCCTTCGTTTACAGGTGATTCAGGCTTAGACCTGTAGATGTCAAAATAAAAACAGCTGCCTGCCTGATGTTCCACAGGTGGTGGTGGTGAAGTCTTCTCTCCTTCTACTTCAACTTCTTCCTCGTTTTCTAAATATAATCATATATATAAGAATGAATGCCCATGTAATGCTCATGAAGATGCAAAGATAGTAGAAGTTGGCTATCTAAAGTCTTGAATACAATTTTCCTTCATGGTTCTCCGAGAAACTAGGGTTTCCGGAGTCAGTAAAGGAATTCAAAGGGCAGGGGATAGGGTTTTGGGCTCTAGGAATCAAACAAGATCCAAATCAAACCAAACTCTACCCAAGGCTTCTAAATATTATTTAGAGTTCAAATAAAAAGTTTGGGGATTTTTTGGAATTATTATCTAATTTCTAAAAATCTAGAAACAATGTTTTAGGCTATTATAAATGCTCCAAAATTCCCTATTTGATCTAAAAATCATGAAACTATTTTTATTAAATACTATAAAAATTAGGAATCTAGGAAAATTGGTTGGACATTTTTACCATTATTCTACAATTTTCTACAGATTTCCCAAGTTTCATTGAAAAAGAAAAGGAAAAAGTTTGAACAGTGCTGGGCTTAATCCAGTTGCAGCGGCCCAAGCCCAGGCGGAAAGCGCGCGCGCCCGCGCCTGCGCTGGCAGTTTTGCGAATAAGCCCCCGGCGTTCTGGATAACCCGAAGGGGGTGCTTTCACTGTTACTATGAGTCACTGCCAGTTTGCAAGAAGAACCTCCACGTTCTATTCCTTTACACGTTGAGGTCCCCGACGGTGCACCGCACAGGGAGCCGAGCTCTAGCGAGCTAGACTGGCCGGAGGGAGCCAAGATTGGTGCTCCCGAGTGGCAGACACCGAATCGGTCCCCATCCGAGCATTTCCCCCAACCTAATTTTAAGAATGGTGACCTAGGCTGCTCTGGCCACGATAACAGCGCGGATAATTGAAAGATCAGTGTGTTCCCGACGATGGGTGGCGGTCTAGTTCAATTGGATAGGTCGATGAGCATCACGGGTATGTGAGATCACTCAAACAAGAGAGCAGAGGGGATGAGCTAACTTGTACCGTGCTGGCCACGGCGAGGTGTTCTTGCGGCGTTCTTCGACCGATTTGGGGGAAGTTAGAAATTGGAGCTCCTTAGTGAACAATTAAGGGTGACTCTTGGTGGCTGGGTGCTTGACTACCCTATGGAGCTCACCGTGGCTTCAATTTATAGGATGCGCGAGCGGTGGTGATCAATTTGGGCAAGTTGTGCTGGCGGCCGGAGACAACAGAGGTTACTGGCGCACGCGATTAGTGTCTTACGTCGTGTCGAACTCACCGGCATGAGCGGATACCGCAAACAGAGCTACTGCGACGTGGTAAAGTGCTTTAGCACGTGGCGCACGGCGGTAATCGATT
This sequence comes from Zea luxurians, assembly GCA_029449295.1. Lineage (NCBI taxonomy): Eukaryota > Viridiplantae > Streptophyta > Magnoliopsida > Poales > Poaceae > Zea > Zea luxurians. Next base: position 6,476,089 of record JAOPSE010000124.1, read on the forward strand.
AACTGTGGCGAGTTCTTATCTGATCGATGATGAGCATAGGGGAGGGTACGGCGGCTAGCCGGATTGATGTCCAGCTCAACGACGGCGATGATTTTTCTACCCGAGACGTTATCCACTTACCCCGAGCATGAATCAAGACGCCGGTGACACGAATCGCGGCGGGGATCGTCGGCGGTGAGATGTGCTGGCGTTCTGATCTTGTTCAGGCACTGTATCATGGCGTCCTTCATTCAGTTGGCCTGACAGACTAGGTTTAGGGCAGATTTTCTCTAAAGTTTTCATGGCAACTTACCCAAATCTCTGCAGCAAAGTTGTAAAGCTACAAACCAGCTACATTTCGACTATAGGGACTGAACTTAGTTGAGCACTAGATCAGACATAATTTCAATCCCAAAGCTTGACCAATGGCACTGGTGGTCATTTTTCAGTCAGTCACCCGACTGACAGCCCATCTTTGGGTTGGATTATCTCCAAATTCTTCATAACAACTATGCTTACCTTCTTAAGCAAAGTTGTTCCCCTTTGATGGGTCTACAAATTTGATGTGGTGACCTAGGGCAAAAACCTTAAAATTTGAAAGTTATAGTGCTCCAAAGTTGAGCCAATATCACTAAATTCCAAACTTAGACTTATAGGGTTTAAGTGGTGCTTTTTGCAAATAGACCCAAAACTTAGGGTTTAACTTGCAAATTCACACATTTGTGATCCATTAGACTTAAGATACCTTATTGTCATGGTTTTTGGCACTTTAGTCCAAAAGTGGACTAATTTTGCACTTTACCCCCCTAGGGTTTAGGTTTAGGGTTTTCCAGGGTTCCAATTAGGGTTTTTAGTATTTCAAGGGTGTGAATGCAACTTAGATCCATCCTTAGTAATATTTTATGATTGTTTTACTTAAGCTTTAGGGTTTTATCTATTTAGGTCTTGTTTTACCCTTCAGATCCCTGTTCAGGGTTAAGTACCCTACACCAGGGTTCTATTTGCAAAATGCCATAACAATACAACTTGTTTGAGATTTTTGCCTAGTGAATGCATTCTAGGTGTGTCAAACACATGAAATGCTGATGCTTATGATGTTATGCTCAAGTTTTAGTGACAGTAACACCAGGGGTGTTACATCCTCCCCCCCATAAAAGAATCTCGTCCCGAGATTAAAAATCCTAGGGTAAGTAGTGGAAAAGGAAATGCTTCACATTTTTATTTCCTGATTTTTGGTACAAGGCAGGGTTGGTTTGGGGGCTCACTCCTTTATTACACATATTATAATTTACATGAGGCTAGAAAGCCTGGGAAATTCTTTTCTAAAAAGTCTTGAGTCTCCCATGTAGCCTCATCTTTAGAATGTTGGTTTCACTGTATTTTGTAAAACTTGAGAGTTTTTCTTCGGGTAACTCTGTCCCTTTGATCCAAGACTCGAATAGGGTGCTCTGAATATGCTAAGTCTGGCTCTAGGACAACATCTGTTACTTCAATTGTTCGGTCTGGAACCCGAAGACACTTCTTCAACTGAGACACGTGGAACACATTATGCACAGCAGACAAGGTTTCGGGTAGTTGAAGTCGATATGCCACTGGTCCACACTGTTCAAGTATAGGGAATGGACCAATGTACCGGGGTGCAAGCTTCCCTTTAACCCCGAAATGCGATACGCCCTTCATTGGTGAAACTTTCAAGTAGACATAATCTCCTACGAGAAAGTACAAGGGTTGTCGTCGTTGGTCTGCATAACTCTTTTGACGAGCTTGAGCTTTCTTCAAATTATGAATAATTCTCTGAACCTTTTCTTTGGTCTCTTTCACCATATCAGGCCTGAAGAAAGACCTTTCACCAGGTTCAGACATCGTCGTCCATATAAAGCTTCAAAGGGTGCCATTTTGATACTTTCTTGATAGCTATTATTATATGAGAACTCCGCTAAAGGTAAACATTCATCCCATTTTTGTGGAAACTCCAGAACACATGCCCGTAGCATATCTTCAAGTATTTGATTCACCCTCTCAGTCTGCCCACTAGTTTGAGGATGATAGGCCGAACTATGGAGCAACTTAGTATCCAGTGCTTTGTGAAGTTCTTCCCAAAATTTAGACACGAATTACGGTCCATGATCCGACACTATCGTCTTTGGAACACCATGCAGACTGAGAACACGGGCAATGTATAATTCTGCATATGTGGCCACTGTATACTTTACCCTGACAGGAAGGAAATGGGCAATCTTTGTAAGTCGATCGACAATAACCCAGATGGAATCATAACCTTTTGCTGTTCTGGGCAATCCCACGATAAAGTCCATACTAATATCTTCCCATTTCCATGTTGGGACAGGTAAAGATTGTAATGGACCGGCAGTCTACATATGTATGGCTTTGACGCGTCTACAAGTGTCACATCTAGCCACATAGCGTGCAATTTTAATTTTCATCTTCGTCCACCAATAATGTTGTTTCAGATCATGGTACATCTTTGTGCTCCCAGGATGAATAGAATAGCGACTAAGATGTGCTTCATCCAAAATTTGTTGGCGGATTTCTTCATTCTTCGGCACAACTATGCGGTTGTTGAACCATACAACACCTTGGTCGTCTTCTCTAAAACAGTTGGCTTTTCCAGCCCTTATTTTCTCACGTATATGTTTCATACCCTCATCATTCTTTTGTGTGTCAATTGTCCTTTGTAGGATGACTGATTCCAGCTTTAAGTGATTTGAAGTCCCATGCTGAGTCATTCCCAGGTTTAGATTCTCCATCTCCTGGCATAATGTAATATCAGAAGTCCTCATTGTTAGACAATGGCAGGTAGCCTTGTGACTAAGTGCATCTGCCACTATATTTGCTTTGCCTGGGTGATAATGGATCTCCAGTTCATAATCTTTAATAAGCTCGAGCCATCTTCTTTGTCTCATATTGAGCTCGGACTGGGTAAAGATATACTTCAAACTTTTATGGTCTGTATAAATGTGACAGACATTCCCCAGCAGATAATGACGCCATATCTTCAGGGCATGGACCACTGCAGCTAGCTCCAGATCATGAGTGGGATAATGCTCCTCATGCCGGCGCAACTGCCTTGAAGCATACGCGATTACTCGGCCTTATTGCATTAATATGCAGCCGAGACCACTGCCTGATGCGTCACAATACACATCAAAGGGCTTATTAATGTCCGATTGAGCCAATACCGGAGCAGCGGTTAATAATATCTTCAATTTCTCAAAGGCTTCATTACATTTTGAAGACCAATTGAATTTAGTATCATTCTTCAATAAACTCATGATTGGTTTCACAAGCTTAGAAAAATCTGGTATAAATCGGCGGTAATAGCCAGCTAGTCCAAGGAAACTTCGGACTTGATGAACAGTGGTTGGGGGTTTCCACTCCAACATATCCTTGACCTTGCTGGGATCCACCGCAATCCCCTTGGCAGATAACACATGTCCTAAAAATTGGATTTCTTCCAGCCAGAACGTGCATTTACTGAACTTAGCATATAATTGATGTTCCCTTAAGCGCGTCAATACGATCCATAAGTGTTGAGCATGCTTCTCTTCATTCTTGGAGTATATCAAGATATCATCTATGAAGACCACCACAAATTTGTCCAACTCGGGCATGAATACCGAGTTCATTAGATAAGTGAAGTGGGCTGGAGCATTCGTCAGTCCGAAAGACATTACCAAGTATTCAAATAACCCATACCGCGTAGTGAATGCGGTCTTTAGTATATCCTCGGGCCGGATATGGATTTGATGATAGCCCGATCTGAGGTAAATTTTGGAGAATACCCTCGCTCCAGTCAGTTGATCAAACAAAATATCAATCCGAGGAAGAGGATACTTATTCTTGATAGTGACCTCATTAAGGGGTCGATAATCCACGCACATCTGTAGTGTTTGATCCTTCTTTTTGACAAAGATGGCTGGACAACCCCATGGTGACGAGCTTGGCCAGATGAACCCCTTCTCAAGTAAGTCTTGTAATTGAATCTTGAGTTCTGCCAGTTCATTTGGAGGCATTCGGTACGATCTTCTAGAAATGGGAGCCGTACCGGGCTTCAATTCAATTACAAACTTTACATCTCTTTCGGGTGGCAATCCAGGCAAATCTTCTGGAAAGACATCTGGGAACTCACATACTACTGGAGTATCTTTGATCTCCGGTATAATGGCTTCATTGATTCTGCCAATTGGTTTAGCTGGAATAGCTATGGGAATAGACAAAAGAATTTCTTCTTGGCCATAACTCAACCTGATAGTTCTTAGATCAGTGTTGAGGATTGCTTTATGCTGGGCCAACCAATTCATGCCCAGAATCACATCTATATCTTGGCCTTTCGGAACAATCATACTAGTAGGAAAGTCCCGTCTAGCCAATGTTGCGGGCACTTGGTAAGCCACTTCTTTGGTAAATATTTGTCCCCCAAGCGAATGTATTTTAAACCCTTCCCTTGATTCAGTATATGGAATGCAGTGTTTCTCCACAAACTTTTTTCTTATGAAGGTATGTGAAGCACCAGAATCAAAGAAAATAAGTGTAGGGTAGTTGGCTACGAGGAACGTACCCATCATCACCGGTTCACCTTCCGGTGTTGTAGCCACTTGAGTGTAATAAACCTGTCTAGTTTTCCTTGTATTCTTGCCCGCGGTATTGGTTGCCGCATTTCCCTTAGAACCTCCGGAGCTTTGCTGATTATTTGCTTGATTCTGCCTCGGATATGGATAGTCCTTAATGAAATGACCGGACTTTCCACAGTTGAAGCAGCCGGTTGATGAGCTTGGAAGAGCAGGGAAACGAGTGCCAGGGGCACCCGGCTGATTTGTAGTGGTGGGGGCAGTAGTTGGACGGATAAACACTGGTTGCTTAAATGGGAAGGAGGGTGGACGTGAGGAGGAGCGATTTTGGTTGAAAGGCCGGATAACCAAACGTTGCCTTTTCTCGGGGCCCTGATTGGGCCTGTTGCCTCCATTCCCCTTGGATTTTCCGGAACTTATATATTTAGCTTCAACTGCCAGCGCTGTGCTGACAGCCCTTCCGTAGGTAAGGTCGATGCAAGTGGCCATCTTTCTTTGCATCCTATCATTCAGTCCTCACATGAAACAATTCTTTTTCTTTATGTCTGTGTTGACTTGGTCGATTGCATACTGAGATAAGTGATTAAATTTATTGAGATGCTGGGTGATAGTATCTCCGCCTTGCTTCAATTTCATGAACTCCTCTTGCTTCATGTGAAGAACTCCCTCAGGTATATAATGCTCTTTGAAGGCCAGCTTAAACTCATCCCAAGTGATCTGATGACCGGCCGGCTGAATGGCCACAAAGTTTCCCCACCACGTACTGGCAGGGCCTCGCAGTTGTTGGGCTGCAAACATGGGCTTTTGAGTTTCTGAACATCGAAGAAGCCCAAATTTCTGCTCAATGACGCAGATCCATTCATCTGCCTCTAGAGGGTCTTCTGCTTTAACGAACAATGGAGGGCGCGTCTCGGAGACGTCCAGATAAGATGTCTCCCAGGGGCCTTGCGGATAGGCCCACCCGCCTTGTTGTTGGAGTTGTTGACCTGCCATCTCCTGCAGGAAGCGGGTATTATCTGCTGTAGCATTTACCAAGGCAGCGATGGCCTCGGCAAGTGTCGGAGGTACTGGAGGTGGATTCGGGGTCGCTTCCCTCCCAAGGGAGGTACCAGCCCCATCCTGAGCGCGAGTCCTGGAAGGCATCTGAGGCAAAGAACATTTGGAGCAATATGATATGCCATGCAAACCATCCATTTCACATTACTTAAAAAGGTAATGTTACAGACTCATACTTTACAATAGGATTACACCCCCTATTACACAGCAGTACCACTTCTATACTATACTATTCCTGTTTCCTGTCACTCTTGGTAGCCTCACTGTCGGGCGTAGGAGACCACTCATCGACCAACTTCATAGAGGGAGGGGCCTGAAAAGGTCCAATTCGCCACTAAAAGCTTCTCCCGCTACTTGAGAAGGTCCGGCTTCTGTCCCGACAGGATCCGCAGGTACACTGGGGGTGTAGTTGTGAGTACAATACATGAACTTCTTCATGTAGAGTATTACAATAAGCCTGCAAGTTATCAATAGCTGAGCTAAGCTCTTCTACTTGGGCTCGAGCTTTCGCCTCCTTAGCCTAGGCAAGCGAACGAGAGTGAACTGCCCAGTCGAGCGCTAGATCTCGATCTACGAGCTGATCTTGCAGGCGGCGGATGTCGCTTCTCAATTCATTGATCCTCTCGCCATCCGCGACCCATATGTTATTCCTGCGACGGAGTTCTGTTTGAAGCTGATTAACTTGAGCTTCTAAGTCCCCGATTGGATCGTTACTACCACTACTACTGTCGTCATGTCTTGGGGCAAGTTGGTGACGAGGTACACGGATCGGCCCAGTTGACTTGCGTGCAGTCTTTCTTGTACGTGGCGGCATTTTTCTAAGGGGAAAATCTTATTAGCATAATTTTTAGCATGATGCATGTATAATTACAGAATCAACCTTAGTTGATTGACACCTTCTATACATTGCACTCTTCCTATCTGGTCTTTCATATAAACTCTTTAGAGATACTAGGTAAGAAAGGAAGAAATTTTCTAGATAAGTTTTAGAAAATTCTTTTAAAGATGCCTCATAACATCTATAGAGATGGGCTTCGCTCCGATACCAGCTGTGACGGAACCTCCCAAGTCATTAGGCCCACCTACAGTTATCCTTGTCCAACGGATCTCAAACAACCCTGCAGGTGTTCCTGCATCACTTGACAAGCTCGGTATCTGCTTTTCTTACCTTTCCCAAGAGCGTTTCACCCGTCACGCAGACATTATAAATCATCGGAGATACAGAAATGCGGAAGCAATTACATAAACTTACCTTTATTTAAAAGTAAGACAAAGTTATATATTACAGACCAGGATATAATTAAACGAGTGCAGAGTATTATTATTACAGAACCAAGAGGGCAAAACCCCTCCCAATAAAGTTCAAACAAAAGTTTTTATGGAGGATTCTTTCCTCCCGCAGCTTCACTCCTGGTGTTCTTTCTTTGGTACCACCTTAGAACAGAAACAACAAAAGTTTGTCGCTTCTTCACCTAAAAACAATAGGGAATAAAACCCTGAGTATGGAATTACTCAGCAAGTCTTACCAGACTAAAGAAAAGACTCTCAAGGGTATGCTAGTTATAAGGGAGTCAAGGTAAGGTTTCTCAATAAGCAACGACTCTGTTTGTAGAAATGATTACTAATGGTGGATCCTTAAAAATCCAGTTTTATTTTCAAGTTAAGTAAAATTACCTGCACTAGAGTTCTTTCTATCCTAGTTCAATCACTTGACCTGCACTAGCCAATTTCTCAATAACCCTTCATCTTTACTGAAGTTCTACGTATAGGGCAGTGACCAAGTCTTCATAACCATGAAGGTACGGCGATCCAAATCGATTATACGCAGCTGAGGATCTCCAATCACACGACATATGTAGCACTTAACCCTTGCATATGTCAACCCGCCACCGGGGTTCTTAAGACCAGATCAGGTTCACGCCAACCGAGAGCACAGTTACACCACCGTCCAGCCTCTTGCCACGGAGGGTACACGCTACTCTCGCCATCTCTCCACTCCCATTATGTGGTATCTTATTCTGGCCTTAGTCTGCCTGAGGCAAAGCTTACCCATGATGAGGCATGTGACCAGTTTAAGGGTCCTCGGTCAGCAAGCCTACATCGACACGGTCCTTAATCGACTCAGACGGAGACACTACACTGAGACTCTCTTCTCGTGCAAGTCACCCGCTCGGTCTCAGCTTAATCATTTCAAACCCAAAGTTTGGTACCTGATAGAGGTACATCTTTTCCGATGTTGAACCCATCATGGCCATGATGGATCCACCATCAAGTTTTATTTTCTAAAACATCCCTCCCATTTTGCCACATCATCTTTTGTAAAAACAAAACCTTTTTCTTTGCTAAAGCAAGACTAAGCATAGTAAAAACCTTTTATAAAATAGGGATTCAAAGGAAGGTAATCAAATTCAAGGAAGGTAATGCAGGAATTGTCTTAGCAATCAACTCCTATTACCTAATGCATCAAGCAAGTGAGAAAAATTTTAAAAGAGACAAGGAGGTGGCAAATGCACCGGGGCTTGCCTTCATTTATAGGTGATTCAGGCTCAGACCCGCAGATGTCAAAATAAAAACAGCTGCCTGCCTGATGTTCCGCAGGTGGTGGTGGTGAAGTCTTCTCTCCTTCTACTTCAACTTCTTCCTCGTTTTCTAAATATAATCATATATATAAGAATGAATGCCCATGTAATGCTCATGAAGATGCAAAGATAGTAGAAGTTGGCTATCTAAAGTCTTGAATACAATTTTCCTTCATGGTTCTCCGAGAAACTAGGGTTTCTGGAGTTAGTAAAGGAATTCAAAGGGCAGGGGATAGGGTTTTGGGCTCTAGGAATCAAACAAGGTCCAAATCAAACCAAACTCTACCCAAGGCTTCTAAATATTATTTAGAGTTCAAATAAAAAGTTTGGGGATTTTTCGAATTATTATCTAATTTCTAAAAATCCAGAAACAATGTTTTAGGCTATTATAAATGCTCCAAAATTCCCTATTTGATCTAAAAATCATGAAACTATTTTTATTAAATACTATGGAAAATTAGGAATCTAGGAAAATTGGTTGGACATTTTTACCATTATTCTACAATTTTCTACAGATTTCCCAAGTTTCACTAAAAAAGAAAAGGAAAAAGTTCGAACAGTGCTGGGCTTAATCCAGTTGCAGCGGCCCAAGCCCAGGCGGAAAGCGCGCGCCCGCGCTGGCAGTTTTGCGAATAAGCCCCCGGCGTTCTGGATAACCCGAAGGGGGTGCTTTCACTGTTACTATGAGTCACTACCAGTTTGCAAGAAGAACCTCCATGTTCTATTCCTTTACACGTTGAGGTCCCCGACGGTGCACCGCATAGGGAGCCGAGCTCCAGCGAGCTAGACTGGCCGGAGGGAGCCAAGACCATTGCTCCCGAGTGGCAGACACCGAATCGGTCCCCATCCGAGCATTTCCCCCAACCTAATCTTAAGAATGGTGACCTAGGCTGCTCTAGCCATGGTAACAGCGCGGATAATCCAAAGATCAGTGCGTTCCCGATGATGGGTGGCGGTCTAGTTCAATCGGATAGGTCGACGAGCATCACGGGTATGTGAGATCACTCAAACAAGAGAGCAGAGGGGATGAGCTAACCTGTACCGCGCTGGCCACGGCGAGGTGTTCTTGCGGCGTTCTTCGATCGATTTGGGGGAAGTTAGAAATTGGAGCTCCTCAATGAACAATTGAGGGTGATTCTTGGTGGCTGGGTGCTTGACTACCCTACGGAGCTCACCATGGCTTCAATTTAGAGGATGCGCGAGCGGTGGTGATCAATTTGGGCAAGTTGTGCTGGTGGCCGGAGACAGCAGAGGTTACTGGCGCACGTGGTTAGTGTCTTATGTCGTGTCGAACTCATCGGCGATGAGCGGATACCGCAAACCGAGCTACTGCGACGTGGTAAAGTGCTTTAGCACGTGGCGCACGGTGGTAATCGATTAACGGCAGTGAGTTCTTATCTGATCGACGATGAGCATAGGGGAGGGTACGGCGGCTAGCCGGATTGATGTCCAGTTCTACCCAACACGTTATCCACTTACCCCGAGCACGAATCAAGATGCCGGTGACACGAATCGCGGCGGGGATCGTCGGCGGTGAGATGCGCTGGCGTTCTGATCTTGTTCAGGCACTGTACCATGGCGTCCTTCATTCAGTTGGCCTGACAAACTAGGTTTAGGGCAGATTTTCTCTAAAGTTTTCATGGCAACTTACCCAAATCTCTGCAGCAAAGTTGTAAAGCTACAAACCAGCTACATTTTGACTATAGGGACTGAACTCAGTTGAGCACTAGATCAGACATAATTTCAATCCTAAAGCTTGACCAATGGCACTGGTGGTCATTTTTCAGTCAGTAACCCGACTGACAGCCCATCTTTGGGTTGGATTATCTCCAAATTCTTCATAACAACTATGCTTACCTTCTTAAGCGAAGTTGTTCCCCTTTGATGGGTCTACAAATTTGATGTGGTGACCTAGGGCAAAAACCTTAAAATTTGAAAGTTATAGTGCTCCAAAATTGAGCCAATATCACTGAATTCCAGACTTAGACTTATAGGGTTTAAGTGGTGCTTTTTGCAAATAGACCCAAAACTTAGGGTTTAACTTGCAAATTCACACATTTGTGATCCATTAGACTTAAGATACCTTATTGTCATGGTTTTTGGCACTTTAGTCCAAAAGTGGACTAATTTTGCACTTAACCCCCCTAGGGTTTAGGTTTAGGGTTTTCTAGGGTTCCAATTAGGGTTTTTGGTATTTCAAGGGTGTGAATGCAACTTAGATCCATCCTTAGTAATATTTTATGATTGTTTTACTTAAGCTTTAGGGTTTTCTCTATTTGGGTCTTATTTTACCCTTCAGATCCCTGTTCAGGGTTAAGTACCCTACACCAGGGTCCTATTTGCAAAATGTCATAACAATACAACTTGTTTGAGATTTTTGCCTAGTGAATGCATTCTAGGTGTGTCAAACTCATGAAATGCTGATGCTTATGATGTTATGCTCAAGTTTTAGTGACAGTAACACCAGGGGTGTTACAAAAATGCCTAAAAACTGTCAATGCATCAAATGAACATTGCATTTCATTTAAGACTTTTGATGCATCTTTTGCGTTAACTAACAAATCAGGCAAATTAGTTGCCAAATATGTTGGGGGTAAACACAAGAGTCCTAAGACTTGTGTTTGGGTACCCAAGGTACTTGTTTCTAATGTCAAAGGACCTGTTAGGGGTCTTCTTCTCCGTCGAAGGTCCCCAAGACAAAAACACTTTCGGCAAAATGATACAGAAGTCTTCCCTTCCTCTGTCGAAGGTTCTCAAGACGAAGACCTTGCGTAGAAACAACATTGCCAAATGCCGAAGCTACCATCAGCTTCGGTTCAAGTCAAGCAGAAGAAGAAAAGACCAGATAGACCTTAGTAATCTAGGTTGTCTGTAGATAAATGTCGAGGGTCATAAATGTAATTTCACCCGGGCTACGTCCTGTGCCTATAAAAAGATGAACAGTAACACCTTACTGTTCACGCTGAATTGTAATCACTCTCTCACGTCTTCACCTTCGAGCAAGCCAAAGGTATCAATGTAATATGAATTCTGTTAATATTAATACATGTTTTATGGAATGCAAATATGAATGAATTAATGAGATACATTTACTATCTTCGTCCCTTTGCATTCCAATTTACACATTAAATGATGAAGGTATGTCCTTCGTGACCTTCGTCTGATGTGCATTATATCCATGGGGAGATAATGCTTCGGAAGATGAAGGTCCCTAATAATTAATAATTATGTTGCCTTGTTCTTGATTCACAGCATTTGAGAACGAGTGACCAATAGGACCCAATATCGTTTGGGTACCTAAGAATAAGGCCTAAAATTGTTTTGTAGGTTTATGCATCCGGTGGGACAAGTTGGATAATCGATAGCGGGTGCACAAACCACATGACAGGGGAGAAAAGTATGTTCTCCTCATATGAGAAAAATGTTGATCCCCAAAGAGCAATTACATTTGGGGACGGAAATCAAGGTTTGATCAAAGGTTTGGGTAAAAATGCTATATCTCCTGACCATTCCATTTCTTATGTTTTTCTAGTAGATTCTTTAGATTACAACTTGCTTTCAGCTTCTCAATTATGCAAAATGGATTACAATTGTCTTTTTACTGATGTTAGTGTTATTGTCTTTAGAAGACGTGATGATTCAATAGCTTTTAAGGGAGTGTTAGATGGTCAGCTATATTTAGTTGATTTTAATGATAACAATGCTGAACTAGACACTTGCTTAATTGCTAAGACTAATAAGGGCTGGCTCTGACATCGTCGACTTGTTGATGTTGGGACGAAGAATCTTCACAAGCTTCTAAAGGGAGAGCACATTTTAGGACTAACAAATGTTCATTTTGAGAAAGGCAGGATTTGTAGCTCATGTCAAGCAGGGAAGCAAGTTGGAGCTCATCTGAAAGTCGCCTAGAGGGGGGTGAATAGGGTGAATCTGAAATTTACAAACTTAATCACAACTACAAGCCGGGTTAGCGTTAGAAATATAACCGAGTCCGGGAGAGGGCATAAAAACAAATCGCGAGTGAGTGAAGAAGTGAGACGCAAGGATTTGTTTTACCGAGGTTCGGTTCTCGCAAACCTACTCCCCATTGAGGAGGCCATAAAGGCCGGGTCTATTTCAACCCTTTCCCTCTCTCAAACGGTCCCTCGGACCGAGTGAGCTTCTCTTCTCAAATCAACCGGGAACAAAACTTCCCCGCAAGGACCACCACACAATTGGTGTCTCTTGCCTCGGTTACAATTGAGTTTTGATTACAAGAACAAATGAGAAAGAAAAGAAGCAATCCAAGCGCAAGAGCTCAAATGAACACAACAAATCTCTCTCACTAATCACTAAAGCTTTGTGTGGAGTTGGGAGAGGATTTGATCTCTTTGGTGTGTCTTGTAATGAATGCTATAGCTCTTGTAAGGTGTAGAAGTGTAGAAACTTGGATGACTTGAATGTGGGGTGGTTGGGGTATTTATAGCCCTAACCACCACAAAGTGGCCGTTGGAAGGCTGCAGTCGCATGGCGCACCGGACAGTCCGGTGCGCCACCGGACACTGTCCAGTGCGCCAACCACGTCAGCAGACCGTTAGGGTTCGACCGTTGGAGCTCTGTCTTGTGGGCCCGCCTGGCTGTCCGGTGGTGCACCGGACAGGCCCTGTAGGCTGTCCGGTGTGCCACCCGCGCGTGCTCTGCTCCTCTGCACGCTCTGGCGCGCATTAAATGCTTCAGCAGGTGGCCGTTGGCGCGAAGTAGTCGTTGCTCCGCTGTCACACCGGACAGTCCGGTGTGCACCGGACACTGTCCGGTGACTCACCGGACAGTCCGGTGAATTATAGCGGAGTGGATTCCCGAAGCTGGCGAGTTCAGAGACGCTCTCCCGTAGGGGCACCGGACAGTCCGGTGAATTATAGCGAAGCTCCTCTGAAAATTCCCGAAGGTGAAGAGTTGGACGTAGAGTTCCCTGGTGCACCGGACACTGTCCGGTGGTGCACCGGACACTGTCCGGTGGCACACCGGACAGTCCGGTGCGCCAGACCAGGGTGCCTTCGGTTGTCCCTTGCTCTTTTTGTTGAACCCTTTTCTTGGTCTTTTTATTGGCTTTTTGTGAACCTTTGGCACTTGTATAACTTATAGACTAGAGCAAACTAGTTAGTCCAATTATTTGTGTTGGGCAATTCAACCACCAAAATTAATTTGGAAAGAGGTGGAAGCCTAATTCCCTTTCAATCTCCCCTTTTTGGTGATTGATGCCAACACAAACCAAAGCAAATAGAGAAGTGCATAATTGAACTAGTTTGCAAAATGTAAGTGCAAAGGTTACTTAGAATTGAGCTAATAAATATTTTCATATGCATGGATTGTTTCTTTATATTAACATTTTGGACCATGCTTGCACCACATGTTTTGTTTTTGCAAATACTTTTGTAAACTCTTTTCAAAGTCCTTTTGCAAATAGTCAAAGGTAAATGAATAAGATTTTGCGAAGCATTTTCAAGTTTTGAAATTTTCTCCCCCTGTTTCAAATGCTTTTTCCTTTGACTAAACAAAACTCCCCTTCAATGAAATTCTCCTCTTAGTGTTCAAGAGGGTTTTAAGATACCAATTTTTGAAGGTGCTACTTTCTCCCCCTTTAGAACACAATGAGATACCAATTTGAAAATCATAAGTTTTAAAATTTGGTGGTGTGGTGCGGTCCTTTTGCTTTGGGCCAATACTTTCTCCCCCTTTGGCATGAATCGCCAAAAGCGGATACTTAGAGTGAAATATAGGCCCTTGCATGAACTACTTTCTCCCCCTTTGGCAAATAATATGAGTGAAGATTGTACCAAAAGACAGAGAGATGCTCGGAGCGACGGCGAAGGAAGAGTGATGGAGTGGAGTGGAAGCCTTTGTCTTCGCCGAAGACTCCAATTCCCTTTCAATACACCTATGACTTGGTTTGAAATTCACTTGAAAACACATTAGTCATAGCATATATAAAAGAGACATGATCAAAGGTATATTTATAAGCTATGTGTACAAGACATCAAAAGAAATTTCTAGAATCAAGAATATCTAGCTCATGCCTAAGTTTGGTAAAAGTTTGTTCATCTAGTGGCTTGGTAAAGATATCTGCTAATTGATCTTTAGTGTTAATATATGCAATCTCGATATCTCCCTTTTGTTGGTGATCCCTAAGAAAATGATACCGAATGGCTATGTGTTTAGTGCGGCTATGTTCAACGGGATTATCTGCCATGCGGATTGCACTCTCATTATCACATAGAAGAGGAACTTTGGTTAATTTGTAACCATAGTCCCTAAGGGTTTGCCTCATCCAAAGTAGTTGCGCGCAACAATGGCCTGCGGCAATGTACTCGACTTCAGCGGTTGAAAGAGCCACAGAATTTTGCTTCTTTGAAGCCCAAGACACCAAGGACCTTCCCAAGAACTGGCAAGTCCCCGATGTGCTCTTTCTATTGATTTTGCACCCTGCCCAATCGGCATCGGAATAACCAATTAAATTAAATGTGGATCCCCTAGGATACCAAAGCCCAAACTTAGGAGTATAAGCCAAATATCTCAAGATTCGTTTTACGGCCGTAAGGTGAGATTCCTTAGGGTCGGCTTGGAATCTTGCACACATGCATACGGAAAGCATAATGTCCGGTCGAGATGCGCATAAATAGAGTAATGAACCTATCATCGACCGGTATACCTTTTGATCTACGGATTTACCTTCCGTGTCGAGGTCGAGATGCCCATTGGTTCCCATGGGTGTCTTGATGGGCTTGGCATCCTTCATCCCAAACTTGTTTAGAATGTCTTGAGTATACTTCGTTTGGCTAATGAAGGTGCCCTCTTGGAGTTGCTTCACTTGAAATCCTAAGAAATACTTCAACTCCCCCATCATAGACATCTCGAATTTCTGTGTCATGATCCTACTAAATTCTTCACATGTAGATTCGTTAGTAGACCCAAATATGATATCATCAACATAAATTTGGCATACAAACAAATCATTGTCAAGAGTTTTAGTAAATAAAGTAGGATCGGCCTTTCCGACTTTGAATCCATTAGCGATAAGAAAATCTCTTAGGCATTCATGCCATGCTCTTGGGGCTTGCTTAAGCTCATACAGAGCCTTAGAGAGCCTATAGACATGGTTAGGATACTCACTATCTTCAAAGCCGGGAGGTTGCTCAACATAGACCTCTTCCTTGATTGGTCCGTTGAGGAAGGCACTCTTCACGTCCATTTGGTAAAGCTTGAAGCCATGGTAAGTAGCATAGGCTAATAATATACGAATTGACTCAAGCCTAGCTACGGGTGCATAGGTTTCACCAAAATCCAAACCTTCGACTTGGGAGTATCCTTTGGCCACAAGTCGAGCTTTGTTCCTTGTCACCACACCATGCTCGTCTTGTTTGTTGCGGAAGACCCACTTGGTTCCTACAACATTTTGGTTAGGACGTGGAACTAAATGCCATACCTCGTTCCTAGTGAAGTTGTTGAGCTCCTCTTGCATCGCCATCACCCAATCCGAATCTTGAAGTGCTTCCTCTACCCTGTGTGGCTCAATATAGGAAACAAAAGAGTAATGCTCACAAAAATGTGCAACACGAGATCTAGTGGTTACCCCCTTATGAATGTTGCTGAGGATGGTGTCGACGGGGTGATCTCGTTGGATTGCTTGGTGGACTCTTGGGTGTGGCGGCCTTGGTTCTTCATCCTCCTTGTCTTGATCATTTGCATCTCCCCCTTGATCATTGCCGTCATCTTGAGGTGGCTCATCTCTTTGATCTTCTTCTTCATCAACTTGAGCCTCATCCTCATTTGGAGTTGTTGGAGATGCTTGCGTGGAGGAGGATGGTTGATCTTGTGCATTTGGAGGCTCTTCGGATTCCTTAGGACACACATCCCAAATGGACATGTTCCTTAGCGCGATGCACGGAGCCTCTTCTTCACCTATCTCATCAAGATCAACTTGCTCTACTTGAGAGCCGTTAGTTTCATCAAACACAACGTCACAAGAAACTTCAACTAGTCCTGAGGACTTGTTAAAGACTCTATATGCCCTTGTGTTTGAATCATATCCTAGTAAAAAGCCTTCTACAGTCTTAGGAGCAAATTTAGATTTTCTACCTTTTTTAACAAGAATAAAGCATTTGCTACCAAAGACTCTAAAATATGAAATATTGGGCTTTTTACTGGTTAGGAGTTCGTATGATGTATTCTTGAGGATTCGGTGTAGATACAACCGGTTAATGGCGTAGCAGGCGGTGTTGACCGCCTCGGCCCAAAATCGATCCGAAGTCTTGTACTCATCAAGCATGGTCCTTGCCATGTCCAATAGAGTTCGATTCTTCCTCTCCACTACACCATTTTGTTGTGGCGTGTAGGGAGAAGAGAACTCATGCTTGATGCCCTCCTCCACAAGGAAGCCTTCGATTTGTGAGTTCTTGAACTCCGTCCTGTTGTCGCTTCTTATTTTCTTGATCCTTAAGCCAAACTCATTTTGAGCTCGTCTCAAGAATCCCTTTAAGGTTTCTTGGGTTTGTGATTTTTCCTGCAAAAAGAACACCCAAGTGAAGCGAGAATAATCATCCACAATAACTAGACAGTACTTACTCCCGCCGATGCTTATGTAAGCTATCGGGCCGAATAGGTCCATGTGTAGGAGCTCCAGTGGCCTGTCAGTCGTCATGATGTTCTTGTGTGGATGATGAACACCAACTTGCTTCCCAGCTTGGCATGCGCTACAAATCCTATCTTTCTCAAAATGAACATTTGTTAATCCTAAAATGTGCTCTCCCTTTAGAAGCTTATGAAGATTCTTCATTCCAACATGGGCTAGTCGGCGGTGCCAGAGCCAACCCATGTTAGTCTTAGCAATTAAGCAAGTGTCGAGTTCAGCTCTATCAAAATCTACCAAGTATAGCTGACCCTCTAACATTCCCTTAAATGCTATTGAATCATCACTCCTTCTAAAGACAGTGACACCTACATCAGTAAATAGACAGTTGTAGCCCATTTGACATAATTGAGATACGGAAAGCAAATTGTAATCTAATGAATCAACAAGAAAAACATTGGAAATGGAATGGTCAGGTGAAATAGCAATTTTACCCAAACCTTTGACCAAACCTTGATTTCCATCCCCGAATGTGATAGCTCGTTGGGGATCTTGGTTTTTTTCATAGGAGGAGAACATCTTCTTCTCCCCTGTCATGTGGTTTGTGCATCCGCTATCGATGATCCAGCTTGAGCCCCCGGATGCATAAACCCACAAAACAAATTTAGTTCTTGACTTTAGGTACCCAAACGGTTTTGGGTCATTTGGCATTAGACACAAGAACTTTGGGTACCCAAACACAAGTCTTGGAGCCCTTGTGTTTGCCCCCAACAAACTTGGCAACTACCTTGCCGGATTTGTTAGTAAGCACATATGATGCATCAAAAGTTTTGAATGAAATGCTATGGTCATTTGATGCATTAGGAGTTTTCCTTTTAGGCAACTTAGCACGGGTTGGTTGCCTAGAACTAGATGTCTCACCCTTATACATGAAAGCATGATTAGGGCCAGAGTGAGACTACCTAGAATGAATTCTCCTAATTTTGCTCTCGGGATAACCGGCAGGATACAAAATGTAACCCTCGTTATCCTGAGGCATGGGAGCCTTGCCCTTAACAAAATTTGATAATCTTTTAGGAGGGGCATTAAGTTTGACATTGTCTCCTCTTTGGAAGCCAATGCCATCCTTGATGCCAGGGCGTCTCCCATTATAAAGCATACTACGAGCAAATTTAAATTTTTCATTTTCAAGTTCATGCTCGGCAATTTTAGCATCTAATTTTGCTATATGATCATTTTGTTGTTTAATTAAAGCCATATGATCATTAATAGCATCAATATCAACATCTCTACATCTAGTGCAAATAGAGACATGCTCAATGGTAGATGTAGAGGGTTTGCAAGAATTAAGTTCAACAATCTTAGCATGCAATATATCATTTTTATCTCTAAGATCGGAAATTGTAATATTGCAAACATCTAGTTCTTTAGCCTTAGCAAGCAATTTTTCATTTTCAATCCTAAGGCTAGAAAGAGAGATATTCAATTCTTCAATCTTAGCAAGTAAATCAACATTATCATCTCTAGGATTGGGAATTGAAACATTACAAACATTAGCATCAACCTTAGCATTAAGTTTAGCATTTTCATTTCTAAGGTTGGCAATAGTGTCATGGCAAGTGCTTAGCTCACTAGACAATTTTTCACATTTTTCAACTTCTAGAGCGTAAGCATTGTTAACCTTAACATGCATTTTGTTTTCCTTGATTAGGAAGTCTTCTTGGGAGTCCAAGAGTTCATCCTTCTCATGGATGGCACTAATTAATTCATTTAATTTTTCCTTTTGTTGCATGTTTAGGTTGGCAAAAAGGGTACGCAAATTATCCTCCTCATCACTAGCATTATCATCACTAGAGGACTCATATTTAGTGGAGGATTTGGATTTAACCTTCTTCTTTTTGCCATCCTTTGCCATGAGGCACTTGTGGCCGACGTTGGGGAAGAGAAGTCCCTTGGTGACGGCGATGTTGGCGGCGTCCTCGTCGGAGGAGTCTGTGGAGCTCTCGTCGGAGTCCCACTCGCAGCACACATGGGCATCGCCGCCCTTCTTCTTGTGGTACCTCTTATTTTCCTTTCTTCTCCCCTTCTTGTCGTCGCCCCTGTCACTGTCACTAGAAATAGGACATTTGGCAATAAAGTGACCGGGCTTACCACACTTGTAGCAAACTTTCTTGGAGCGGGGCTTGTAATCTTTCCCCCTCCTTTGCTTGAGGATTTAGCGGAAGCTTTTGATGATAAGCGCCATTTCCTCATTGTCGAGCTTGGAGGCGTCGATTGGTTGTCTACTTGATGTAGACTCCTCCTTCTTCTCCTCTGTCGCCTTGAATGCCACCGGTTGTGCTTCGGGCGTGGAGGAGGTGCCTTGCTCGATGATTTTCTTTGAGCCTTTAATCATTAGCTCAAAGCTCACAAATTTTCCTATAACCTCCTCGGGAGACATTAGCTTATATCTAGGATCACCTCGAATTAATTGAACTTGCGTAGGATTAAGAAAGATGAGGGATCTAAGAATAACCTTGACCATCTCATGGTCATCCCATTTTTCGCTCCCGAGGTTGCGCACTTGGTTCACCAAGGTCTTCAAGCGGTTGTACATAGCTTGTGGATCCTTCCCTTGGTGAAGCATGAAGCGACCGAGCTCCCCCTCGATCGTCTCCCGCTTGGTGATCTTTGTCATCTCGTCTCCTTCGTGCGCGGTCTTGAGTACGTCCCAAATTTCCTTCGCACTCTTTAACCCTTGCACCTTATTATACTCCTCTCGACTTAGAGAGGCGAGGAGTATAGTGGTGGCTTGGGAGTTAAAGTGGTGAATTTGGGCCACTTCGTCCGAGTCGTAGTCTTCATCCCCTACGGATGGTACCTGTACACCAAACTCAACAACATTCCATATGCTTGTGTGGAGTGAGGTTAGATGATGCCTCATTTTGTCACTCCACATATTATAATCTTCACCGTCAAAATCCGGTGGTTTGCCTAATGGAACGGAGAGTAAAGAAGTATGCTTTGAAATATGTGGGTAGTGTAGGGGAATCTTACTATACTTCTTGCGCTCATGGCGCTTAGAAGTAACGGACGGCGTGTCGGAGCCGGAGGTCGATGGTGATGAAGTGTCGGTCTCGTAGTAGACCACTTTCCTCATCTTCTTGTGCTTGTCGCCTCTCCGATGCGACTTGTGGGAAGAGGATTTCTTCTCCTTCCCCTTCCCCTTGTTGCGGGACTCTTCCGATGAAGTCTTCCCATGGCTTGTAGTGGGCTTGTCGCCGGTCTCCATCTCCCTCTTGGCGTGATCTCCCGACATCACTTCGAGCTGTTAGGCTCTAATGAAGCACCGGGCTTTGATACCAATTGAAAGTCGCCTAGAGGGGGGTGAATAGGGTGAATCTGAAATTTACAAACTTAATCACAACTACAAGTCGGGTTAGCGTTAGAAATATAACCGAGTCTGGGAGAGGGCGTAAAAACAAATCACGAGTGAGTGAAGAAGTGAGACGCAAGGATTTGTTTTACTGAGGTTCGGTTCTCGCAAACCTACTCCCCGTTGAGGAGGCCACAAAGGCCGGGTCTATTTCAACCCTTTCCCTCTCTCAAACGGTGCCTCAGACCGAGTGAGCTTCTCTTCTCAAATCAACCGGGAACGAAACTTCCCCGCAAGGACCACCACACAATTGGTGTCTCTTGCCTCGGTTACAATTGAGTTTTGATCACAAGAACAAATGAGAAAGAAAAGAAGCAATCCAAGCGCAAGAGCTCAAATGAACACAACAAATCTCTCTCACTAATCACTAAAGCTTTGTGTGGAATTGGGAGAGGATTTGATCTCTTTGGTGTGTCTTGTAATGAATGCTATAGCTCTTGTAAGGTGTAGAAGTGTAGAAACTTGGATGACTTGAATGTGGGGTGGTTGGGGTATTTATAGCCCCAACCACCACAAAGTGGCCGTTGGAAGGCTGCAGTCGCATGGCGCACCGGACAGTCCGGTGCGCCACCGGACACTGTCCGGTGCGCCAGCCACGTCAGCAGACCGTTAGGGTTCGACCGTTGGAGATCTATCTTGTGGGCCCGCCTGGCTGTCCGGTGGTGCACTGGACAGGCCCTATAGGCTGTCCGGTGTGCCACCCGCGCGTGCTCTGCTCCTTGGCGCGAAGTAGTCGTTGCTCCGCTGTCACACCGGACAGTCCGGTGAATTATAGCGGAGCGGATTCCCGAAGCTGGCGAGTTCAGAGACGCTCTCCCCTGGGCCACCGGACACTGTCCGGTGGTACACCGGACAGTCCGGTGAATTATAGCGAAGCTCCTCTGAAAATTCTCGAAGGTGAAGAGTTGGACGTAGAGTTCCCTGGTGCACCGGACACTGTCCGGTGGTGCACCGGACACTGTCCGGTGCGCCAGACCAGGGTGCCTTCGGTTGTCCCTTGCTCTTTTTGTTGAACCCTTTTCTTGGTCTTTTTATTGGCTTTTTGTGAACCTTTGGCACCTGTATAACTTATAGACTAGAGCAAACTAGTTAGTCCAATTATTTGTGTTGGGCAATTCAACCACCAAAATTAATTAGGAAAGAGGTGGAAGCCTAATTCCCTTTCATCATCATCCAAACAAGAATATCATGACGACCAACAGACCACTTGAGCTACTCCACATGGATCTATTCGGCCCGATCGCTTATATAAGCATCGGCGGGAGTAAGTATTGTCTTATTGTTGTGGATGATTATTCTCGCTTCACTTGGGTATTCCTTTTGCAGGAAAAATCTCAAACCCAAGAGACCTTAAAAAGATTCTTAAGACGGGCTCAAAATGAGTTTGGATTGAGAATCAAAAAGATTAGAAGCGACAATGGAACGGAGTTCAAGAACTCTCAAATTGAAGGATTTCTTGAGGAGGAGGGCATCAAGCATGAGTTCTCTTCTCCCTACACACCTCAACAAAATGGTGTAGTAGAGAGGAAGAATAGAACTCTTTTGGATATGGCAAGAACCATGCTTGATGAGTACAAGACACCGGACCGGTTTTGGGTAGAGGCAATTAACACCGCTTGCTACTCCATCAACCGGCTCTACCTTCACCGAATCCTCAAGAAAACATCATATGAACTCCTCACCGGTAAAAAGCCCAATGTTTCTTATTTTAGAGTTTTTGGGAGCAAATGCTTTATTCTTATTAAGAGAGTTAGAAATTCCAAATTTGCCCCTAAGGCAATGGAAGGCTTTTTACCTAGTTATGACTCAAACACAAGGCCATATAGAGCATTCAATAGGTCCACTGGATTAGTTGAAGTTTCTTGTGACTTTGTGTTTGATGAGACTAATGGCTCCCAAGTGGAGCAAGTTGATCTTGATGAATTAGATGATGAAGAGGCTCCATGCGTTGCACTAAGGAAAACATGTCCATTGGGGATGTGTGTCCAAAGGAATCCGAAGAGCCTCCACAAGCACAAGATCAACCATCATCCTCCATAAAAGAATCTCCACCAACTCAAGATGAGGAAATGACTCAAGAAGAAGAGGATGAAGATCAAGACTATAAGCCACCTCTAGAGGAGGACATTGATCAAGGGGGAGATGAAGATGATCAAGACAAGGAAGATAATCTAGAAATTCAAGACCAATGACTACCGCACCCAAGAGTCCACCAAGCAATTCAAAGAGATCACCTCGTCAACTCCATACTTGGTGACATTCACAAGGGGGTAAGCACTAGATCTTGAGTTGCTCATTTTTGTGAACATTACTCTTTTGTGTCTTCTATTGAGCCATATAGGATAGAGCATGCACTTAGAGGTCCGGACTGGGTGGTGGCAATGCAAGAGGAGCTCAACAACTTCACGAGGAATGAGGTATGACATTTAGTTCCACGTCCTAACCAAAATGTTGTAGGTACCAAATGGGTATTCCGCAATAAACAAGATGAGCATGGTGTGGTGACTAGGAACAAGGCCCGACTTGTTGCCAAAGGGTATTCACAAGTCAAAGGTTTGGATTTTGATGAAACCTATGCACTCGTAGCTAGGCTTGAGTCAATTCATATATTACTTGCCTATGCTACTTACCATGGATTTAAGTTGTATCAAATGGACGTGAAGAGTGCTGTTGGGGCGAAGGCAAAGACGCTACCCTTCGCTCTAGGCCTTCGTCACCTCACCGCACCAACAGAGGCAAGATGACCGGCGCGGCCCACCCTTCGTCCTCCTCACTGCAAGGCGAAGGCCTACGACGAAGTCTCTCCATCCCACGTCCTCACCTGACCTGGAGGCCCACGCGGGATTTGGCCCACTGTAATAGGCCCTGCATGGAGAAGCGTGTTATGGGCCTGATTTGTAATAGGCCCTGCATGGAGAAGCGTGTTATGGGCCTGATTTGTAATAGCTTTTATAATGACGGTGTGTAACCCTCCCTCATGGGAATATTCTAGGGATAGTCCAGGTGCCCGAGGGCATAAACGTCCTTACAATGGGACGTTGGGCACTCGTGCACCTATAAATACCCTCGTACAGTGCCCTTGAGAGGCCAGATTAACAGAGCAATTGCCATCTCGAGTTAAACCTTGCTTGCACTCTTTCCACTCCCCCATTGGATCAACTTGCCCAGGAGAGCAAGTTCCAACATTGGCGCCCATCGTTCGTGCTACGAACAAACCACCCACGATGGCACCCAAGAGAGCTACTTCGAAGGTAGCCCCATCCGTCGATGAAGCAGCAAAGGCAGCACTGCTAGCTGATAAAAAGGGCAAGGCCCTCGCAGACAACACCCCTCAAGAAGCCTGCAAAGACGAAGCTCACAGCAAGAGACAGCGCAACGATCAACCCACTCCCGAAGGCACCCTCCGCACCTACAGCTCCGGAGGACAACCACAAGCACCACCCCCGGGATTTGCTCCACCAGAGGACGAAGATGCAATAGAGGACGGCGAAGTCATCGGCATCTCGACCGAAGAACAGCTATAGCTACGGGCCCTGCGCATCAAGAACCACAACCTCCAAAAGCAGAAAGACATCCTCGAGGCCAAGCGCCAATGTGTCACCGCGCAAGCCAAAGTGTGCCACATGATACGGGACGAGGAGCAGAAAGCCCAGGAACTCGAGCAAGAGATTGCGCTCATGTAGAGCGAAGGCCAGCACGATCTGCAGCATGGCCCACCCCTCCAATAGCGCACGCCAGCCGGAGACTTATTCATTCCCCAGCACGGACCATTCATTCCGTACGCTGCAGCTTTCCAAGGCATCAACTACCTTGATGAGCGAAGCCCCCTGGCGCCGCAACTCCAAGTGTCACCATGGCTCGCCAACTTCAGGGCAGGGACCTACCCCAAGTACAACCGTAGCACCGACCCAGCACAATACATCATGAGCTATCAAGTTGTCGTTGCATCATCCGGAGGGGACGACGCCACAATGGCCAAGTCCTTCATCATCGCCCTCGAGGGTCCGGCCTTGACCTAGTACTCTAGGTTGCCCCCATTGTCCATTGACTCCAGGAGAAGTCTCCGAGACAAGTTTCTGCTCAACTTTCAAGGGTACCGCCCAGACACCGATGCCTTGGCCGAGCTGTCACTCTGCAAACAGCAAGAGAAGGAAACCTTACGGGAGTACTACCGCAAGTTCCTGACTCTCAAGTCACAACTGCCTTCGGTTGACGACCAAATTGCCATACACTACGCCATCAGTGGCCTTCGGGCTGGCGTCCTATATAGTCACTGCATCAGGGACCCACCCAAAAATCTCCAAGAGCTCTATTAGTTGTTCGAGAAATACGCCAGATCCGAAGAGCTCCATCAGCGCAAGGTTGAGTCTCAGAGAAAGCCCAAGGACCCCCTCCCCCCCCCCCCCCGCAGTCCAGCCAAACCTGGACAAGGCCTTCACAGTCAGACTCCGGACGAGACAACCGCAGTCAGCAGCAAGTGCATAACATAGCCAACCAGCACCCCACCGACGAAGCCGCTCGCCATCAATACTATCCCTCCCAGGGCCGCGGTAATGGCACGCGTGGCCGGGACCGGGGACGAGCGCAGCAGCCGCGCAGATATTACTGCATGTTTCATGGTGAAGACTGTGTGCACCCAACAAGGGATTGCCAGGAAACAAAGGCCACCAGGGATAGGATGTCTCGGGAACAACCAGCCGACAATCAAAGAGTTGTCGCGCACAATTATCACCACCATCAACCATACAACAACGCCCATATCCAGCACCCACCCAATCACGCATATCAGCATCATCAGGAAGTACAAGTCCTCCCACCCCCGCCTCTGCCTCTGCATCACCCAAACCCACACCACCAAAATCACCCACCAGCGCCAAAGCAGGAAGACTTCGCCGATCAGCCATATCGCGGAGTCATCCATATGATCACCGGAGGGTCCAGCGTTGACTTCGAGACGAAGCGGCAAAAGAGGGATCACTACCGAAGCGTCAACCATGTCGCCCTCACCGGCCCAGTCATGCAGACGAAGTGGTCACATGTGCCACTAACCTTCGACGCCAGAGATGTTGATCTGCGCAGCACACCCCATGTCGACGCCGTGGTAATCAACTGCAGTGTGGCAGGCTAGGACCTGCACAAAGTCCTAGTTGACAACGGCAGCCAGGCAGACATCATCTTCCTGCACGCCTTCGACCGCATGGGCATCAGCCACAGCTTACTCAAGCCTTCGGATAACCCTCTATATGGCTTCGGCGGCAAGGGCACTTTCCCTGTGGGCAAGATAGAGCTACCCCTGTCATTCGGCGTAGCACCCAATGCGTGAAGCGAATAGGTCACCTTTGACATCGTTGACATGGTCTACCCCTACAACGCCATAATGGGTCGGGGCTCCATCAACAAATTTGAAGCGGCCATTCACGGCTTGTACCTCTGCATGAAAATCCCAGGCCCGCAGGGTGTGATAATGGTTTACGGCAACCAGCAGACTGCGCACAACATTGAGCGAAACGTACACTGCCTTACAACGCAGCGCGAAGTCTCCGAGGTGACCCGTCCAACCACCGACGAAAAAGTGAAGGCACAGCTGCAGAGCAACGACGGTACGAAGACAGTCCCCCTCGACCCAGCAACGCCCAAGCAGACGGTTGTAATAAGCGAAGACCTGACTTCGCAGGACGAGGAGAAACTCATCTCCTGTCTCTCTAGAAACAAGGACGTCTTCGCCTGGTCCGCCCACGACCTGGTCGGAGTCAGCCGCACAGTCATCGAGCACAGTCTGGGCATCGACCCTTCGGTGCACCCAAAAAAGCAGCGGCTGCGCAAAATGTTCGATGAAAAGATGAAAGCCGCCAAAGCCGAAGTGCACCGCCTGCTGGAGGCCAATTTCATTGAACCAATCGCCTATCCTACGTGGCTCGCCAACGTAGTCATGGTGCAAAAGAAAAGTGGCAAATGGCGGATGTGCATCGATTTCACCAGCCTCAACAAGGCCTGCCCCAAGGACAATTTCCCGCTGCCACGGATCGACAAGATAGTCGATAGTGCAGCCGGATGCGAAGTCATGTCACTTCTTGACTACTTCTCCAGCTACAACCAGATATATATGAAGGAGGAAGACAAGGCCAGCACCAGTTTTATCACACCCTTCGGCACGTACTGCTTCATCAGAATGCCGAAGGGACTCAAGAACGCTGGCTCAACCTTCTCTTGCCTCACCAAGACGGTGCTCGAGAGCCAGGTGGGCCGCAACATTTTCACGTACGTGGACGACATCGTCGTCGCAAGCAGAAATAAAGAAGACCACCTGGCTGACCTCGCAGAAACATTTGCAAACATGTGGGACGCACGACTTCGCCTCAACCCCGAGAAGTGAGTCTTCGGTGTTCGCCAAGGGAAGATACTAGGATACTTGGTGTCGCACCGCGGGATCGAGGCCAACCCGAGCAAGTTTCAAGCAATCATTAACATGACCCCTCCGCAGTCAGCCAGGGACGTCCAGCGTCTAACAGGCAGATTAGCCGCCCTTAATAGATTCATTTCCAAGTCCACACAATGGAGTCTACCTTTCCTCAAGACACTGCGCGGTGCAAAAGACTTCGCATGGGGACCAGAACAAGCGGCAGCCTTCGCATCACTCAAGCAGCACCTGTCAGAATTGGCAATTCTTACCAGTCCCGACTCCTCGCTGCCTCTGCTGCTCTACGTCGCAGCCTTGCCACATGCAGTCAACGCAGCATTGGTCCAAGAGCAAGATAGAGAGGGCACGACCCGGCAGTGTCTAGTCTACTACGTCTCCAAAGTCCTCACGACTTCCAAATGCAACATGACGGAATTAGAAAAATTTCCTACGCAGTCGTCATGGCATCGTGCAAGTTGCTCCACTATTTCGAGGCATTTAAGGTGCGGGTCACCTCGGACAGAGGACTAGGCAAACTATTCAGAAACTCGGAGGCGTCCATCCGAATCGCCAAATGGGCAGCCGAACTCTCCGGGTACCATATCACCTTCGAGCCTAGGACAGCAATCAAGTCGTAAGTCCTCGCAGACTTCATCGTCGATTGGACAGGGCCGACACGGCAACAAGAAGAGCCCTCAGAGAAGGTGTGGACCATCCACTGTGACGGCGCATGGTGCCATGCGGGGGCAGGCGCGGCTGCAATCATCACCTCACCCACAGGCATCAAGCACAGATACGCAGCACGACTTAGCTTTGCTCTGGAGTCTGACAGGTGCACCAACAACATAGCAGAGTACGAAGCCGTCATTCTGGGCCTTCGCAAGCTGAAAGCACTCAGCGTCACCACCTGCATAGTCAAGACAGATTCCAAAGTCGTTGCCGGCCAGGTCAAAAAAGAATATTCTG
The DNA here is from genome assembly GCA_029449295.1 of Zea luxurians. Lineage (NCBI taxonomy): Eukaryota > Viridiplantae > Streptophyta > Magnoliopsida > Poales > Poaceae > Zea > Zea luxurians. Next base: position 6,503,672 of record JAOPSE010000124.1, read on the forward strand.
CAAAAGACCCGCACTCATGCAGTATCTTACGGCTGTTCGCAGTCTTGAGAGACAATTCAAGGGTTTCACCTTGCAGCATGTGGACCGCGCCAGGAACGAAGAGGCCGACGCATTGGCCAAAGCAGCGGCCAGAGGCGAAGCCTTGCCCTCCGACGTGTTCTACCATGTCATTAGCACACCAGTCGTCCACAATCTAGAGAGTCTACAAGTAACCAACGCCACCAAGGGCCATCGCATCGTCAACCTCATCATGACTGAAGATTGGCGGGCCCCAATAATCCTGTTCCTGCAAGGATATTACCACCCAAGTGACGTCAACGAGGCCAAGCACCTCAAGCACCGAAGCCGGGACTTCGTACTTATTGAGGGCCAGCTATACAAGAAGGGGGTCAGTCAACCCATGCTTAAATGTGTCACCGAAACCGAAGGCATCCAGATCTTGCGCGAAGTCCACAGCGGAACCTGCGGCTCTCACTCAGGGCCCAGGACCCTCGCTGCCAAGGTGCTCCGTCAAGGATTTTACTGGCCCGCTATAATCTGTGCCGCAAATCGAGTCACGAGGTCGTGCGAAGCTTGCTAGAAGTTTTCTCTCCGCTCCGGCAACCCTTCGCAGTTCACCAAGCTGATTGCCCACACATGGCCACTTCAACGCTGGGGGCTGGATATTGTCGGGCCACTACCTACGGCTCAAGGGAACCTCAAGTTCACCTTCGTCGTCGTCGAATATTTTACCAAGTGGATCGAGGCCAGGGCAGTATCCACAATAACGTCGAAGACTGCCCAGAGGTTCTTCTGGCAAAACATTGTTTGCCGGTTCAGAGTCCCGTCCGAGCTCACAGTCGACAATGGAAAACAGTTTGACTACTAGGACTTTAGGGACTTCTGCTTCTCCATCGGCACCAAGCTTGCCTTTGCCTCGGTATACCACCTGCAATCCAGCGGCGGCGTCGAGCGTGCCAACGGCAAGATTTTCACTGCAATCAAGAAAAGGCTTCTCGATGACAGGAAGGGTAAATGGGACGACCAGCTACCTGAAGTAGTCTGGGCACTAAACACGACCAAATGCCGAGCAACTGGATTCACTCCTTTTTGTCTACTATATGGATTGGAGGCCATGACCCCGCAAGAAATAAAGCATGGGTCACCCCGAACAAGCGCATCAGCCGTCCCCGACGTAGATGAACCAACGTCCAAAGACCTCATCGACGGAGACCACGTCTTCGCCCTGCAGACCCTCAACAAATACCAAGCTCAAATGAAGGCCTGGCACGACCATGCAGTCGTCCCAAGAGAGTTCAATGAAGGAGACCTCGTACTCGTCCGAACCACCCAGATAGAGTCACGGGGCAAGCTAGAGCCAAAGTGGGAGGGTCCATTCATCGTCAAGTCAAAGGCATCCCCCAGCGCGTACAGGCTAACAACGCCATCCGGTGAAGACCTAGAGTATTCCTGGAATATTGACAATCTCCGCAAATTTTTTGTTTAAATCCTCAGGGCCCACTCGCCCTTGTAATCCACCAAACAGTAATATTCTGGCTCGCACTCTTTTCCTCCCGAGGGGTGAGGTTTTTAACGAGGCGGAGCCATGTAATATACCTGCAAAAATCCCCCGCAAAAACTAAGACGCAACATGTCGAAAAAGATTGCATCGACGGTCTTCAGCATTCGACCACTCCGAAGTCACCGCGAGAGGCAGCGCAGACTACCCTCGCGTGCGACACTCCATGCAAAAGTCGCCTAAGGGTGCAGCCAGAATAGCACAACAAGTGCGTTAATCAAAGTCTTTTATTTAAAAGACACTCCGTGCAAAAGTCGCCTAAGGGTGCAGCCGGAATAGCACAACAAGTGCGTTAATCGAAGTCTTTTATTCAAAAGACACTCCGTGCGAAAGTCGCCTAAGGGTGCAGCCGGAATAGCACAACAAGTGCGTTAATCGAAGTCTTTTATTTAAAAGACACTCTGTGCAAAAGTCACCTAAGGGTGCAGCCGGAATAGCACAACAAGTGCATTAATCGAAGTCCTTTATTCAAAAGACACTCCGTGCGAAAGTCGCCTAAGGGCGCAGCCGGAATAGCACAACAAGTGTGTTAATCGAAGTATTTTATCTAAAAGACACTCCATGCAAAAGTCGCCTAAGGGTGCAGCCGGAATAGCACACCAAGTGCGTTAATCGAAATTTTTTATTTAAAAGACACTCCACGCAAAAGTCGCCCAAGGGTGCAGCCAGAATAGCGTTAATCGAAGTCTCTCATTAAAAAGACACTCCGCACAGAGTCGCCCACAAGCGTAGCCGGACCAACACAGGCGTACAAATACGGCCAACAGGCCACATCACCATACAAATTACAATTACATACACATGGCGAGGGCATCAATATTACATCGGCTCAACCTTCGGGATGATACCCATCTCCATGTAATTAAACAACATTATCCTCAATTCCTCACCCTCAAAAAGCTTCCGAAGATCCCCCTTGCCTATGCTCGCCCCAATTGGTGAGGACAACAATTCTCGTTTGCTAACCCGGTCTACTCGGAGACGGCCACGCTCCATCCCCATACGGCGGCGCCTGCCACTTCGCGAAAATTCACCCACACTATGTTTTCCCACCACCCTTCGCCGCCTACACCCAGTACTCGCACTAGGAAGATCCCCAGCACCCTCCACACGCGGTGAAGTCTCTGCCACAGCCACATCCAACGCAACAAAATAATCCAAACCTTCATCTGAGGACTCCTCAGTCCAAGGAAACAAGCTCCCAGATTCGCCATCAGACTCAAAACACTCAGACACAGAACCAAACAAACTATCATCAGCAGGCACTACGGTTGAGGCCGCCGCAAAATCAGTATTGTCAGTAGCGGTTGCTTGCGCAGGCCCAAACGTCGGAACCTGTGCAACAACAGAGGTTCAGTATCACACAGACAAAAGTTTACGCTTAAAATCCCTAACCCCTATTCCGCCACCTGCGAAGGCTCGACTGCCGCCGTGGGGTCTTCGGCAGCTGGTTTGACCACCGCCTTCGAGGCGTCCTCACCCGTCGGCGCAGGGGCTGGCGCGGGGTCTTCGCCAGCTCCAGTCGGCACGGGGGTCATCGAGAGGCCCTTGCCCGCATCGGACGGCGACGCCAGCTCCACCCCCAAGCCCTCGGGCAGCATGCTGTCTATATCGCCAAGGTCCTCGACCTCTTCGTCATGCGCCATCTACAGCAATAGCACATTCATTCAGCAAAACCACACATACCCAAACATACCCACACATATAACCACACAAAATGAGCCTTTACCTGATCCATTGCCCGGTCGGACCTCTCTCGGCCGTGAGGACCCCACATCCTGTCGAAGAGCGCCCCCGTCGACCGCTTAAGCACCGAGTCCTCGACCTGGAAGATTTCACGTTCGAAGCCTTCGTCCGACTGGTCAAAGACCTCGAAATGCCCGCACCCCTCGCGGGACAAAGCATTCACGGCCCCCTCGCAGGTGACGAGGGAGGCAAAGGACATGAGGCCTATCACGATTGTCGGTAGCACCTCTAGCTCCTCCTGCAGCCACTCAAGGAAGCGGAGGCCCACCTCTTGGCCGGGCGCTTCGAAGGCAGCGGTCCGCGCACCCAGCTCTCGGTACACATCCACGAGCTGTGCATGCGTCCGCTCGACCTCCGCGCGCGTCGAGGCCTCGGTTTTGTCCACGCGGATGCGTAGGCCAACGAGCCGTGCCTCCAGCTCTTCGGTGCGTTGGCGAGCGAGACTGGCCTCCGCCCGCGCAAGTTTAGCCTCGGCTTGAGCAGCCTGCGTGTCGGCAATGGCCTTGTTCGCGTCCCTCCTCTCATCCGCCAACTGACGCCGGAGCTCCCCCTTCTCGGCCTCTGTAGCAGCCAACCTCTCCGTCAACCTGCGGCTTTTGTTTTCCGCAGCCGACTTCTCCCGAACAGCATCCGTATGTTGCGCCTGGAGATGCTCGATTTCGGCAGCAAGCTCCAAAGTCAGAGCACCCGACACAACATGGTCGGCGAAGTCGGCCGCCTGCCACAAAAAACCATGAGATTCGCAACCACATAAAAACAATGAACTATCGAAGTCCAACACGACTTACATGCTTCAGCTGCTGCGACGCATGCCTCAACTGCTGGGACACAGAGCCCACCACATCTTTAGCAGCGGCGGCCGACGAAATCTCGCCGCTCGCACAGAAGTCGGACCATGGGTCATGCGAAGCACCCTTCGCCACACCCGCCGCCGCTGGCAAAGTGGCCGCTGCCGTAGTCGGGACAACAGCCAGCTGCCCCGCATCTGACCCTGCACCATGATCTTATTTTAGACCTAGCCATCATCAAAAAAACTTACCAATGAGGTAATCCCCCACGCAGATGTCCGTGTCAAAGTCGGCAACACGCGCTGTCGCCACGTCAGAGCGCGCCGGCGACGGCGGCCTTCGCTCCTTCGCGGGCTCGGCCGAGGGCAGCTTGCCCGCGCCAGAGGCAGCAGCCCTCGCACCACCCGAAGACTTGCTAGGCCCGGGGGCGGTCGGCTTCGCGGCCAACGGTGGTTTGCTGCTGCTAGGGTCGGCAGACTTCGTGCCTCCCCACGCCTTCTTCGCTTCGTGGAAAGGGTCCCCGACCCTAGTGACCACCCGGCGCTTCCGTACCGCATCTTGACGATCCCTCTCCATCACTGCCGATACAACAGCAGCAATATTCCACCCATAAGGAAAAATCTTCAACTCACGAGCCATACGAGACATAAACATGTTGTAACACCCCTGGTGTTACTGTCACTAAAACTTGAGCATGGCATCATAAACATTGGCATTGCATATGTTTGACACACCTAGAGTGCATTTACTAGGTAAAAATTTCAAACAAGTTGTATTGTTTTGGTGTTTTGCAAACAAGACCCTGGAATAGGAAACTCAACCCTAAATAGGAATTAAAGGGGTAAGACATAACCCAAATTAAGAAAACCTAAAAGCTTTAGGGAAATGGTCACAAAATGTTCCCAAAAATGAACTTGAATCACTTTTGTACCCCTGGGATACCAAAAATCCCCATTTGAACCCTGGAAAACCCTAAAACTAAAACCTAGGGGCTTATGTGCAAAATTGATGCACATTTGGACTAAAGTGCAAAAACCAAGTTAATAAAGTATCTTAAGTCACTTGATTCACTAAGGTGTGAATTTGGAATCCAAACCCTAAGATTTGGATTTATTTGCAAAAAGGTACCTAATTGTGAATTCAGCCTAAGTCTGGATTTCAGATTAATGAGCTCAACTTTGGAGCCTTGCAACTTTTAAAATATAGGGTTTTTGCCCTAGGGCACCACATCAAAGTTGTAGAGTAAACATAGGTGAACAATTTTGCTTAAGGATGTGAGTTCATTTATTGAGAAAAATTTTGAGATAATTAAGGCTGAAGTTGGGCTGTCAGGGTATCAATGTCTGAATTTTCAGACATTCAGTGTAATCACTGAGACTTTACGCATGAATTCAAGCTCGAATTGTTGAGAATTTGATCAAGATTGCTATGACAAAATTGTAGCTGGATTGTCAGGCTATAATTTTGGTACAGAGAGCTAGCTTAGTTACCACACAAAATTGGGAGGAAACCATGCTCCAAAAGGCTCTGTCAGGCGACAGAATCGGTTCTGCCATGGTACAGTGACCGAATTAAGTTCAGAACACTCCCTCGCCGTCGATCACTCCTCCGCCGCGATTCGTGCCGTCAGCGTTAGGACTCGCGCTCGGGTGGGTGGATAAGGACATACGGTGAAAGATCCTTGCCGGCGGTGAGCTGGAGATCACTCCGGTGACTCACCGTGGCTTTCTCTTCTACTTTGCGGCGGAGCAGATAAGCTCGCCGGTGAACCGCCGTGTCTCGGCCCTGCGCCGTGTGTCCTAACCGCGCCACCGCATCGCCGTGACTCCCTCTAAACTCCCCGTTGACCACCGAAGTTACTGCCACGACGGTGAACACGTGTTCACTACACCAGCGTTCTTCCTCACTTCCGACCGCCGCGCGTCTCGTCCAAAATTCGCGGCCACCGCCCGTTCTCCCTATAAATTGAGCTTGGGACTAGCTTCACAACGTCATTGCGCACCCCCACACCTAGTATTACTCCCAGTCGATCACCACCAAGCTCCAATTTCATGTTCTCCCTAATCCAGTTCAAGAACACTGTGAAACCAACCTCACCACGGTCAGCCCCAATTCGGTTAGTTCATCCCTCTCTCTCCCTTGTTTGAGCACTCTAGTTGCTCTGTGATGCTTGCCGAGCCATCAATTCAAACTAAGAGACCACCAATCGTCGGGAACACGACGATCTAGCCGCCATGCTCTCGGTCACCGTGGCCAGAGCTCCTTAGTTGGTCATTAGTGCAATTAAGTTAGGGGAAATACTCTTTAGGTCACGGATTTGGTTAAGTCCGAAGTTGAGCGCCGGTCTTGGCCTCCTCCGGCCGGTCTGCGTGCTCGCCGGAGTTCATCCTCCGCGCGACGCTGTCGGGGACCTTCCCCTGTGAAGGATTAGAAACCTGAGGGTGTTTCTGTAATCCGTCAGCGACACAGAAAATAGTAATAGAAGTCTTTTCTAATTAGCCGAAACTGTGAGGGCCTCTGCACAAATCTGCCCCGCGGGCGCGGGCGCGCGCGCGTCTTTCCCTTTGGACTGGGCTGTGTGGGCTGAAATCAGCCCACTACTGTTGCTACCTTTTCCTTTTCTTTTTATTCCAGAGCTAAAACAATTATAGAAAAATGTAGAAAAATCCTAAAATTGTGAAACCAATTTTCCTAGGCTTCTTATTTTCCCTAGAATTTAATAAAAATAGTTTCATGATTTTTAGGTTAAATTAGGAATTTTAAGGTATTTAAAATAGTTTAAGGTAGTAGTTCTGGATTTTTAAAAGATACATGGTAATCCCAAAAATGCTCAAACTTTTTATATGAGTTCCTCATATTATTTAGAAGCCTTGGGTAGAGTTTGGGTTGATTTGGACCTTGTTTGATCACTAAACCCCAAAACCCCCCTGCCCTGTGAACTCCTTTACTGACTCCGCCAACCCTAAGTTCTCGGAGTTCCGTGAAGGAAAGTTGTATTCAAGACTTAGATAATAAATTTGTATTATCTTCGCACTCTCATGAGCATTACATGGCATTCATTCTTATATACATATGTATGGTTATGATTAGAACACGAGGAAGAAGTGGAAGCCACTGAAGAGCAAGTACCACCACCTTTGGAAACTCAGGCTGAGAATTGTTTCTACTTCGATATTTGTGGATCCGAGCCTGACTCACCCATAAACAAAGGCAAGCCCCGGTGCATTTGCCACCTCCTTGTGTTTTAAAAATCTTTTTCACTTGCTTGATGCATTAGGTGATAGGAGTTGATTGCTAAAACAATTCCTGCATTACTTTCCTTGAACTTGATTACCTTCCTTGATCACCTGTTTTACAAAAGATTTTTGATGCTTAGCATTGCTTTAGAAAAACAAAATGTTTTGTTTTTACAAAAGTTGATGTGGCAAAAGTGGGTGGGATGTTTTCGAAAATAAAACTTGATGGTGAATCCATCACGGCCGTGATGGATTCAACATCGGAAAAGATGTACCTCTGCCAGGTACCAAGTTTTTGGGGTTGAAATGATTAAGCTGAGACCGGGCGGGTGACTTGCACGAGAAGAGAGTCTCGGTGTAGTGTCTCCGTCTGAGTCGATTAAGGACCTTGTAGATGTAGGCCTGCTGACCGAGGACCCTTTAACTGGTCACATGCCTTGTCATGGGTAAGCCTTGCCTCGGGCAGACTAAGGCCAGAATAAGATAACACGAAATGGGCGTGGAGCGATGGCGAGAGTAGCGTGTACCCTCCATGGCAAGAGGCTGGACGGTGGTGTATCTATGCTCTCGGTTTGCGTGAACCTGATCTGGTCTTATGAAACCCGGTGGCGGGTTGACATATGCAAGGGTTAAGTGCTACATATGTCGTGTGATCGGAGATCCTCAGCTGAGTATAATCGATTCGGATCGCCGTACCTCCGCGGTTATGGAGACTTGGCCACTGACTTACACGTAGCAATCCAGTGAAGATGAAGGGTTGATAAGAAATTGGCTAGTGTAGGTCAAGTGATTGAACTAGGGTAGAAAGAACTCTAGCTGCAGGTAATTTTACTTAACCTGACAATAAAATTGGATTTTAAGGATCCACTTTAGTAAGCAATTCTGCAAACAGAGTCTTTGATTATTGAAAGGCCTTACCTTGACTCCCATATAACCAGCATACCCTTGAGAGTCTTTTCTTTAGTCGGGTAAGACTTGCTGAGTAATTCCATACTCAGGGTTTATTCCCCCGTTGTTTTTAGGTGAGGAGACAACAAACTTTTGTTGTTTTTGTACCAAGGCGGTGAAAAATGAGGACAATCAAGAATGAAGCTGCTGGAGGGCCGAGTCCTCCTTAAAAACTTCTATGTAAAGAACTTAATGGGAGGAGTTTTTGCCTCCTAGGTATTGTAATAATACTTTTTCAGCACTCGCTTTATACACTGGTCTGTAATAAATGACTTACTCTTACTTTTTAAATAAATGTAAGTTTATGTAATCACTTCCGCATTTCCGCATCTCCGATGAACATATTGTCTGTCAGACGGGTGAAACGTTCCTGGAAAGGTAAGAGAAAAGATACCGAACTTGTCAAGTGATTCAGGAACATCTACAGGGTTGTCTGATGTCTGTTGGACAAGGACAACTGTAGGTGGGCCTAATGACTTGGGAGTTTCCGTCACAGCTGGTATCGGAGCGTAGCCCTTCTTGGCAGATATTATGTAGCATCTTCAAAAAGATTTTCTTAAACTTATCTAGAAAATTTCTTCTCTTCTTACCTAAGGATCTCTGAAGAGTTTATTTCAAAGACCAGATAGGAAGAGTGCAATGTATAGAAGGTTGAATCAACTAAGGTTGATTCTGTAATTATTCATGCATCATGCTAAGAATTATACTAATAAAATTTTCCCCCTTAGAAAATGCCGCCGCGTACAAGGAAAACTGCGCGAAAGCATACTGGGCCTATCGGTGTACCTCGACACCAACTTGCCCCACGGGAAGAGGATAGCAGTAGCGGAAGCAATGATCCGATTGGAGAGCTTGAAGCTCGAGTGAATCAGCTTCAAACAGAATTGCAACGCAGGACCAATTTATGGGTCGTGGATGGCGACCGAATAAATGAATTAAGAAGTTACATCTGCAGCCTGCAAGATCAACTTGCTGATCGGGATTTGGCGCTTGATTGGGCGGTACAGTCTCGTTCAGTAGCCTGGGCTAAGGAAGCGAAGGCTCGAGCCCGAGTCGAAGAACTTAGCACTGCTATTGACAACTTGCAGGCGTATTGCAATACTTTACATGAGGAAGTTCATGTACTGTATTCGCAATTACACCCAAATGCCCCTGCGGATTCTGTCAGGTCAGAAGCCGGACCCTCGCATGTTGCGGGAGAAGCGCTTGGTGGTGAGTTAGACCTTTTTAGGCCCCCTCCTTCTATGAGGCTGGTCGATGAATGGTCTCCCACACCTGACGACGAAGCTGCCAAGAGCAACCAGAAGCAGGAGTAGTAGTGTAGTAGTAGAAATAGAAGTAGTATGCTGTATAATAGGTTGAACTATTGTATAATGGGTAATGTATCCTGTTGTATAACATCGAGTCTGTATCATTACTCTTGATAGTAATGTAAAATGGAAGGTTTCTCTGGCATATTATATTTATTTCAAATGTTCTTTGCCTCAGATGCCTACCAGGACTCGAGGACAGGATGCAGCAGGAACTTCTGGGGGGAGGGAGGTTACCCCAAATCCACCTCCAGTTCCTCCCACATTGGCCGAGGCGATTGCCGCCTTGGTGAACGCAACTGCAGACAATACACGCTTTCTGAGAGAAATGGCGGGCCAACAATTCCAGCAGCAGGGTGGAAGGGGTTATCAACAGGGCCCCCGTGAAACCACATATTTGGATTTCTCTGAAACCCGTCCACCACTATTTGTCAAGGCAGAGGACCTGTTGGAAGCAGATGAATGGATACGGGTTATTGAGCAAAAATTTGGTCTTCTACGCTGTTCAGAGACACAGAAGCCTTTATTCGCAGCGCAACAACTGCGCAGCCCTGCCAGCACCTGGTGGGGAAATTTCGTGGCTATTCAACCTGCTAACCATCAAGTAACATGGGAAGAATTTAAAGTGGCCTTCTGTGAACACTATATCCCGGAGGGTGTTCTTCATATGAAGCAAGAAGAGTTCATGAAGCTAAAACAAGGAGGAGATACTGTCAATCAGTATCTCAATAAGTTCAATCACCTGTCGCAATATGCAATCGATCAGGTGAACACTGATTTAAAAAAGAAGAATTGCTTTATGAGAGGTCTAAATGATCGATTGCAGAGAAAAATGGCCACCTGCATAGATCTTACATATGGAAAGGCTGTCAGCACAGCCCTATCTGTTGAAGCAAAATATGCAGGTTCCGGGAAAAACAAGGGATTTGGAGGTGAGAAGTCTAATCAGGGCCAGGCAAAAAGGCAACGGTTTGTGATCTGGCCTTCTAGCCAAAATCGCTCTTTTTCTCGTCCATCCTCATTCCCTTTCAAGCAGCCAATAATCATTCGTCCCAATAATGCCCCCACTACCCCAAGTCAGCCGGGTGCCCCGGGCACTCGATTCCCTACTTTGCCCAGCTCTTCAACCGGGTGTTTCAATTGTGGCAAGTTTGGGCATTTCATCAAGGATTGCCCATATCCCAAGCAGAGTCAATCAAATAATCAGCAAGGATTTGGGAAATCAGCTCAATCCAAGGGAAATAATGTGGGGAAGAATACGAAGAAGACGGGGCGGATATACTATACTCAAGTGGCCACTACACCGGAAGGTGAACCGGTGATGATGGGTACGTTTCTCGTGGCCAGTCACCCTGCAATTATTCTTTTTGATTCTGGTGCTTCACATACATTTATTAGCAAGAAATTTGTGGAGCAACATCACATTTCATGCCATGAATCAAAAGAAGGGTTTAAAATTCATTCACCTGGGGGACAAATTTTTACTAGAGAAGTGCCTATCAAGTGCCAGTAACGATGGCCGGACGGAACTTTCCTGCTAACATGATTGTTCTGAAAGGCCAGGATATAGATGTAATTTTGGGTATGAATTGGTTAACCCAATATAAGGCAATTCTCAACACTGAGCTGAGAACCGTCAGGTTGAGCTATAATCAAGAAGAGATTCTTTTGTCCATCCCCGTAACCAATCCAGCCAAAGCTTCTGGTAGAATATATGAAGCCATTGTACCGGAGATCAAGGATATTCCGGTAGTATGTGAGTTTCCAGATGTATTTCCGGAAGATTTGCCTGGACTGCCACCTGAGAGAGATGTAGAATCTGTAATTGAGTTAAAGCTTGGTACGGCTCCCATTTCTTGAAGATCGTACCGTATGCCTCCTAATGAGTTGGCAGAATTGAAGATTCAATTACAAGATCTACTGAATAAAGGATTCATCCGGCCAAGCTCGTCTCCATGGGGTTGCCCCGCCATTTTTGTTAAGAAGAAGGATCAAACCTTACGAATGTGCGTGGATTATCGACCCCTGAATGAGGTCACCATCAAGAACAAGTACCCTCTTCCGAGGATCGACATCTTATTTGATCAACTAACTGGAGCGAGGGTATTCTCCAAGATCGATCTCAGGTCGGGCTATCACCAAATCCGTATTCGGCCTGAGGATATACCGAAGACCGCGTTTACTATGCGGTATGGTTTATTTGAATATTTGGTAATGTCCTTCGGACTAACAAATGCTCCTGCCCATTTCACTTATTTGATGAACTCGGTGTTCATGCCCGAGTTGGACAAGTTTGTGGTGGTCTTCATCGACGATATCTTCATATATTCCAAAAATGAAGAGGAGCACGCTCAACATTTGCGGATTGTATTGACGCGCTTGAGGGAACATCAGTTGTATGCCAAGTTCAGCAAGTGCGCATTCTGGCTGGAGGAAATTCAATTTTTGGGGCATGTGTTATCTGCCAAGGGGATTGCGGTAGATCCTAGCAAAGTCAAGGATATTCTGGAGTGGAAACCCCCAACCACTGTTCACCAAGTCCGGAGTTTTCTTGGACTAGCTGGATATTATCGCAGATTCATACCAGATTTTTCTAAGCTTGTGAAGCCAATCACAAGTTTATTGAAGAATGATATTAAATTCAATTGGTCTTCTAAGTGTAATGAAGCTTTTGAACAATTGAAGATATTATTAACCACTGCTCCGGTATTGGCTCAACCGGACATCACCAAGCCTTTTGATGTATATTGTGATGCATCAGGCAGTGGACTCGGCTGTGTATTAATGCAAGAAGGCCGAGTAATTGCATATACTTCAAGGCAGTTGCGCCGACATGAGGAGCATTACCCAACTCATGATCTGGAGCTAGCTGCTGTGGTTCATGCCCTGAAAATTTGGCGTCATTTTCTGTTGGGAAATATCTGTCACATTTATACAGATCATAAAAGCTTGAAGTATATCTTCACCCAGTCAGAATTGAATATGAGACAAAGGCGATGGCTTGAGCTTATTAAGGACTATGAACTAGAAATTCATTATCACCCAGGCAAAGCCAATGTTGTGGCAGATGCACTGAGCCGTAAGGTTTCCTGCCACTGTCTTATGGTGAATACCTCTGACAATACCTTATGTCAAGAGATGGAAAAGCTAAACCTGGGGATGGTCCAACAAGGAACCCTGAATCAGCTAAAGCTTGAGTCAATCATCTTGCAAAGGATAATTGATGCTCAAAGGGATAATGCGGGTATGAAGCACATACGGGAGAAGATAAGGGCTGGAACAGCCAAATGTTTCAAAGAAGACGATCAAGGTGTGATATGGTTCAATAACCGCATAGTGGTGCCGAAGAATGAAGAACTTCGCCAGCAAATCTTAGATGAAGCGCATCTTAGTCGCTATTCTATTCATCCGGGAAGCACTAAGATGTATCATGATCTAAAGCAGCACTACTGGTGGACGAAGATGAAAATTGAAATTGCACGTTATGTGGCTAGGTGTGACACTTGCAGACGTGTCAAAGCCATACACATGAAAACTGCTGGTCCATTACAATCTTTGCCGATCCCAACATGGAAATGGGAAGACATAAGTATGGACTTTATCGTGGGATTGCCCAGGACTGCAAGAGGGTATGATTCTATCTGGGTTATAATTGATCGGCTTACGAAGATTGCTCACTTTCTGCCGGTCAAGACAGATCACCCGGTTACTGTCTATGCCCAATTGTACATTGCTCGTATTCTTAGTCTGCATGGTGTTCCGAAGACCATAGTGTCGGATCGTGGACCTCAATTTGTAGCCAAGTTTTGGGAAGCACTTCACAAATCCTTGGGTACTAAGTTGCTCCATAGTTCGGCATATCATCCACAAACCAGTGGACAGACTGAGAGGATTAATCAAGTACTCGAAGATATGTTGCGAGCATGTGTTCTGGACTTCTCACCGAAATGGGATGAATGTTTGCCTTTGGCGGAGTTTTCATATAATAATAGCTATCAAGAAAGTATCAAGATGGCACCTTTTGAAGCTTTATATGGGCGACGATGTCGAACTCCGCTAAATTGGTCTAAACCTGGAGAAAGGCATTTCTTTAGGCCTGATATAGTGAAGGAGGCCGAGGAAAAGGTTCAGAAAATTATTCATAATATGAAGAAAGCACAAGCTCGTCAGAAGGGTTATGCAGACAAACGACGAATGCCCTTGTATTTTCATGAAGGGGACTATGTCTACCTGAAGGTTTCACCAATGAAGGGGGTATCGCGTTTTGGGGTTAAATGGAAGCTTGCACCCAGGTACATTGGTCCATTCCCGGTACTTGAGCAATGTGGACCAGTGGCGTATCGACTGCAGCTCCCCGAAATTTTGTCTGCTATACATAATGTGTTCCATGTGTCGCAATTGAAGAAGTGTCTTCGGGTTCCCGATCGAACCATTGAAGTAACAGATGTTGTCCTGGAACTAGATTTAACATACTCGGAACATCCTATTCGAGTTCTGGATCAAAAGGACAGGGTTACCCGGAGAAAAACTCTCAAGTTCTATAAGATACAGTGGAACCAACATTCTGAAGAAGAGGCTACATGGGAAACTCAAGACTTTTTAGATAAGAATTTCCGAGGCTTTTTAGCCTCATGTAATTTGTAAAGTATATTTAGTGTTGTAATAAAGAAGTGACCCCCACACCACCCCTGCCTTGTACCAGAAATAAGGAAATAAAAATGTGACACATTTCCTTTTCCATTACTCACCCTAGGACCTTTAATCTCGGGACGAGATTCTTTTATGGGGGGAAGGATGTAACACCCCTGGTGTTACTGTCACTAAAACTTGAGCATGGCATCATAAACATTGGCATTGCATATGTTTGACACACCTAGAGTGCATTTACTAGGTAAAAATTTCAAACAAGTTGTATTGTTTTGGTGTTTTGCAAACAAGACCCTGGAATAGGAAACTCAACCCTAAATAGGAATTAAAGGGGTAAGACATAACCCAAATTAAGAAAACCTAAAAGATTTAGGGAAATGGTCACAAAATGTTCCCAAAAATGAACTTGAATCACTTTTGTACCCCTGGGATACCAAAAATCCCCATTTGAACCCTGGAAAACCCTAAAACTAAAACCTAGGGGCTTATGTGCAAAATTGATGCACATTTGGACTAAAGTGCAAAAACCAAGTTAATAAAGTATCTTAAGTCACTTGATTCACTAAGGTGTGAATTTGGAAGCCAAACCCTAAGATTTGGATTTATTTGCAAAAAGGTCCCTAATTGTGAATTCAGCCTAAGTCTGGATTTCAGATTAATGAGCTCAACTTTGGAGCCTTGCAACTTTTAAAATATAGGGTTTTTGCCCTAGGGCACCACATCAAAGTTGTAGAGTAAACATAGGTGAACAATTTTGCTTAAGGATGTGAGTTCATTTATTGAGAAAAATTTTGAGATAATTAAGGCTGAAGTTGGGCTGTCAGGGTATCAATGTCTGAATTTTCAGACATTCAGTGTAATCACTGAGACTTTACGCATGAATTCAAGCTCGAATTGTTGAGAATTTGATCAAGATTGCTATGACAATTTTGTAGCTGGATTGTCAGGCTATAATTTTGGTACAGAGAGCTAGCTTAGTTACCACACAAAATTGGGAGGAAACCATGCTCCAAAAGGCTCTGTCAGGCGACTGAATCGGTTCTGCCATGGTACAGTGACCGAATTAAGTTCAGAACACTCCCTCGCCGTCGATCACTCCTCCGCCGCAATTCGTGCTGCCGGCGTTAGGACTCGCGCTCGGGTGGGTGGATAAGGACATACGGTGAAAGATCCTTGCCGGCGGTGAGCTGGAGATCACTCCGGTGACTCACCGTGGCTTTCTCTTCTACTTTGTGGTGGAGCAGATAAGCTCGCCGGTGAACCGCCATGTCTCGGCCCTGCGTCGCGTGTCCTAACCACGCCACCGCATCGCCGTGACTCCCTCTAAACTCCCCGTCGACCACCGGAGTTACTGCCACGACGGTGAACACGTGTTCACTACACCAGCGTTCTTCCTCACTTCCGACCGCCGCGCGTCTCGTCCAAAATTCGCGGCCACCGCCCGTTCTCCCTATAAATTGAGCTCGGGACTAGCTTCACAACGTCATTGCGCACCCCCACACCTAGTATTACTCCCAGCTGATCACCACCAAGCTCCAATTTCATGTTCTCCCCAATCCAGTTCAAGAACACTGTGAAACCAACCTCACCACGGTCAGCCCCAATCCGGTTAGTTCATCCCTCTCTCTCCCTTGTTTGAGCACTCTGGTTGCTCTGTGATGCTTGCCGAGCCATCAATTCAAACTAAGAGACCACCAATCGCCGGGAACACGACGATCTAGCCGCCATGCTCTCGGTCACCGTGGCCAGAGCTCCTTAGTTGGTCATTAGTGCAATTAAGTTAGGGGAAATACTCTTTAGGTCACGGATTTGGTTAAGTCCGAAGTTGAGCGCTGGTCTTGGCCTCCTCCGGCCGGTCTGCGTGCTCGCCGGAGTTCATCCTCCGCGCGACGCCGTCGGGGACCTTCCCCTGTGAAGGATTAGAAACCTGAGGGTGTTTCTGTAATCCGTCAGCGACACAGAAAATAGTAATAGAAGTCTTTTCTAATTAGCCGAAACCCTGAGGGCCTCTGCGCAAATATGCCCCGTGTGCGCGGGCGCGCGCGTGTCTTTCCCTTTGGACTGGGCTGTGTGGGCTGAAATTAGCCCACTACTGTTGCTACCTTTTCCTTTTCTTTTTATTCCAGAGCTAAAACAATTATAGAAAAATGTAGAAAAATCCTAAAATTGTGAAACCAATTTTCCTAGGCTTCTTATTTTCCCTAGAATTTAATAAAAATAGTTTCATGATTTTTAGGTTAAATTAGGAATTTTAAGGTATTTAAAATAGTTTAAGGTAGTAGTTCTGGATTTTTAAAAGATACATGGTAATCCCAAAAATGCTCAAACTTTTTATATGAGTTCCTCATATTATTTAGAAGCCTTGGGTAGAGTTTGGGTTGATTTGGACCTTGTTTGATCACTAAACCCCAAAACCCCCTGCCCTGTGAACTCCTTTACCGACTCCGGAAACCCTAAGTTCTCGGAGTTCCGTGAAGGAAAGTTGTATTCAAGACTTAGATAATAAATTTGTATTATCTTCGCACTCTCATGAGCATTACATGGCATTCATTCTTATATACATATGTATGGTTATGATTAGAACACGAGGAAGAAGTGGAAGCCACTGAAGAGCAAGTACCACCACCTTTGGAAACTCAGGCTGAGAATTGTTTCTACTTCGATATTTGTGGATCCGAGCCTGACTCACCCATAAACAAAGGCAAGCCTCGGTGCATTTGCCACCTCCTTGTGTTTTAAAAATCTTTTTCACTTGCTTGATGCATTAGGTGATAGGAGTTGATTGCTAAAACAATTCCTGCATTACTTTCCTTGAACTTGATTACCTTCCTTGATCACCTGTTTTACAAAAGATTTTTGATGCTTAGCATTGCTTTAGAAAAACAAAATGTTTTGTTTTTACAAAAGTTGATGTGGCAAAAGTGGGTGGGATGTTTTCGAAAATAAAACTTGATGGTGAATCCATCACGGCCGTGATGGATTCAACATCGGAAAAGATGTACCTCTGCCAGGTACCAAGTTTTTGGGGTTGAAATGATTAAGCTGAGACCGGGCAGGTGACTTGCACGAGAAGAGAGTCTCGGTGTAGTGTCTCCGTTTGAGTCGATTAAGGACCTTGTCGATGTAGGCCTGCTGACCGAGGACCCTTTAACTGGTCACATGCCTCGTCATGGGTAAGCCTTGCCTCGGGCAGACTAAGGCCAGAATAAGATAACACGAAATGGGCGTGGAGCGATGGCGAGAGTAGCGTGTACCCTCCATGGCAAGAGGCTGGACGGTGGTGTATCTGTGCTCTCGGTTTGCATGAACCTGATCTGGTCTTAAGAAACCCGGTGGCGGGTTGACATATGCAAGGGTTAAGTGCTACATAGGTCATGTGATCGGAGATCCTCAGCTGAGTATAATCGATTCGGATCGCCGTACCTCCGCGGTTATGGAGACTTGGCCACTGACTTACACGTAGCAATCCAGTGAAGATGAAGGGTTGATAAGAAATTGGCTAATGCAGGTCAAGTGATTGAACTAGGGTAGAAAGAACTCTAGCTGCAGGTAATTTTACTTAACCTGACAAAAAAATTGGATTTTAAGGATCCACTTTAGTAAGCAATTCTGCAAACAGAGTCTTTGATTATTGAAAGGCCTTACCTTGACTCCCATATAACCAGCATACCCTTGAGAGTCTTTTCTTTAGTCGGGTAAGACTTGCTGAGTAATTCCATACTCAGGGTTTATTCCCCCGTTGTTTTTAGGTGAGGAGACAACAAACTTTTGTTGTTTTTGTACCAAGGCGGTGAAAAATGAGGACAATCAAGAATGAAGCTGCTGGAGGGCCGAGTCCTCCTTAAAAACTTCTATGTAAAGAACTTAATGGGAGGAGTTTTTGCCTCCTAGGTATTGTAATAATACTTTTTCAGCACTCGCTTTATACACTGGTCTGTAATAAATGACTTACTCTTACTTTTTAAATAAATGTAAGTTTATGTAATCACTTCCGCATTTCCGCATCTCCGATGAACATATTGTCTGTCAGACGGGTGAAACGTTCCTGGAAAGGTAAGAGAAAAGATACCGAACTTGTCAAGTGATTCAGGAACATCTACAGGGTTGTCTGATGTCTGTTGGACAAGGACAACTGTAGGTGGGCCTAATGACTTGGGAGGTTCCGTCACACATGTCTTCACCGGCCACGCGGGGGATCGGAACGTTCCTTGGCCATCGACCCCCGGTAACCTTCAGCATTCGCGTCGAAGACTCCCAGAGCTTGGGCGAAGACATCCTTCCCTCGAGGGCCGCGCAAGTCCCTATCAACTCCACAGCAAAACGATCAGAGACCCCCAATCCCCCCACTGCAGTACCTATTTTTCTCTTCTTAGCGGCTGGGGCAGCCTCCCGCGGAGGGCCTTCCTCAGCCACGGCCACTGGTTTCTTCCCGCGGTGGTCGACGGCCACAGTAGCGTCATCCCCGGGATAGCCACCGTATGACAAACAATTCAACTCGAAGACCCTATTCAGGCGAACGTTGGATCCATGAATATCCCAACTCCGTAGAGCCTCCATCCTTGGCACATACCGCCCCACAATCCTCACAGCTCCGTCCTCCACTTCACGCACGAATGCGGCTGGGTCTCAGCCGCGTAGATCCAACGCGAAGGCCGGACTTTGCACTTGCTGCTCGCCCAGGGAGGGCATCTGGCAAGGGCGTACTTCGCCCAGCGCCCAGCCATGCGCCAAGGGCCACACTCCATAACCGATGAATTCCTCAACCAAATCGCGCCCGCTACTCATGCGGGCAGCACACCGAAGGGCCCATTCGTCTCTATCATCCTCCGCCACCTCAAACGGCGGAAACGCCACATAGCAGTGGGAGCATATCACGGCCGCCGGGAGTCCTGGGAGGTCTTCGACTTCGCCTCCCGACACATAAAACTAATAATCATACCAGTTGCCCCACTTGTTACGGGCGTAGGGAACTAGTTCCACAACTTCCGCCGAAGTCTTCCTAGTCCTCGGCGTAAAGGTGCATGATCCAAATTGTGCAATCTTGCTTCCAATTTTTCTCTTCTGCCAGTGCAGACAATAATTCTTGGCGAAGACCTCTACGGAGGGCTGACCGCCATACGAAGTCAGTGCCCAGACATACTTCGCCAGGGCCAACATGGCATTAGGTGTCAATTGGTGGATCTGCACATCATACCTCTGCAAGACCTCCACCACAAAATGATGTGCAGGTAGGCGAAGGCCGGCGATAAAGAACGCCTCGAATACAACTATCTCACCCTCCGGCTCAGGAACCTCTTCTGCCCCCGGAACTCGTCCAACTCCATTCCCAAAATACCTAAACTGCTGCATGTCTTGCACGCGAACCGAGGTGTGGCAGAACCTCCCAAGTTATTGGGCCCACATGCACCTGTCCTTATCTCAAAGACCTCAGACGGCTATGCATGTGCACCAAATAACTTAACAGGATCCGTCCGAGTGTCCTAAGGACCCCGGATAAACCACTTACAACCAAGATCGCAAGATTAAGTAACACAAATCACACACCAGCAGTTTGCAGCGGAAATCTTATTACCAAATTTTACAAGTTACAAAAATTTTACATTATTTTATTGGAGTGATTACAAAAGTATAAGTTTGAAATATATGCTAGCTCAAGTGACCATCCTCAATAAGAAGATAAAGACGGGGTATACTTATATAAGAAGGTCGAGCCCACCGGCACTTAACACCATCAACAGCAGCACAAAACTATAACCTGAAAAACAACAGGGAATAAAACCCTAAGTACGGAATTACTCAGCAAGACTTACCCGACTAAAGAAGAGACTCTCAAGGTTATGCTGGATTTGGGAATCAAGGAAAAGTTTTAGCAAGAATCAAATTAGATACTTTTGCAGAAATAGCTTACTAAAGTGAGTCCTTACTTTCAGTATTTTAACGCCAGATTAAGTATTAATAGACCTTGTTTGCATCTAGTCTAATTTCACCATCTCATCAATACAACATCATTTTTATTCATGAGGTTCACATCCTAACTTAGGTTGCAGGGCAGTGACCAAGTCTCCACTGTCCGGGATATAACGGCGATCCGAATTGGTTTACTCAGCTGAGGATCTCTAACCACACGACATATGTAGCACTTAACCCTTGCATATGTTAACTCGCCACCGAGGCTCTTAAGACCAGATCAGGTTCACGCCAACCGAGAGCACAGATACACCACCGTCCAGACTCTTGCCACGAAGGGTACACGCTACTCTCGCCATCTCTCCACTCCCATTGTGTGTTATCTTATTCTGGTATTAGTCTGCCCAAAGCAAAGCTTACCCTGTCCCATATCCAAGGCATGTGGCCAGTTAAGACAGTCCTTGAACATCAAGCCTACATACGCATCCAATCCTTAATCAATCTGGGTAGAACATCACCTGTTCCTAGCCCAAGTCCCGATTTAAGTACTTCCACCCTTAGGATTGTTTGTATTCCTTAGGATGAAAAGAGCATCAAAGGGAACTTTGCAGTAAGATCCCACCATTGCTCCCAATGAAAATATTCTTGCAGGCAGAAGCCATCCTTCCTCAGGATAACCCCTGAGCTAGGCATTAACGCAAAGGACAACCTCTATCCACAAATCTAAGCAGGGATAAGCATTTTTGTAAATCGTATTTTGATACTTCATCAGAAGTATCTATAAAGGTGTGGATATCAAGGTACACAATGCATCAAAGGGTTTCCAAGCAACTCCTATGAACTTAATGCACATTTCACTAGACTTAAAGTGTGCAAAAATTATTTAAAACACAAGGAAAGGGGTTGTAAGCACCGGGGCTTGCCTGAATAACACTAGGTTAGTGTTTGTTAGGCGACGTCCACTTGACGACCATCTTTTGTCTTCGCATTTGTTCCAATTATCCATCTTCAGGTTAATCCATCAGCATCATCCTGCGGAGTAGCCCGCGCTTGGGGTCGACTTGGCTCGTCTTTCGCATCACGTGATTATTTATCGTACCTCATGAGATGCACGATGCACATGTATGAGCACGAGTATAACGAGTATAATATAGATAATCTACACTAAAAAGGATGAAACACTTTAAAACCAAGCATTAAGCACCATGGATATCACAGCAGAGCACCGACTACATCCATTAACCAAATTGACATATTACACTAGAATATCTATTTTTATTCCTAGCCTTTTATTAACTCTTTAAACTGTTTATCTTAATTACTTGATTTACCAATTTATCTAAATCGATCATCACAATATACGTATGCTAAATTAATAACATTTATCGCGACCAATAATTCTATTAATTCTATTTATAGACCTAGTCGACTAGAATACGAATTAACTTACCCTTATGACATCCGACTTGAAACCACAAAATCGACGACGCCTTTCAGCTCAGCATTTCACCGAAAATAGGGTGAGTGTTGCGTCGAATCACGCTTCTTCTTTGTCCACATTGAGAATTCTCTGGCCACGTACTGATTTATTTTCTTCTGCGCCTAATCTTCTCAGAGCTTGGCATAGACGAGGATGACGATTGACGACTTGTTGGAGCACTTGGTGAATACCATGCTACTAGCTTCGTCTTCATACGACGCTTGGGATTTCCTGATGACGCGTGGAACGACGACGACCTTCAGCTAAACACCCGCGAGCTATGTACACTGGCTTCGCTTTCTTTATCCGCACCCATAAATTGCATTGACGAACGGCGAGATCAGAAAGGCTTGGTATTGGGAAAATACCAGAAATGATGGGTGATGGAGCTGGCAGATGACAATGGTGCTGCCATGAAGCGAATAAGGTTAAACTAGGGCGTGGTCTGTGCCACAAAAAAAATGCCAGCACACAGCACAACGGATAGCGAAAATCAATCGACGAGATCCAACTACGGCGCGATGCGCATTAGGACAAGCGCACGCGGTAGCGAACATGGTCGATGAGCCAAACGACACAGGGCCAAGCGACGAACACGTTTGGCGAGGTCGCGATAGAAACAATGACGGTACGGTACGGCAAACTGAAACAGGGAGTCGAGCGCCAATGACGAAGGGAGCGACCATGGACAGACCTAGATGTTCTAGAAATTGAACAGAGAAGGCGCGAGCGCAAGGGCTATGCTCGGCCACCAGGGAACAGGACACGACGACGGATTCGAGCAGAACTTGGACGAACTCGGACACGGGGAACAGGAAGCAGCAACCGAGCAGGGCACGAGCTGCACGCGACCTCGGCGCGCAGGGACAAGTTCGCCATGGGAGATGGCGGCCAAGCAGGAGCCGGCCACGGCGAACAGCTGAGAACGGCTGGGTGCGGCAATGGAGCTAGGCGAGTAGCGAGCAAGACGCGCGCGAAGCTCCAATCTGTGGCTAGCGCAGAGCACCAGAGAGAGAGAGGCGCGGTGGACAGGGGCAGGGGCACCGGCGCTGAGACCAGAGAGAGAGCAGCGCCGAGAAGAGATGAAGGAGGAAGCCGAGCGCCATTGGAGGGGAAGCTTTGGCAGGGGAGGACGCTGAACACAGCGCGCGCGCAGACAGAGACAAAATCGAGCTAGGGCTTGCAAGGGGAGATGACCAGCAAGACTAGGGCGCTGGGGCTAGGCGCGGCTTGGGGCACAGGAGCGCGCGCAGGGACCAAGCGCCAGCCATGGGAGGGGTCGCAGGGGAGCTCCGAGCTGGAGCGGAAGAGGAAGGAAGCCGCGGCACAGGGGAAAATTGGAGCAGGGAGTTGGCTGGGCACCATAGGAGCGGCAGAGAGGAGCGGGGGCTAGGGGCATGCCATGGCTGGGCAAAATCCGAGCAGGACACGGTACTGGAGCAAAAGGGCAGAGCCGAGCTCGAGTAGGGACCAGGCGCGGCGATGGAGGAGAGAGAAAAAATCTAGGGCGCGACAGCTTGCAGGGGAGGCTGACGCAGGGAAGAAATCCAAACTGAGCGAGCTGCGCGCGGAGGGGGAAGAAGACCTGGCTCGGGCGGTGGGATTTTTTCTCCACACGTTGAGCGGCACGGCCAGGAAGATCAGCGATTGGCGATGGGAGATAAGCTCCAGGGCGAGCACCAATACGGGAGAGGAGGAGGGATATGGATGTGTGTCTGGCTTTAACGATAGGAAGCAGAGAGAGGGCGGTGAGGATAGAGATGGCAGGATATTTTCTTTTTTTCCAGATTTTCTTTTCTCTCTTTTTTCTTATCGGCAATCGAAGATATTTTGATCATGATTTCTAGCGATAACAAAAAGGTCGACCATATTGCGACACAGTTTGATTCGATTCAAAAATCTTATAAATTTACCAAGTTCCACGGCCACGGATGATTTACCAGTGAATCGAGGCTCAATTACAGATCCACGTATGTGATTTCACGGTGGACGAGTGGGAACCGAGTTGTTTAATAATTGGTTACATCCGAAGATTTGGATCCGGGTGAGAACAATAGACCGAAATAAACTGATTTCGGCACTGATAATTTGTTCTGCGTGATTCGACCGAAATTAGCCAAAAACCGATCCGCTATTGTTCACTCGTTGCCGTCGTCAAAACAGCGTGCGGACGGATAAATTGGATCCTAACTTCACGCACAATTTCTCTCAGACAACGCATGATACAAATTATTTTGCCCCGAACAATTTTAGTTGTCGAGTTCAAATTAATTTGTCCGGAATAAAATCATCCGAGTGAGTCGGACTTCCGAATTCGTATTTACGCGAGCGATGAATTTTAAATAATCATCAGACGCACCGACCTTCGGAACAACAATGTTCCGAACACCACGAAAATTTAGGAGGAGCCCGGATAGATTTAATAAAAACATTGTCGTACACGCAACAGACGAAACAGATGCGATATTAAAATCGAGATAGACGAAGACGATTAAAATTTAACATCCGTTTCATCCACTGATATTACGTGCTTAAATCTGTACTCGTTGTCGAGCGGAATAAAAACACCTAGGGTGTTACAACCCTCTCCCTTAAAAGAATCTCGTCCCGAGATTCAGAGCGAAAGACTTCTAAGGGTAGAGAAGTATGTAACCCATGTCCATATCAGCGATAATCACAAGGCAATCCAAGCAAAGGCGGGTGTCTCAGAATGTTGCTTCTCTAGTGGACATAGCATGTATCGCCTTAGGCTAATTTAGAAACGTCCATCAATAGAGACGATATCTGCCAGAGAAACACATAAGGTTCCATGGGTGCAGTTTGCTTTTTCTGATGACACTATACTATTTGAGTCTGTTGAGCAAGCGGTAAATAGGCGATTTTATCCAAACAGAATCAGATGCACCATATTGGGTAAAACACATAAAAGTAGGTTTACCAACAAGTGGTCACGATAAATTCATAGCACACGAGACGGGTGTGAATGTCGAACAGCATCACAGTTAACTCGTGGCTAGCCCGAAAATCTAAGTTCAAGAAAAATGATAAAGACTCGAAAGATCACCAGCGAAGGGATCTATAGATGCGGACTTTACAACCAGTCCATTTTATCAAGCACTAGGCATGGCTCGACATGATCACACACGCTAGAAGAGCATATGTGAGGCAATTGAGGCATGGCTAGAGCGATAATTAGGTGGTTACTGGCCGACTTAATCTTGATTCTTATAAGTACTTTCTTTAAGATGGGTTGAACCAAAGTGAGTTTAGATAACTCGACCAATCAATCTCTAAACTCAACTTTTGTTCACAAAGCAGTTATGAGTTAGTAAAACCGACTTGTTGAACTACTTTTGACATTGAGCAGGTCCTCTCAGTACCATCGGTAAGCCAAGTGTTGAGAGTTCACATTTGCTACCAAAAGGTCATGCATTTGGGTAGAAATCCATTTGGTCAGGTTGTTCATCCATTTCTTCATACGAGATGAACGGACTGGGTTCAGAAATACATGGATTAAATAGGAGAGCAAATGAACAAACTCCTGCATCTCAGTGGCAGGGGAAATCCAATCTCCATTTTTAGAGCTAATCAGTTGTTTTCCAACACTAAAAAACTTCAAGGCTTCACCTTTACACAAAGGATGTGAAGGGAACTTGTATGAGTAGTCACTACCAAGATCAAAAGAAATAAGACCACACATGAAAGTGGTATGCCCTTTTGATCCGACGGAGATGACAGATGTTGCTTGATCACTTCACAAACAACATAGAAATTGTTTCAAGAAAAAGGTCTACGGAAGATAACATATTGATATAATCTCATAATGGATTATGACTACTAACTGTGATACTAGCGTGTGCCGAGTAGCGCAACCATGTGCTCACACACAGAAGGCCCTTGGTTTCGTCACGGCACCACTGGTATTAGTCATAACGCCATTATCAGACATAACCAATAAGAAATCTCACGCGACACAAATGAATTGGGCAAGGGTAACAATGTACAAGAGATACTCCACTTGTAAGGATGGTTACAAGTAGAGAGCCAAATAGATCATGGCCCGATGA
The DNA here is from genome assembly GCA_029449295.1 of Zea luxurians. Taxonomy (NCBI): domain Eukaryota; kingdom Viridiplantae; phylum Streptophyta; class Magnoliopsida; order Poales; family Poaceae; genus Zea; species Zea luxurians. Next base: position 6,529,359 of record JAOPSE010000124.1, read on the forward strand.
AATGAACAAGGCATGGCCATAACCTAAATTTGTATGAGTTTGGTCATGGAGGGATAATGGTAAATTCAAATTTGGGTCTCGGTTCACCAACTAAGAACATGGCCTAATTTTAGACTTAGGCAAACAAGTCACTAACCTCCTATCAGTACATCAAGCACCAGAGCAAACACATATATAACACCTAAATAGGTTACCTAAAGAACGGAGGACAGCTATTTTCTCGAAGTTCGTAATACAATATTACACCACATTATCTACAATCTATGGTTACTGGAATAAAGATGAGAGAAGCATTTTGGATGTATGGGTGACAAACATGATGCAACAATCAGGATGCATGCTCGTCCTATATGTCCTCACTGATTTTGCCAACACATGTGGCAATAACGTTCTATCTCGTTGGCGTACTTACGACTCTCACGGTATTTTGCTAGTCGTCAACTACACATACGTTTTCGAGGTTAGTGTACCTAAAAATCCATCATAGCCCAATTCCCAATGATGCAAGTCACACATGACAGTTTATCACAGTTTATACTCCATATATTGCTATATGGAGGCCAGCTCATCATTAAGCGTTGAGCCACGCATAGGCGTCGTTGCCACACTTTAATCATAGGGCAACTCATTATGGTAACTCACCTTCTTACCTGAGCGTAGGTGCGTCGTTACAAGTACATTACACTTCTCAGTATTCCCATGTCTGTATACCCATACACATCCATGGGGTACTGAATTCCCGGAAAGTAAATACTCCACATCGCAGCCTTCATATATACATATGTGGAACATGTATATAATCAAGCGCTTTTCATACTCTTCCCTAGATCGACGTTTGTTTGGTCATGCTCTCACATCTCACCTTACCTGGAGCGTCGATCCATTCAAAACTGAATGGCCTCAAAAATAACAATACACATGTATGCAATACCCTTGGTTGTGGGTTAGTGGTTTTTAAATAAGCCACCTGATAGTCCTTAATTTAGGGCTTAACAGAGGATGTCGCTAGCATTATAGTTTTTCAAAGCTGTTTTTCAAAACCAAACAATGTGTTTAGTTGAAAATAGGTTTTTCGAAACCAAAACTTTTGTTTTGAAAATATGTATGTGACCGTATATACTTAATCCTGCTCCGATACCAGCTGTGGCAGAACCTCCCAAGTTATTGGGCCCACATGCACCTGTCCTTGTCTTAAAGACCTCAGACGACTATGCATGTGCACCAAACAACTTAACAGGATCCGTCCGAGTGTCCTAAGGACCCCGGATAAACCACTTACAACCAAGATCGCAAGATTAAGTAACACAAATCACACACCAGCAGTTTGCAGCAGAAATCTTATTACCAAATTTTACAAGTTACAAAAATTTTACATTATTTTATCGGAGTGATTACAAAAGTATAAGTTTGAAATATATGCTAGCTCAAGTGACCATCCTCAATAAGAAGATAAAAATGGGGTGTACTTATATAAGAAGGCCGAGCTCACCGGCACTTAACACCATCAACAGCAGCACAAAACTATAGCCTGAAAAACAAGAGGGAATAAAACCCTGAGTACGGAATTACTTAGCAAGACTTACCGGACTAAAGAAAAGACTCTCAAGGGTATGCTGGATTTGGGAATCAAGGAAAAGTTTTAGCAAGAATCAAATTAGATACTTTTGCAGAAATAGCTTACTAAAGTGAGTCCTTACTTTCAATATTTAACGCCAGATTAAGTATTAATAGACCTTGTTTGCATCTAGTCTAATTTCACAATCTCATCAATACAACATCATTTTTATTCATGCGGTTCACATCCTAACTTAGGTTGCAGGGTAGTGACCAAGTCTCCACTGTCCGGGGATATAACGGCGATCCAAATTGATTTACTCAGCTGAGGATCTCTAACCACATGACATATGTAGCACTTAACCCTTGCATATGTCAACTCGCCACCAGGGTTCTTAAGACCAGATCAGGTTCACGCCAACCGAGAGCATAGATACACCACTGTCCAGCCTCTTGCCACGTAGGGTACATGCTACTCTCGCTATCTCTCCACTCCCATTGCATGTTATCTTATTCTGGTATTAGTCTGCCCGAAGCAAAGCTTACCCTGTCCCATATCCAGGGCATGTGGCCAGTTAAGATAGTCCTTGATCATCAAGCCTACATACGCATCCAATCCTTAATCAACCTGGGTAGAACATCACCTGTTCCTAGCCCAAGTCTCGATTTAAGTACTTCCACCCTTAGGATTGTTTGTATTCCTTAGGATGAAAAGAGCATCAAAGGGAACTTTGCAGTAAGATCCCACCATTGCTCCCAATGAAAATATTCTTGCAGGCAGAAGCCATCCTTCCTCAGGATAACCCCTGAGCTAGGCATTAACGCAAAGGACAACCTCTATCCACAAGATCTAAGCAGGGATAAGCATTTTTGTAAATCGTATTTTGATACTTCATCAGAAGTATCTATAAAGGTGTGGATATCAAGGTAGGCAATGCATCAAAGGGTTTCCAAGCAACTCCTATGAACCTAATGCACATTTCACTAGACTTAAACTGTGCAAAAATTATTTAAAAACACAAGGAAAGGGGCTGCATGCACCGGGGCTTGCCTGAATAACACTAGGTTAGTGTTTGTTAGGCGATGTCCACTTGACGACCATCTTTTGTCTTCGCATTTGTTCCGATTATCCATCTTCAGGTTAATCCATCAGCATCATCCTGCGAAGTAGCCCGCGCTTGGGGTCGACTTGGCTCGTCTTTCGCATCACGTGATTATTTATCGTACCTCATGAGATGCACGATGCACATGTATGAGCACGAGTATAACGAGTATAATATAGATAATCTACACTAAAAAGGATGAAACACTTTAAAACCAAGCATTAAGCACCATGGATATCACAGCAGGGCACCGACTACATCCATTAACCAAATTGACATATTACACTAGAATATCTATTTTTATTCCTAGCCTTTTATTAACTCTTTAAACGGTGTATCTTAATTACTTGATTTACCAATTTATCTAAATCGATCATCACAATATACGTATGCTAAATTAATAATATTTATCGCGACCAATAATTCTATTAATTCTATTTATAGACCTAGTCGACTGGAATACGAATTAACTTACCCTTATGACATCTGACTTGAAACCACAAAATCGACGATGCCTTTCAGCTCAGCATTTCACCGAAAATAGGGTGAGTGCTGCGTCGAATCGCGCTTCTTCTTTGTCCACATCGAGAATTCTCTGGCCACGTACTGATTTATTTTCTTCTGTGCCTAATCTTCTCAGAGCTTGGTGTAGACGAGGATGACGATTGACGACTTGTTGGAGCACTTGGTGAATACCATGCTGCTAGCTTCGTCTTCATCCGACGCTTGGGATTTCCTGATGACGCGTGGAACGACGACGACCTTCAGCTGAACACCCGCGAGCTATGTACACTGGCTTCGCTTTCTTTATCCGCACCCATAAATTGCATTGATGAACGGCGAGATCAGAAAGGCTTGGTATTGGGAAAAATACCAGAAATGATGGGTGATGGAGCTGGCAGATGACAATGGTGCTGCCGTGAAGCGAATAAGGTTAATATATGGTGTGGTCTGTGCCACAAAAAAAATGCCAGCACACAGCACGACGGATAGCGAAAATCAATCAACGAGATCCAACTACGGTGCGATACGCATTAGGACAAGCACACGCGGTAGCGAACATGGTCGATGAACCAAACGACATAGGGCCAAGCGACGAACACGTTTGGCGAGGTCGCGATAGAAACAATGACGGCGCGGTACAACAAACTGAAACAGGGAGTCGAGCGCCAACAATGAAGGGAGCGACCATGGACAGACCTACGTGTTCTAGAAATTAAACAGAGAAGGCGCGAGCGCAAGGGCTATGCTCGGCCACTAGGGAACAGGACATGACGGCGGATCTGAGCAGAACTTGGACGAACTCGTACACGGGGAACAGGGAGCAGCAACCGAGCAGGGCGCGAGCTGCACACGACCTCGGCGCACAGGGACAAGTTCGCCATGGGAGTTGGCGGCCAAGCAGGAGCCGGCCATGGCGAACAGCTGAGAACGGCTGGGCGCTGCAATAGAGCTGGGCGAGTAGCGAGCAAGACACGCGTGAAGCTCCCATCTGTGGCTAGCGCAGAGCACTAGAGAGAGAGAGGCACGGTGGATAGGGGCAGGGGCACCGGCGCTGAGACCAGAGAGAGAGCAGCGCCGAGGAGAGATGGAGGAAGCCGAGAGCCATTGGACGAGGAAGCTTCGGCAGGGGAGGACGCTGAACACAGCGCGCGCGCAGACAGAGACCAAATCGAGCTGGGGCTTGCTAGGGGAGATGACCAGCAAGACCAGGGCGCTAGAGCTAGCCGCGGCTTGGGGCACAGAAGCGCGTGTAGGGACCAAGCGTCGGCCATGGGAGGGGTCGCAGGGGAGCTCCGAGCTAGAGCGGAAGAGGAAGGAAGCCGCGGCATAGGGGAAAATTGGAGCAGAGAGTTGGCCGGGCACCATAGCAGCGGTAGAGAGGAGCGGGGGCTGGGGGCGCGCCATGGCTGGGCGAAATCCGAGCAGGACGTGGTACTGGAGCAAAAGGGCAGAGCCGAGCTCGAGTAGGGACCAGGCGCGGCGATGGAGGAGAGAGAAAAAATCCAGGGCGTGACAGCTTGCAGGGGAGGCCGACGCAGGGAAGAAATCTGAACTGAGCGAGCTGCGCGCGGAGGGGGAAGAAGACCTGGCTGGGGCGGTGGGATTTTTTTCTCCACACGTTGAGCGGCACGGCCAGGAAGATCAGCGATCGGCGGTGGGAGATAAGCTCCAGGGCGAGCACCAATACGGTAGAGGAGGAGGGATATGGATGCGTGTCTGGCTTTGACGATACGAAGCAGAGAGAGGGCAGTGAGGATAGAGATGGCAGGATATTTTCTTTTTTTCTAGATTTTCTTTTCTCTCTTTTTTTCTTATCGGCAATCGAAGATATTTTGATCACGATTTCTAGCGATAACAAAAAGGTTGACCGTATTGCGACACAGTTTGATTCGATTCAAAAATCTGATAAATTTACCTGCGGTCTGAACATCTGGTTCCATGGCCAAGGATGATTTAACAGTGAATCGAGGCTCAATTACAGATCCACGTACGTGATTTCACGGTGGACGAGTGGGAACCGAGTTGTTTAATAATTGGTTACATCCGAAGATTTGGATCCGGGCGAGAACAACAGACCAAAATAAACTGATTTCGGCACTGATAATTTGTTATGCGTGATTCGACCGAAATTAGCTGAAAACTGATCCGCTATTGTTCACTCGTTGCCGTCGCCAAAACAACGTGTGGACGGATAAATTAGATCCTAACTTCACGCACGATTTCTCTCAGACAACACGTGATACAAATTATTTTGCCCTGAACAATTTTAGTTGTCGAGTTCAAATTAATTTGTCCGGAATAAAATCATTCGAGTGAGTCGGACTTCTGAATTCATATTTACGCGAGCGATGAATTTTAAATAATCACCGGACGCACCGACCTTCGGAACAACGATGTTCCGAACATCACGGAAATTTAGGAGGAACCCGGATAGATTTAATAAAGACGTTGTCGTACGCGCAACAGACGAAACAGATGCGATATTAAAATCGAGATAGACGAAGACGATTAAAATTTAACATCCGTTTCATCCACTGATATTACGTGCTTAAATCCGTACTCGTTGTCGAGCGGAATATAAACACCTGGGGTGTTACACGAGGAGATCCTCGAAACGCCGAACTCTACCGTGTGGCCCGGGTGTAGCTCCACCGCCGCCAAGTCGCTCAAGGTATCCTCGGACGACGATTCGCCCAACGGCGTATTCGCAGCGGATGAAGAAGAAGACGACATTACTATGTATTGTCGGCGGTGGCGCACGGTTTGCTTGACGCGGGCCAGATCTCTGATGAAGAGGAACAAGGAGGGCAGGCGAGCAGGCGAACGATTTCAAAATGTTAGGGTTTTGCGGCGCACAGAAAGGTAAGATAGCCCGAGCCGCGCCTCCCCCTTTTTATACACAGAGCGCGACGCTTCGAGAAGCCCGCAGTCCAACAGTACCACGTCCATTAATGGTCACATCAAAAAACCCCACGGAACCACTTCGAGCGAGGGCAGTGTCTCCACCATCTAGCGACGTCTTCGGCACCAGATGACTCAGTCGAACTGGTCCCTCGGAGGGCAAATGTTGGGGTGAAGGCGAAGACGCTACCCTTTGCTCCAGGCCTTCGTCACCTCGCCGCAGCAACGGATGCAAGATGACCGGCACGGCCCACCCTTTGTCCTCCTCCCTGCAAGGCGAAGGCCTACGACGAAGTCTCTCCATCCCACGTCCTCACCCGACCTGGAGGCCCACGCGGGATTCGGTCCACTGTAACAGGCCCCACATGGAGAGGCGTGTTACGGGCCTGATTTGTAATAGCTTTTCTGTAATGACGGTCTGTAACCCTCCCTCATGGGAATATTCTGGGGATAGTCCAGGTGCCCGAGGGCATAAATGTCCTTACAATGGGACGTTGGGCACTCGTGCACATATAAATACCCTCGTACAGTGCCCTTGAGAGGCCAGATTAACAGAGCAATTGACATCTCGAGTTAAACCTTGCTTGCACTCTTTCCACTCCCCCGTTGGATCAACTTGCCCAGGAGAGCAAGTTCCAACAAGTGCCTTCCTCAATGGCCCTATCAAGGAAGAGGTATATGTTGAGCAACCTCCCAGCTTTGAAAATAGTGAGTATCCTACACATGTTTATAAGCTCTCAAAGGCGCTTTATGGGCTCAAGCAAGCCCCTAGAGCATGGTATGAATGCCTGAGAGACTTTCTTATCACTAATGGCTTCAAAGTTGGTAATGCTGACCCTATGTTGGAACTTTCTCTCCTGGGCAAGTAGATCCAACGGGAAAGTGGAAAGAGTGTTTGCAAAGTTTAATGTAGGACGGTGATAGCTCTGTTAATCTGGCCTCTCAAGGGCACTGCACAGGGGTATTTATAGGCACTCGAGTGACTACCCGTCCCTTGTCAAAGATGTTTATGCCCTCGAGTACCCAGTCCATTCCCAGAATATTCTCACAAGAGGAAGGTTACAGACTGTCATTACAATAAAGGCTATTACAGACGTGGCCCGTAACATACTTATCTGCGCGGGGCCTGTTACGGTGGGCCAGATCCTACTTGGGCCCCCCGACACGGTGAGGACGCGGGACTGGCAGACTTTGATGGAGCCTTCATCTTGCAACGGAGAGGACGAAGGGAGAGTGCGCCGGTCTTCATCCCATCGACGCCTTCGGCTTGCACGGGCGCGCTGTGGAAGTGGTCTTCGTCAATGTAGTGGAGGCGACAATGGCATCGAGCGAAGGGTAGTGTGTTCGCCTTCGCCCCAACATTTGCCCTCTGAGGGACCAGTTCGACAAAGTCATCTGGTGCCGAAGACGTTGCTAGATGGTGGAGACGCTGCCCTCGCTCGAAGTGGTCCCGCGGGGGTTTTTGAAATGACCGTTGATGGACGTGTTACTGTTGGATTGTGTGGTTCCCGAAGCGCCACGTTCTGTCTATAAAAAGGGCGGGCACGGCCGGGACTGTTTCTTACCCATGCATGCGCTGGAAAACCCTAACTTTTTCAAACCGCTCGCCTGCCCTCCTTGCTCTTCTGCTCCGGAAATCTAGCCCACGTCAAGCAGACCGCACGCTGTCGTCGATGGTACGTAGCAATGTATTCCTCCTCTTCTGCTGTGAGTGCGTCGTCGGCCGATCCGTCGTCCGAGGATACCTCGAGCGATTTGGTGGCGACGGAGTTGCAGCCGGGCCAGAGTTCGACACTTCAAGGATTTCCTCGGTTTGTGTGCAAGAGATGCAACAGCTTGGATACTTTGGTGACGGTGTCGGGCGGGTTCCGGGCGCTGAGGAGATCCCTGAGCCTAAGGGCGAATTGGTTGTGTTCGAGGCATTTTTCGTTGCCGGCCTTTGTCTCCCGGCGCATCGTTTCGTGGTGGAGGTTTTGCGAAGGTTCGAGGTACAGATCCACCAGTTGACATCTAACGCCATGGTCGCCCTGGCAAAGTATGTTTGGGCGGTTGCTTCTTATGGCTGTCAGTCGTCGGTGGAGGTCTTCGCCAAGAACTATTGTCTACATTGGCAAAAGAGGAAAATAGAAAGTAAGATTGCACAATTTGGATCGTGCACCTTCACGCCGAGGACTGGAAAGACTTCGGTGGAGGTCATGGAAATAGTCCCCTGTGCTCGGAACAAGTGGGGCAACTGGTGGGATTTTTAGTTTTATGTCTCTGGTGGGGAAGTCGAAAATCTTCCTGGGCTCCCCGCAGCCATTATGTGCTCACACTGCTATGTGGCGTTCCCACTGTTCGAGGTGGCGGAGGACGATGAGGATGAAGGGGCCCTTCGGTACGCTACCCGAATGAGCAGTGGGCGCGATCTGGTTGAGGAATTCATCGCATTTGGAATATGGCCCTTGGCGCACGGCTGGGTACTTGGCGAAGTGTGCCCCCGTCGGATGCCATCATTGGACGACCAGTTGGTGCAAAGTCTAGCCTTCGCATTGGATTTGCGGGGTCAGAACCCGGCCGCGTTTGTGCATGAGGTGGAGGCCAAGGCCGCGAGGATTGTGGGGCGATACGTGCCGAGGACTGAGACCCTACAGAGTTGCGATATTCACGGTTCTAATGTTCGTTTGAACCGTGTCTTCGACTTGAACCGTCTGCCATATGGCGGTTACCTGGGAGACGATGATGCTGCTATTGTCGACCGCCGGGGAAAGAGGGCGGCGGTGGCGGTCGACAAAGGCCATTCGCGGGAAGCTGCGCCAGCTACGGCTACCAAAAAGAGAAAACTAGGTACTGCAGCTGAGGGGTTGGGGGTCTCCGATCTTTTTGCTGTGGATTTATTGGGAACGTGCGCGGCCCCCAGGGAGAGGATGTCTTCGTCCGAGCTCCGGGAATCTTCGACGTGAATGCTGGAGATTACTGGGGGTTGCTGGCCTAGGAATGTTCCGATCCCCCGGGCGGCTGGCGAGGACATGCAGACGTCTCGATTAGCTCGTGAGTTGAGGATTTTTCCTTATGGGCGGAATGTTGCTGCTGTTGTATCGGCAGTGATGGACAAGGATCGCCAAGACGCGACGCAGAAGCGGTGGGTGTTCGCGCGGGTCGGGGACCCTAGCCGCGAGGTCACGAAGGCGCGGGGAGGCGCGAAGTCAGCTGCGCCCGGCAGCGGCAAGCCACCGCCGGCAGCGAAATCTGTCGCCTCCGGCCCCAGCAAGCCTTCGCTGGCAGCAAAATCTGCCGCCTCCGGGCCCAGCAAGCCTTCGTCGGGCGTGAAGTCCGTGGCTCCCAGCGCCAGCAAGCCGCTCTCTGCCAAGCCCACGCAGAAGCGAGGGTCGTCGTCCCCGGTGCGTGCTGCCGTGGAGCCGGCGGGTGGGGCCGAAGTCTCCATGGATGTGTGCATGGATGACTACCTTGTGGGCGGAGTTGTGATGTTCGATGCTCGTACCGTGCGGGGACTTGTTAGTGAGTTTTTTTTATTGGGTCTGAATCGTTGACGAGATTGTGGTGCAGGGTCGGATGCTGGGCAACTGGCTGTTGTCTCGGCGCCAGTGGGGGTTGCCTCGGTCGCGGCGGTGACCGAGGCGAAGGGGTCTGTGCAGGACCCATGGTCCATGTTTTGTGCCAGTGGCGAGATTACATCGGCCGCTGCCGCTAAAGTCGTGGCGGGTGTGGTTGTGCAGCAGCTGAAGCATGCGACACAGCAGCTGAATCATGTAAGTTGTCTTGGACTTCGTCATTTTGTTGTGTTTATGTGGTTGCTAATTAATCTTTTTATGCTAGGCGGCAGCCTTCGCTGAGCATGTTGCGTCGGGCGCCCTGACTTTGGAGTTTGCCGCTGAAAGGCGACGACTCGAGGGGAGGATTGAATGCCTCCAGACATAGCACACTGAGGCTGTGTGTGACAAATCAGCCGCAAAGAACAAGAGCCGCGGCTGATGGAGAAGTTGTCGGCTGCGGAGGCTGAAAAAGAGGACCTCGGTCGCCGGCTGGCGGCGGAAAAGAAGGATGCAGACAGGGCCTGCGCGGAGGCCCAGGCCGCGCGTGTCGAGGCCAAACTTGCGCGTGCGGAGGCCAGTCTCGCTCTCCAACGCGCGGAGGAAGCAGAGGCAAACCTCAGCAGCCTGCGTGGCTGCCTAGACAAAGCGGAGGCCTCCACGCGCACAGAGGTGGACCGAACGCATGCGTTGCTCGTGGACACGTACCGAGAACTTGGTGCGCGTGCCACTCCCTTCGATGCGTCCGGTAGAGAGGCGAACCTCTGCTTTCTCGGATGGTTGCAGGAGGAGCTGGAGTTGCTTCCAATGATTGTGACGGGCCTCACGTCCTTCGCCTCACTTATCACCTACGAAGGAGCCGTGAACACCTTGTCCCGTGAGGGATGCAGGCACTTCGAAGTCTTTGACCGATCGGACGAAGACTTCGAGCGTGGGATCTTCTAGGTTGAGGAGCCAGTGCTAAAGCGATTTGCTGGGGCGCTGTATGATAGGATGTGGGGCCCTCACGGCCGTGAAACCGTCCGGGAACGGTCCGACTGGGCGATGGAGCAGGTACTGAGTGTGTTTATTATTATTGGTTTTTTTGGTTTGTTTATATATATATATATATATATATATATATATATATATATATATATATATATATATATATATTATTTATTGTTCATGTAGATGGCGCATGATGAGGAGGTCGAAGACCTCGGGGACCTGGAGGGCACGGTGTCCTTGGCATCGGATGCGAGGGCGGGGGTTGAGGATCAGCCGGCGCCGGCGGCTAATGCTGACAAAGGCCCCATGGTGGCTTCCGAGCCGACCGGTGAAGACACTTTGGAGGTGGTCGCGTCGGTCGCTGAGGACCCTGTAGCGTCGGCCGGCCCTTCGCAGGTGGCGGGATAGGAGCTATGGGTGGTTAGTGGGATTTTGTTTTTGTGATACTGAAACTCGGTTGCTGCGCAGGTTCCGACATGTGGGCCTGCGCAAGCAACCCCTAAAGACGATACTAATTTTGTGGCGGCCACAATTGCAGTTCCTGTTAATGTTAGTTTATCTGGTTCTGAATCTGGGTCATTTTCATCTGATGGTGAGTTTGGGAGTCTATTCTCCTGGACCGAAGAGTCTTCGGGTGAAGATCTGGACTATTTTGCTGCATTAGATGTGGCTGCGGCGGAGTCTTCGCTGCGTCTGGAGGTTGGTGAGGTGTCTGGCCTCCTCAGCGCGAGGACCGAGCGCCAGCGACAAAAAGTGGTGTCGAAGTGTAGTGTTGGTGAGATGTCTCAAAGTGGTAGGCGTCGTCGGATGGGGGTGGAGTGGCCCCGCCTTCCAGTAGATTGATTTAGTAAATGAGATCTACTGGCATCGCCGATTGGTACGAGTATAGGTGACGGGGATCTGTGGAATCTTTTTGAAGGCGAGGAAATGAAAATAATGTTGTTCAATTATAGGGAGGCGGGCATCATCCCAAAGCTTGAGCCGATGTAGGATGTGTGATGCCCTCGCTTGTCGTGCGGTGCTAGAGGGCGTAATTGTGTGCGGTGGGTTTGATGTCCCTTCGCTGTGTGTATGTAAGCGACTTATATTGTAATGTGGCTTGTTGTACTTTGCTTGATGGTGGCGGCCTTGGGCTATTGTTGCACGGGGTGTCTTTTAGTAAAAGACTTCGTATTGCGCACTTGTTGTGCTTGTCCGGCTGCACCCTTAGGTGACTTTTGCACGGAGTGTCTTTTAGTAAAAGACTTCGTATTGTGCACTTGTTGTGCTTGTCTGGCTGCACCCTTAGGCGACTTTTGCACGAAGTGTCTTTTAGTAAAAGACTTCGTATTGCGCACTTGTTGTGCTTGTCCAGCTGCACCCTTAGGCGACTTTTGCATGGAGTGTCTTTTAGTAAAATATTTCATATTGCACACTTGTTGTGCTTGTCCGGCTGCACCCTTAGGTGACTTTTGCACGGAGTGTCTTTTAGTAAAAGACTTCGTATTGCGCACTTGTTGTGCTTATCCGGCTGCACCCTTAGGCGACTTTTGAACGGAGTGTCTTTTAGTAAAAGACTTCGTATTGCGCACTTGTTGTGCTTATCCGGCTGCACCCTTAGGCGACTTTTGCACGGAGTTTGTCGCACGCGAAGGTAGTCTACGCTACCTGTCGCGGTGACTTCAGATCGGTCGAATGCGGAAGACCGTCGAAGCGGTCTTTTTTGACATGGTAATACAATATTTTTGCGGGGGCTTTTCACTAATATATTATGTGGCTCCGCCTCGTTAAAAACCTCACCCCTCGGGAGGAAAAGAGTGTGGGCCTGAGCAATATTGTTTGCAGAATTACATGGGCACGTAGGCCCTGATGCTTAAACAAAAAATTTCCTTAGATTATCGACGTTCCAGGAATACTCTAAGTCTTCGCCGGATGATGTTGTCAGCCTGTATGCGCTGGGGAATGCCTTCGACTTGACGATGAATGGACCTTTCCACTTCGGCTCCAGCTTGCCCCGTGATTCTGTCCGGGTGGTGTGGACAAGTACGAGGTCTCCTTTGTTGAACTCTCTTGGGACGACTGCGTTGTCGCGCCAGGCCTTGGTTTGAGCCTGGTATCTGTCGAGGGCCTGCAGAGCGAGGACTCGGTCTCCGTCGATGAGATCTTTGGAAGTTGACTCGTCGACGTCGGGGATTGCTGATGTATTTGTTTGGGGCAACCCGTACTTTATTTCTTGCGGCGTCATGGCCTCGGACCCATACAGTAGGCGAAAAGGTGTGAACCCGGTTGCCTGGCATTCTATTGTGTTTAGGGCCCATACCACTTCAAGCACTTGGTCGGCCCGTTTGCCCTTTTTATCGTCGAGAAGTCTTTTCTTGATGGCAGTAAAAATCTTGTCGTTGGCACACTCAACAACGTCGTTGGACTGTGGGTGGTACACTAAGGCGAAGACTGGCTTGGTGTCGATGGAAAAGCAGAAATCCCTGGAGTCTTGGCTATCGAATTGTTTGTCGTTGTCGACTGTGAGTTCGAACGGGACTCCGAAGCGGCAAACAATGTTTTGCCAGAAGAATTTCTGAGCGGTCTTCAATGTTATTTTGGATACTGCTCTGGCCTCGATCCATTTTGTGAAATATTCGACGGCAACGAAGGAGAACTTGAGATTCCCTTGAGCCGTGGGCAGTGGTCCAACGATGTCCAGCCCCCAGCGTTAAAGCGGCAATGTATGGGCGATGAGCTTGGTGAATTGCGAAGGGCTGCCTGAGCGAGGAGAGAATTTTTGGCATGCTTCTCATGACCGCGTGACTCGATTGGCAGTGCAAATTATGGCAGGCCAATAAAATCCTTGGTGAATTACCTTGGCAGCGAGGGCCCTGGGTCCTGAGTGGGAGCCGCAAGTTCCGTTGTGGACTTCGCGAAGGATTTGGGTGCCTTGGATTTCAGTTATGCACTTGAGCATTGTCGGTGTTTCGGGTCCGACCGCGCACCCGGGGTTGCCCCTCAAGGTGCTTTTTGGAGTAGGACGGTGTTATCGACTGTAGCTCGACGGTTCGTGCTAAATGCACGAGAGATAGTGGACAATTGTGTATAGGTTCGGGCCGCTTTGAGATGCGTAACACCCTACGTCCTGGTTGGAATGCTTTATGCGGCGGGTTACAAAGGAGCTCTCTAGTGTCGGAAAACGTAGAAAGCGGGGTGGATGGCTAAGCGACGAGTGATGTCTCTCTCGATCGATCGTCTTGAAGGGGTGCCCCCTAGGCCTTATATACTCGACCGTGGGGCATTACATGTGGATATGATAACAACGTGAGCTGGAATTGTAGTGAACTAACTGAGTCTATCTTCCTATAGTTCAGCCGACTCATCCTTGCCCAATTCCGACGTACGGGGCTCCTATGCGGGAAGGTCGGGTCACTGCTTGCAATTATTGCTCAGACGTTGTTGGGCCGTCTAGACTTGCACCGACCCGGCCTTGTGCTGATCTGTCTCACCATCCGTTCCTCCCAGGCCCACGAGGGGGATGACCTTACGAATTATGAGGCCTTTAGGCCTTTCGTGAGATCTTTTATCCTTCTAGTGGACCCGGGGGATATCTGTCCCCCACAAGCCCCTAGTCTTTGGGCTGCTTTTGAAATAAATGGCCCAAAGATCCTAGGTCCAGCTTGCGGTATTTGATTTTGCCAGGGAATGCTTTTGGAAATAAGTCTGCCGGGCCACTGCTTCAGAAATCTGAGCGATCCGGTTAACATGTCTTCTTGTGTGCCAAATTTATGCTTAGCGTATGCATGTGTGCTAGATTTCAATCCGATCCTAAGGAGTGTCACTTGGTGGCGGTAAAGCAAATTCTTAGATATTTAGTCGCTACGCCTTGCTTCGGGATCTGGTATCCAAAGGGGTCTAACTTTGACTTGATTGGGTACTCAGATTCCGACTATGCTGGATGTAAGGTCGATAGGAAGAGTACATCGGGGACGTGCCAATTCTTAGGAAGGTCCCTGGTGTCATGGAACTCTAAGAAACAAACCTCCGTTGCCCTATCCACCGCTGAGGCCGAGTATGTTGCCGCAGGACAGTGTTGCGCGCAACTACTTTGGATGAGGCAAACCCTCCGGGACTTTGGCTACAATCTGAGCAAAGTCCCACTCCTATGTGACAATGAGAGTGCTATCCGAATAGCGGAAAATCCTGTTGAGCACAGCCGCACAAAGCACATAGACATCCGGCATCACTTTTTGAGAGACCACCAGCAAAAGGGAGATATCGAAGTGTTTTATGTTAGCACCGAGAACCAGCTAGCCGATATCTTTACCAAGCCTTTAGATGAGAAGACCTTTTGCAGGTTGCGTAGTGAGCTCAATATCTTAGATTCGCGGAACTTGGATTGAAATGTAGCATACATGTGTTTATGCCCTTGATCATGTTCATTCTGCATTTTGTTGCTTATTATGGTGCTCAAGTTGTACGAACACTCCCTGGACCTCACAAGTCCGTTGCAAAGTGATGCACATGTTTAGGGGGAGATGTGTTACAACTTGACCCTTTGAGACTAACCATATGCTTGAGTTTGCTTGATTTAGTCTCGAAGGAAAATTGAAAGGGAAAAGGTGGACTTGGACCATGAAAGACTTCCACTGCACTCCGATGAGAGGGTAACTTATTCCAAGTCCATCTCATGAACTCTTATTGCCATTTGCTCTTAATTGAAGATTTTGGTGAGGCAATGGGGTTAAAGGGCCAAGATTGATCCCGTTTTGGTGCTTGATGCCAAAGGGGGAGAAAATAAAGGCCAAAGCGATAAATGGATCAGCTACCACTTGAGAAATTTGAAAATAGTAGAGTAGAGCTTTTGGTTTGTCAAAACTCTTTTGGTTTGTCAAAACTCTTTTATTGTCTCTTTTGGCTTCTTGTGGGGAGAAATAGTAATTATGGAAAAAGGGGGAGTTTTTGAAATCTTTGATCAATCTCTTTTGGAATGACTCTCTTTATGCTTCAACCTGTGTGTTTGACTTAGAGATAGAGATTTGAGTTTGATTTCAAAAACAAACCAAGTGGTGGCAAAAGATGATCCATATATGCCAAAATTGAATCAAAATAAATTTAAGTTTTATTTGAAGTAAGTTTGCACTTGTTCTAGTTGCTTTATGTTGTGTTGGCATAAATCACCAAAAAGGGGGAGATTGAAAGGGAAATGTGCCCTTGGGCCATTTCTAAGTATTTTGGTGATTGAGTGCCAACACATGTGCTTAATTGTGAATTTATGTCAATGGATGAACAAGGTGCAAATCATGAAGTAAAGGTATGTTTCTAAGCCTTAGTACATTGGTTTTGTATACTAATATACTTGTCAAAGTGTTAGAAACAGAAAAGAAGAAAGGTGCAAATGACTTGGCTGTGTACAGCCAAGGCTCTGCTCGGTCTGGCACACCGGACTGTCCGGTGTGCACCGGACAGTGTCCGGTGCGCCAGGCTGACTCGGCGCGAACAGGCCGCTCTCGGGAATTCGCCGACGGCGTACGGCTAAAATTCACCGTACTATCCGGTGTGCACCGGACTGTCCGGTGAGCCAACGGTCGGCCGGGCCAACGGTCGGCTGCGCAATCTGCGCGGGACACGTGGCCGAGCCAACGGCTAGAAGAAGGCACCGGACTGTCCGGTGTGCACCGGACATGTCCGGTGTGCACCGGACATGTCCGGTGCGCCAACGGCTCCAGATCTGCCAACGGTCTGCAACGGTCGGCTTCGCTGTTTAAGGAAACAAATCGGGCACCGGACAGTGTCCGGTGTGCACCGGACTGTCCGGTGCCCCCGACGACAGAAGGCAAGGATGGCCTTCCAGATTTGCTCTCAACGGCTCCTAGCTGCCTTGGGGCTATAAAAGGGGCCCCTAGGCGCATGGAGGAGAGACACAAGCAACCTTTGAGCATTCTTGATCATCCACACTCAGTCTCTGCGCATTCGTTTGTGATTTTAAGTGATTCGAGCTCCGTTCTAGTGAGAACCTTGAGATAGTCATTCGAGCTCGATTCTTGGCCGTGTGTGTGCGCGTTTCGCTGTGGATTTGTGTGTGTTGCTTCCCTCCCTTACTCTGTGCTTCTTTGTGATCATATACTTGTAAGGGCAAGAGACTCCAAGTTGTGGAGATTCCTTGCAAACGGGATACTGAAAGGCAAAACAAAACACCGTGGTATTCAAGTTGGTCTTTGGACCGCTTGAGAGGGGTTGATTGCAACCCTCGTCCGTTGGGACGCCACAACGTGGAGTAGGCAAGCGTTGGTCTTGGCCGAACCACGGGATAAACCACTGTGCCCTCTCTGTGATTGATCTTCTGTGGTTATTGTGTTTTGTTGAGACTTCTCTTTAGCCACTTGGCAATAATCGTGCTAACACTTAACAAGTTTTTGTGACTATAAGTTTAAGTTTCACAGGATCACCTATTCACCCCCCCCCTCTAGGTGCTCTCAATTGGTATCAGAGCCGTTCTCTTCACAAAGGGACTAACCACCCGAAGAGATGGATCCTAAGGGGAAGGGTATTGTGATCAACGACAAAGAGAAGGAATCCTTCGTCAACGAGCCGAAGGATGACAAGCCTACCGACTCCGGCTCGGGTCATAGACGGAAGGAAGGGAAGAAGAAGAAGACAAGGCGCATCAAGGAGATCGTCTACTACGACGACAGTGATGAATCTACTTCTTCCCAAAAGGACGAGGACCACAACGACTACGAGAGAAGGAAACCGGTTAATTCGAACTTTTCTTTTGACTACTCTCGTATTCCGCAAAGTTCAAATTCACATTTGCTCTCCATTCCACTCGGCAAGCCCCCACACTTTGATGGAGAGGACTACGGATTTTGGAGCCACAAAATGCGTAGTCACCTATTCTCTCTCCATCCTAGTATATGGGAGATTGTAGAGAGTGGAATGCACTTTGATAGCTCGGATAGTCCCATGTTCATTAATGAACAAATTCATAAGAATGCACAAGCTACTACTGTTCTTCTAGCTTCTTTGTGCAGGGATGAATACCATAAAGTAAGCGGCTTGGATAACGCCAAGCAGATCTGGGACACCCTCAAGATTTCTCATGAGGGGAACGACGTCACCTTGCTCACCAAGATGGAGTTGGTGGAGGGAGAGCTTGGACGGTTCGCGATGATAAGAGGCGAGGAGCCGACGCAAACATACAACCGGCTCAAGACCCTTATTAACAAGATAAGGAGCTACGGGAGCACGCGATGGACGGACCACGACGTCGTCCGCCTAATGCTAAGGTCATTTACCGTTCTTGATCCTCATTTGGTGAACAATATACGTGAAAATCCCAGGTACACCAAGATGTCGCCCGAAGAAGTTCTTGGGAAATTCGTCAGCGGGCGAATGATGATCAAGGAGGCGAGGTACGTGGACGACGCCTTGAATGGACCGATCAACGAGCCGCAACCTCTTGCTCTCAAGGCAACGAGGAGCAAGGAGGCACTACCGAGCAAGGTGGCGCAAGTTGAGGCAGCCGGGCTAAATAATGAGGAGATGGCCCTCATCATTAAGCGCTTCAAGACGGCGCTTAAGGGTCGCAAGGGACAGCCAAGCAAGACCAAGACAAAGGAGAAGCGCTCGTGCTTCAAATGTGGTAAGATTGGTCATTTCATTGCTAACTGTCCCGATAATGAAAGTGACCAGGAAAAGGGGAACAAAAGGGAGAAGAAGAAACATTACAAGAAGGCCAAGGGCGAGGCACATATCGGAAAGGAGTGGGATTCGGATTGCTCCTCCTCCGACTCCGACAATGAAGGACTCGCCGCCACCGCCTTCAACAAGTCGTCCCTCTTCCCCAACGAGCGTCACACTTGCCTCATGGCAAGGGAAAAGAAAGTAAGCACTCATGATACTAGTACTTATGCTTCTTCAAGTGAGGATGAGTCTAGTGATGATGATGAGATAGATTACTCATGCTTATTCAAGGGATTAGATAGATCTAAAATTAATAAGATTAATGAGTTGATTGATGCTTTGAATGACAAGAATAGATTACTAGAAAAACAAGAGGATCTTTTATATGAGGAACATGATAAATTTGTTAGTGCACAAAATTCTCTTGCTCTAGAAATTAAAAGAAATGAGATGCTTTCTAGTGAATTATCTACTTGTCATGAAACTATCTCTACTTTAAAAGGTGTTAACAATGATTTAAATGCTAAACTAGTAGAAGCAAATAAATCTAACTCTTGTGTTGAACATGTTGAAATTTGTACTAGGTGTAAGGATGTTGATATTAATGCTTGTTGTGAACACCTAGTTTCAATTTCCAAACTAAGTGATGAATTGGCTAGTCTTAATGCCCAACTTAAGACTAGCAAAAGTGAATTTGATAAGTTAAAATTTGCAAGGGATGCCTATACAATTGGAAGACATCCCTCAATTAAGGATGGTCTTGGCTTCAAAAGAGAGGCCAAGAACTTAATAAGCCATAAGGCTCCCATTCCCGCCAAGGAGAAAGGGAAGGCCCCTATGGCCAGTAGCGCTAAAAAGAACCATGCTTTTATGTATAATGATAAGAGACATGCTAGAAATGCTTATAATGGTTTTGATTCACATGTTTATGATTCTCATGCCATGTTTGCTTCTAGTTCTTCCTATAAGCATGATAGAGATATGTGTAGGAGAAATGTTGTGCATATGCCTAGGAGAAATTTTGCTCATGTTCCTAGAAAAGTTGTGAACAAACCTTCTACCATTTATTATGCTTGCAATGCTCCCTTTGCTATTTGTAGAAAGGGTAAGAAGGTAATTGCTAGGAAGTTAGGGGCAAGATGCAAGGGAGATAAAACTTGCATTTGGGTCCCTAAGGATATTTGTGCTAACCTTGCAGGACCCAACATGAGTTGGGTACCTAAGACCCAAGCCTAAATTTGCCTTGCAGGTTTATGCATCCGGGGGTTCAAGCTGGATTATCGACAGCGGATGCACAAACCATATGACGGGGGAGAAGAAGATGTTCACCTCCTACGTCAAAAATAAGGATTCCCAAGATTCAATTATATTCGGTGATGGGAATCAAGGCAAGGTAAAAGGGTTAGGTAAAATTGCAATTTCTAATGAGCACTCAATCTCAAATGTGTTTTTAGTTGAGTCTCTTGGTTACAATTTGCTATCTGTTAGTCAACTGTGCAATATGGGATATAATTGTTTATTTACAAATGTAGATGTGTCTGTCTTTAGAAGATGTGATGGTTCACTAGCTTTTAAGGGTGTACTAGACGGCAAGCTTTACTTAGTTGATTTTGCAAAAGAAGAGGCCGGTCTAGATGCATGCTTAATGGCTAAGACTTGCATGGGCTGGCTGTGGCATCGCCGCTTAGCACATGTGGGGATGAAGAACCTCCACAAGCTTCTAAAGGGAGAACACGTGATAGGTCTAACAAATGTTTATTTCGAAAAAGATAGACCTTGTGCAGCTTGTCAGGCAGGTAAACAAGTGGGAGGAGCACATCATAGCAAGAATGTGATGACCACGTCAAGACCTCTGGAGCTGCTGCATATGGACCTCTTCGGACCCGTCGCCTATCTAAGCATAGGAGGAAGTAAGTATGGTCTAGTTATTGTTGATGACTTTTCCCGCTTCACTTGGGTGTTCTTTTTGCAGGATAAGTCTGAAACCCAAGGGACCCTCAAGCGCTTCCTCAGGAGAGCTCAAAATGAGTTTGAGCTCAAGGTGAAGAAGATTAGGAGCGACAACGGGTCCGAGTTCAAGAACCTTCAAGTGGAGGAGTTTCTTGAGGAGGAAGGGATCAAGCACGAGTTCTCCGCTCCCTACACACCACAGCAAAATGGTGTGGTAGAGAGGAAGAACAGGACGCTAATCGATATGGCGAGGACGATGCTTGGAGAGTTCAAGACCCCCGAGTGTTTTTGGTCGGAAGCTGTGAACACGGCTTGCCACGCCATCAACAGGGTCTATCTTCATCGACTCCTCAAGAAGACTTCGTATGAGCTACTAACCGGTAACAAACCCAATGTATCGTACTTTCGTGTACTTGGGAGCAAGTGCTACATTCTAGTGAAGAAGGGTAGAAATTCTAAGTTTGCTCCCAAAGCTGTAGAAGGGTTTTTATTAGGTTATGATTCAAATACAAAGGCGTATAGAGTCTTCAACAAATCATCGGGTTTGGTTGAAGTCTCTAGCGACGTTGTATTTGATGAGACTAATGGCTCTCCAAGAGAGCAAGTTGTTGATTGTGATGATGTAGATGAAGAAGATGTTCCAACGGCCGCTTTACGAACCATGGCGATTGGAGACGTTCGGCCACAGGAACAAGATGAACGAGATCAACCTTCTTCCTCAACAACGGTGCATCCCCCAACTCAAGACGATGAATAGGTTCATCAAAAGGAGGCGTGTGATCAAGGGGGAGCACAAGATGATCATGTGATGGAGGAAGAAGCGCAACCGGCACCTCCAACCCAAGTTCGAGCGATGATTCAAAGGGATCATCCCGTCAACCAAATTCTGGGTGACATTAGCAAGGGAGTAACTACTCGGTCTCGACTAGTTAATTTTTGTGAACATTACTCTTTTGTCTCCTCTATTGAGCCTTTCAGGGTAGAGGAGGCCTTGCTAGATCCGGATTGGGTGTTGGCCATGCAGGAGGAACTTAACAACTTCAAGCGCAATGAAGTTTGGATGCTGGTGCCTCGTCCCAAGCAAAATGTTGTGGGAACCAAGTGGGTTTTCCGCAACAAACAGGACGAGCACGGGGTGGTGACGAGGAACAAGGCTCGACTTGTGGCAAAAGGTTATGCCCAAGTCGCAGGTTTGGACTTTGAGGAGACTTTTGCTCCTGTGGCTAGGCTAGAATCAATTCGTATCTTGCTAGCATATGCCGCTCACCATTCTTTCAGGTTGTACCAAATGGATGTGAAGAGCGCTTTCCTCAACGGAGGAATAAAGGAGGAGATGTACGTAGAGCAACCCCCTGGCTTCGAGGATGAGAGGTACCCCGACCACCTGTGTAAGCTCTCTAAGGCGCTCTATGGACTTAAACAAGCCCCAAGAGCATGGTATGAATGCCTTAGAGATTTCTTAATTGCTAATGCTTTCAAGGTTGGGAAAGCCGATCCAACTCTTTTCACTAAGACTTGTGATGGTGATTTGTTTGTGTGCCAAATTTATGTCGATGACATAATATTTGGTTCTACTAACCAAAAGTCTTGTGAAGAGTTTAGCAGGGTGATGACGCAGAAATTCGAGATGTCGATGATGGGCGAGTTGAACTACTTCCTTGGGTTCCAAGTGAAGCAACTCAAGGACGGCACCTTCATCTCCCAAACGAAGTACACGCAAGATCTGCTAAAGAGGTTTGGGATGAAGGACGCCAAGCCTGCAAAGACGCCGATGGGAACCGACGGACACACCGACCTCAACAAAGGAGGTAAGTCCGTTGATCAAAAAGCATACCGGTCCATGATAGGTTCTTTGCTTTACTTATGTGCTAGTAGACCGGATATTATGCTTAGCGTATGCATGTGTGCTAGATTTCAATCCGATCCTAAGGAGTGTCACTTGGTGGCGGTAAAGCAAATTCTTAGATATTTAGTCGCTACGCCTTGCTTCGGGATCTGGTATCCAAAGGGGTCTAACTTTGACTTGATTGGGTACTCAGATTCCGACTATGCTGGATGTAAGGTCGATAGGAAGAGTACATCGGGGACGTGCCAATTCTTAGGAAGGTCCCTGGTGTCATGGAACTCTAAGAAACAAACCTCCATTGCCCTATCCACCGCTGAGGCCGAGTATGTTGCCGCAGGACAGTGTTGCGCGCAACTACTTTGGATGAGGCAAACCCTCCGGGACTTTGGCTACAATCTGAGCAAAGTCCCACTCCTATGTGACAATGAGAGTGCTATCCGAATAGCGGAAAATCCTGTTGAGCACAGCCGCACAAAGCACATAGACATCCGGCATCACTTTTTGAGAGACCACCAGCAAAAGGGAGATATCGAAGTGTTTTATGTTAGCACCGAGAACCAGCTAGCCGATATCTTTACCAAGCCTTTAGATGAGAAGACCTTTTGCAGGTTGCGTAGTGAGCTCAATATCTTAGATTCGCGGAACTTGGATTGAAATGTAGCATACATGTGTTTATGCCCTTGATCATGTTCATTCTGCATTTTGTTGCTTATTATGGTGCTCAAGTTGTACGAACACTCCCTGGACCTCACAAGTCCGTTGCAAAGTGATGCACATGTTTAGGGGGAGATGTGTTACAACTTGACCCTTTGAGACTAACCATATGCTTGAGTTTGCTTGATTTAGTCTCGAAGGAAAATTGAAAGGGAAAAGGTGGACTTGGACCATGAAAGACTTCCACTGCACTCCGATGAGAGGGTAACTTATTCCAAGTCCATCTCATGAACTCTTATTGCCATTTGCTCTTAATTGAAGATTTTGGTGAGGCAATGGGGTTAAAGGGCCAAGATTGATCCCGTTTTGGTGCTTGATGCCAAAGGGGGAGAAAATAAAGGCCAAAGCGATAAATGGATCAGCTACCACTTGAGAAATTTGAAAATAGTAGAGTAGAGCTTTTGGTTTGTCAAAACTCTTTTGGTTTGTCAAAACTCTTTTATTGTCTCTTTTGGCTTCTTGTGGGGAGAAATAGTAATTATGGAAAAAGGGGGAGTTTTTGAAATCTTTGATCAATCTCTTTTGGAATGACTCTCTTTATGCTTCAACATGTGTGTTTGACTTAGAGATAGAGATTTGAGTTTGATTTCAAAAACAAACCAAGTGGTGGCAAAAGATGATCCATATATGCCAAAATTGAATCAAAATAAATTTAAGTTTTATTTGAAGTAAGTTTGCACTTGTTCTAGTTGCTTTATGTTGTGTTGGCATAAATCACCAAAAAGGGGGAGATTGAAAGGGAAATGTGCCCTTGGGCCATTTCTAAGTATTTTGGTGATTGAGTGCCAACACATGTGCTTAATTGTGAATTTATGTCAATGGATGAACAAGGTGCAAATCATGAAGTAAAGGTATGTTTCTAAGCCTTAGTACATTGGTTTTGTATACTAATATACTTGTCAAAGTGTTAGAAACAGAAAAGAAGAAAGGTGCAAATGACTTGGCTGTGTACAGCCAAGGCTCTGCTCGGTCTGGCACACCGGACTGTCCGGTGTGCACCGGACAGTGTCCGGTGCGCCAGGCTGACTCGGCGCGAACAGGCCGCTCTCGGGAATTCGCCGACGGCGTACGGCTAAAATTCACCGGACTATCCGGTGTGCACCGGACTGTCCGGTGAGCCAACGGTCGGCCGGGCCAACGGTCGGCCGCGCAATCTGCGCGGGACACGTGGCCGAGCCAACGGCTAGAAGAAGGCACCGGACTGTCCGGTGTGCACCGGACATGTCCGGTGCGCCAACGGCTCCAGATCTGCCAACGGTCTGCAACGGTCGGCTTCGCTGTTTAAGGAAACAAATCGGGCACCGGACAGTGTCCGGTGTGCACCGGACTGTTCGGTGCCCCCGACGACAGAAGGCAAGGATGGCCTTCCAGATTTGCTCTCAACAGCTCCTAGCTGCCTTGGGGCTATAAAAGGGGCCCCTAGGCGCATGGAGGAGAGACACAAGCAACCTTTGAGCATTCTTGATCATCCACACTCAGTCTCTGCGCATTCGTTTGTGATTTTAAGTGATTCGAGCTCCGTTCTAGTGAGAACCTTGAGATAGTCATTCGAGCTCGATTCTTGGCCGTGTGTGTGCGCGTTTCGCTGTGGATTTGTGTGTGTTGCTTCCCTCCCTTACTCTGTGCTTCTTTGTGATCATATACTTGTAAGGGCAAGAGACTCCAAGTTGTGGAGATTCCTTGCAAACGGGATATTGAAAGGCAAAACAAAACACCGTGGTATTCAAGTTGGTCTTTGGACCGCTTGAGAGGGGTTGATTGCAACCCTCGTCCGTTGGGACGCCACAACGTGGAGTAGGCAAGCGTTGGTCTTGGCCGAACCACGGGATAAACCACTGTGCCCTCTCTGTGATTGATCTTCTGTGGTTATTGTGTTTTGTTGAGACTTCTCTTTAGCCACTTGGCAATAATCGTGCTAACACTTAACAAGTTTTTGTGACTATAAGTTTAAGTTTCACAGGATCACCTATTCACCCCCCCCTCTAGGTGCTGTCACCTTGCTGGTATCTCTTTTCTGTCTTGGAGTATTCATTGCGTATACTGCACGGATGTGACAGTTTTGGAAAATATACTGATAATTTCTGGGTGTCCCCCCCCAATGGGTGTAGGCAAGGGACGGCTTGGTACGCTGAGCGTTTAGCAAACTGCTTCTGAGTAGTAACTTGATGTGACCACGGGTGTAATCATATCGCCCATGCAGTTGACTGGAGTCCCAATGGGTGTCGTGTTACGTGAAACGGCGTCAGCCGCCTGATGTGTCTTCAGACGGTTTGAATTGCATATTGAATTTTTGCGACTGTTCGGTGGCCATGGTAGGAGGTGAGCGGTTGCCTTCTTCTTCTATAAATAGTGCTCTTGCTTCTCCAGCGTTTTCATGCTTCTTGCTACTGCTTTCTGCTTCCTCTCCTCTCCTTCCTCCCACTTCCACCATGGGCAAGAGCAAGAAAGGTGGCAGCTCTTCACATCACTCGGGTGACAAGCGCAAGCGCGAGCCGACTCCTCCCTCAGAGGACTTCGGCGACTCGGAATACTCGGAGGAGGAGTTCTCCTCCGAGTCCGAGGGCTCTCCGGCTCCTGCCTCTCCCCCGGCGTCGTCTGATGATTCAGACGACTCCCAGGGGATCGCCGCGGAGGTACGGACCTACATCCAGGCCGTCGAGCGTGCCGGGCTCGAGGGCTCGGATGAGTCGGAGTACTCCTCGGACGAGGAGGACTCCTCCGACTCATCCGAGGAGGGCAGCGGCGGCGACGGCGACAGAGGCGACGGTGACGGTGACGGTGGCAGCGGCAGCGGCAAGGGCGGTGACGGCAGCGGCAAGGGCGATGGCGGCAGTGGCAGCAAGGGCAGCAGCAAGGGCAGCAACAAGGCCAGTGGCTAGATGCCACTGGTTTTAGATGTTAGTGTAGATTAGTAGTAGAAATATTATTAACGAAATAATGTAGTAGTAGCTACTAGTATAGTTAGTTAAATGTAATGTAGTAGAAGGGAAAGCATCAGCTCATAATGAGTTGATTTGTAAGTTCGGTGGTACTTCCCATATAATGAAGAATGGTTTCGATCCCTCTTGTGCATGTCATTCCGCCTTCTTGTTGATCATTGTTTGTATTGATGCCTTCTGCAGAGGTTGTTTCTGAACGTAACGCTTAAGTAGCAACTTAGAATCATTGGGCCATGCCTCAGACTGCCTTCCTCCCGATGCCAGTGCTTTAGTAGTGGTGGCCGAGTGATTATCAGCGATGTCAGGGCAATTTAAAGGTGATGGCCGAGTGATAATGGGTCGTGTCAGTGTTTTAGAAATAACGACCGAGCGGTTACTGGCGATGTCGGCGTTTTAGAGGTAACAGCCGAACGATTACTGGCGAAGTCGGTGTTTTTAGAAGTAATAGCCGAGTGGTAATGGGGGTTGCGTCAGTGTTTTAGAAATAACGACCGAGCAGTTACTGGCGACTTCGGCGTTTTAGAGGTAACAGCCGAACGATTACTGGCGACGTCGGTGCTTTAGAGGTAGCAGCCGAGTGATAATTAGACCGAGTCGGCTACTTTGAAGGTGATAGCCGAGTGGAGTCAGATAATGTCGGCGTTTTTAGAAACAACAGCTGAGTCAATTTGAGCCGCGTCGGCCGTTTTGGAAATAACGGCCGAGTGATGACATGGCGCGACAGCTTTTTTAGAAATAGCAGCTGAGTGATGACATGGCACGCCAGCGTTTTAGAAATAACCGCTGGGTGATGACTGGGCACTTTTTGGAAACGGCATCTGGCCAGGGAAAACCCCATATGTACTATACTGTTGCGCGCCTCCACGCTCCGTGCCCTAGTTTTTGCTTAGCTTTTTGCATCCAGGCTTTCTCTGCTTTTTTGCAATATCGCTTCTGCTCCGTTCGCCGGCAAGGTTGAAATGGCGCCTAAGCGGAAAGCTTCGAGTTCGTCCGTCGCAATCATTCCCCCATTGATCCCAACAGTTAGTTGCCCTTCGCAGGTAACCATATGTCTGTTGTCTCCGAATCCGACCTTCTTCATCTCGTTTCCATCGGGGTTCTTCCTCCGAAGGAGCTCTGCTCATGGCGGATTTGCCGTGGGGTCACTGTTCCGACAGAGGACACCCACGAATCTGTCATTTACGTTCCTTTTCTCATCCGTGGGCTCGCTCTGCCCATTTCTCCTTTCTTCTGCGGTCTCCTTGATTTCTATCGCCTGAATCTGACCCATCTGAATCCAAATTCCATTCTACAAGTTTCTGTTTTCGTTCATTTATGTGAAGCCTTTCTTGGAGTTTTTCCCCACTTTGGCCTTTGGAAGTATCTGTACCACTGTCGGCCTGGGATGGCCGGGGGGCAGCACCAGCTGGTGGGGGGCGCGAGCTTGGAGATGCGCCGCAGAAGGAAAACTGATTACCTCAACATCCCCCTCAAGGACAGCATCAAGGGATGGCGCCTGGAATGGTTTATCGTGGAGAATAATGGGAATTCCCTCCCCCCACGGTCAGGGAGACAACTGGATGTTCGCACTCCAAGCTGGACCGAGTCCCCTACAGACCAGGAAGTGGCTGAAGCAGGGGTTTTGTTAGCAGAAGTTGGGTTGCTGAAAGAAAGGGGTCTGACTGCAGAAGCTGTGGTCGGTGACTTTGTTTTCAAGAACATTCAGCCACTAAAAGACAGAGCATATCCGGCTTATCTGTACCGAGGCTTGGCTGACTCAACCCGGGTAACCAACAGAAGAATTCATGCTGTGGATTTAGTGAGCCGGCTTGAGATGATACTTAGAGGCAAGGTATCGAACATCGGCGCCCCTATTGCATACTCGGCCTGGAATCTGCCTCCTTCCCAGGCTTTTAATAGTTTCGTGTCAAATCCTCCTGCTGGTGATAGCGGTTTGGGTCTTAGAGTGCGACCCTCTCCTGAAGAAGTTAGTGCTTTGGTTGCCTCGCTCGGAGAAATTCCTGACGATGAGAGGCAGGTTCATTTTGAGGTGCCTTTGAATCCAAGTGATGCAGAGATAAGTGCCATGCTTGATATGTTGGCCGAGGATTCCTCTGATGCCGCTCCTGCTGAAACATTGGTGGTGGCGCCCATCCCTGAGGCCGATAAAGCTTTGAACGCTCAGAAGTCTGTCAATGTTCGTCCGAAATGTTCTCGCCGAGCCGATCAAGCCTCTTTTCCTGTTGAGGGGGAGAAAAATAAGAAGAGACGTCTTCGTCGGGTGTCTAGCTTGGATCAGGATGCTAGTCCTTCTGCTCCTGTTGCTGAGGAAGTGCCAGTGCCTGAATTTACTGAAGCTGATCCCAATGGGTGTGACCTGTCTGACGCTGACCCCAATGGGTGTGTTGTCCGTGTTGTTGATGAGGATGATGAAGAAGAGGACGAGATCCCTCTGATTCGGAAGAACAGCCGGCGTTACGTAGCTAGTGGGGAAAGTAGTGGTGTTCCTTCTCCTGCCTTGTCTGCCCTCATTGGTCTGCAAGAATTATCTCTGGTGAATTTTGATCAAACTCTTGAAGACATGGTTCCGGAAGATCTGTTATCAGAACCGGCGGATGGTGGCGCGATGGATGTTTGTGTTGGTGTGCTCGATGCCGGGTTGGGGTCATCCCGGGCAGCGTCCCGCGCCTCATTGACCTTGGAGCGCGGTCTTGAGGGTCAGGAAGCTGGTTTAGATTGCCCTGCTCCCATGGAAGTGACTGAGGGACCTTCAGCCTTAGAGGTGGCTGCTGCAGAGGACTCGGCCCTCAAGGATGGTGCTGGCGCTTACCCAGCCCCCGAGGGTGTTGCCGGGGATGATCCGGCTCGGATGGGTAGTGCAAGCTGTGACCCAGCCCCGAGGGTGTCCGAGTGGGTTCTCCCTCCCATACTTCCATGGATGTTCACATAGGGTCTTCTCCTCCACACTTTGGTTGCATGGTGATAGCTCCAGCCTTGGATCGAGGAGTCGCTTTAGAGGACAGCGCACCTGATGCCAGAGTTCTGACTTCTGCTGATAACACTGAATTGGTTGCTGCTGATTCGTTGCAAGTTGTTCCGGTTGGTGACCCTTCGCCGAGCCATCAATTGACCCCTCACGACTTGGGGGTTCCCTCATTCTTCTCCAACCTCCAGGTATTTTGGTTTCTTCTGGTCTGCCTTTTACTTAGGCAGATGATTGTTCTGATGCTTGTATGCTTTTTAATGCCAGGCGTTGGTCGATGAGATGTCTAGTCGGCTGAAGTTGCAGGGTGCTTCTGTCCCAAAAGGAGCTTTGTCTCTGGCGCGTTGGAATCCGGTGCTGCTCCAGCGGTGTGTTTCTGACTTAGAGGCGGCAAATGCTGGTCAGTGTTCTTTTGCTTCTTTTTGGCTACCTGATTAAACTGCTTCTTATTTTAACACCTTTGCTTGACTGTTTCTTGCCAGATATGGCTCGGCAACTTTCTGATCTTGAAGAAAATCATTCTCGAGGTCAAGCTAAACTGGCCCAACGGTGCTCTGATCTCGAGGAAAAGTATTCTCAAGGTCAGACTGAACTGGCCCGGGTTTCTGCTTCTCTAAATGATGCTAACACGCTGAACTCTACTCTCCGCGCTCAGCTCGACTCTGAAAAGGTGACCTGTGAATCCGGGCTTTGTTTTGCTGTGTTCTTATTGCTTGCTTGACGTTTGAAGAAGTTGATTCTTGTTTGCAGGAAGAAAAACGTGCCCTCGTTACTTCTCGTGACAATCTTGACAGGCTATACCGTGACTCCAGCAACTCGTTGACCATCTTCGAGAGGAGTCATCGCTTCACCAGGGAGGAGTTAGACAATCATCGTTATAAGCAGCAGGAATCCTTGGATGACGTGATTCGCCTCAAGCAGTTGGTATCGACCAAAGATGCTGTCATTAAGGATCTGCATGCTTCCAAGAAAGCCGTCGCTCAGGAGCTAGAGACCGCTCGGTCGGCTGTCAAGGTTGCTGAAGAGACTTCCGCTACTCTGAGGGCCCAGCGCGATAAAGCTATGGATAAAGCCATTCGCGCGGGGCGGATTCTGATGAGGAGACCTGGTGTGATTGTTCCTAACGACATAAGGGCTGACATGAACGCTGCTCCTGATTCCTCAAGTTGCCCCTCTTCATCGGTTGCTCCTGAGAAGAACATTGCAAAATAGAAAAACATTGCATGTTTTGAACGTGTGGTTAACGTGCTTGGATGTTTTGTTAGAGGACACCTTTTAGTGCTAAATGCTACTATTGTTTTCCTATTGCTTAGAATTCAATAGTATCTGCATTTGTAGAAGTAAATGCAGTGTGGTGATTTCAAAATTTCATCATGGGGCACAGAAGTTGCCTTAAGTCGGGTGATTGCGAACATTCCAAGCGCGCAGCGCCGATTTAAATTAGCATCAATTTAAACCGACTGCTCCGCTAGTGGGGCGTAGTGGTCACCCCGAGTTTTAGATAAGTGTAAGCATGTCGCACCACCTTAAGTCATTGCCGACTCAAACCGATTGCTCTGTTAGTAGGGCATAGTGGTCACCCTGAGTTAAGTATGCGTGAGCATGTTGCACCGCCTTAAGTCGCTGCCGACTTAAGTCGATTGCTCCGTTAGCAGGGCATAGTGGTCACCCTGAGTTAAGTATGTGTGAGCATGTCGCACCGCCTTAAGTCATTGCCGACTTAAGTCGATTGCTCTGTTAGCAGGGCATAGTGGTCACCTCGAGTTAAGTAAGCGTGAGCATGTCGCATCGCCTTAAGTCGTTGCCGACTTAAGTCGATTGCTCCGTTAGCAGGGCATAGTGGTCACCCCGAGTTAAGTAAGCGTGAGCATGTCGCACCGCCTTAAGTCATTGCTGACTTAAGTCGATTGCTCCGTTAGTAGGGCATAGTGGTTACCCTGAGTTAAGTAAGTGTGAGCATGTCGCACCGCCTTAAGTCATTGCCGACTTAAGTCGATTGCTCCGTTAGCAGTGCATAGTGGTCACCCTGAGTTAAGTATGCGTGTCAATTGACAGTGAACAATCTGAGCGCCTTTGAAACCTTTTTATTGATGATAATTTTCTCAATTTACAGAATACATCATCGTTCCGAGAGCCTCCGTGATGTAGTTACGGGTAGAATTTCCTGAGATGCTCTATGTTCCATGAGTTCCCAATTTCTGTTCTGTCCATCTGAGTAAGGCGATATGATCCCGGCCGAGTGACTTCTGCTACTATGAATGGTCCTTCCCATAGAGGTGACAATTTATGCCGTCCCTCCCCCGTTAGAATTCGGTGGAGGACGAGATCTCCCACTGCGAAGGATCGACGTCGTATGGCATTATCATGATAGCGCCTCAGAGTTTGCTGGTATCGCGCTGATTGAATCGCCGTATTCAGTCGCTCTTCTTCGAGTACGTCAATGTCTTCTAGCCTAGTGGCTTTAGCTTCTGCTATGTCATCAAAGATTAACCTTGGTGCCCCGAACTTGAGATCGGCAGGTAGCACTGCCTCCGAACCGTAAACCATAAAGAAGGGGGTGTTTCCATGCAGAGCTCGGCTGGGTTGAGTTCTCAGGCTCCAGACTACGTATGGCAGTTCTCTGATCCATTTTCCTATGAATTTCTCGTTCTTGTCGAAGACTTTCTTTCTGAGTGTTTCTAATATCATCCCGTTAGCTCTTTCTACTTGCCCGTTGGCCCTTGGATGTGCCACCGAGGCATATTTGATCTGAATGCTCTTTTGCTCACAGAAATCAAAGAATTCCGAACTGGTGAAGTTGGATCCTAGGTCGGTTATGATGCTATTCGGTATCCCGAACCTAAATATTATATCTTGTATGAATTCCACTGCCTTAGCTGAAGTTAGAGAAGCAATAGGTTTGAACTCTATCCATTTAGTGAATTTGTCGACAGCCACCAGCACATGAGTGTATCCTCCTTGAGCTTTTTTGAAAGGTCCAATCATATCCAATCCCCAGCACGCGAACGGCCAAGTTATGGGTATAGTCTGTAGCTGTTTTGACAGGTACTGGCAAGCTTCACACTTCTGGACTAACTCGGCTGCGTCACTCTTCGATGTTGGCCAATAGAAACCTGACCTGAAAACCTTCCCAACTAGGGTCCTGGATGTTGCGTGTACTCCACATTGCCCAGCATGGACTTCATCCAGAAGTTGCTTTCCAGTGGCTGAGAGAATGCATTTCATGAGGACTCCTGATGCACCCCTTCTGTATAGTGTTTCCCCAATGAGTGTATAGTGAGCTGATTGTCTTGCGATGCGCTCGGCTGTATTCTTGTCATCTGGCTCCTCCTCATTTTTTATATATTTGATGATCGGCTTCCTCCAGTCATCAGAATCTGACTCTGGATGGCTCAAGGTATTACATTCTTCTGCTTGATCTAGTGAGATGCTTGGGTGTGGTATTTCTTGAACAAAGACTCCAGGTGGGACCTGAGTTCGACTGGATCCTAGCTTGGACAATACATCAGCTGCCGTGTTTCGATCTCTTTCTACATGGTGAAATTCTAGACCTTCGAATTTATCTTCTAGTTTCCGGACGGCAGTGCAGTATTTTCCCATTGAATCGCTCGAACAATCCCATTCTTTATTTATCTGACTTATGACTACCAGAGAATCTCCGTATACCATCAGTCTCTTGATGCCCAGTGATATAGCAATGTTCAGTCCATGAATCAGAGCTTCATATTTTGCTGCATTGTTAGAGGCTGGAAATAACAACTGAAGGGCATATCTGAGGTGCTCGCCTCCAGGAGCCGTAAAGAGGATCCCTGCGCCTGCTCCCTGCAGTTTTAACGAGCCATCAAAATACATTCGCCATACTTCTGCAGTTTCTGGGTTATCTGGTACTTGTTGTTCGGTCCACTCTGATACGAAGTCAACCAGTGCTTGAGTTTTAATGGCAGTGCGAGGTCGAAATTCGATGTCATGAGATCCCAGCTCGCAGGCCCACTTGGCTATTCTCCCGATGGCTTCTTTGTTGTGAAGAATATCTCCTATCGGAAATCCCGTGACTACTATGACTTTGTGGTCGTCAAAGTAGTGACGGAGCTTGCGTGCAGTTAGAAGTACTGCATATAATAGCTTCTGAACTTGAGGGTATTTCTTCTTCGAGGGACCCAGAACTTCACTGATGAAATAAACAGGATGCTGTACTGGGTATGCATGCCCTTCTTCTGCTCGCTCGACTACCAACGCGGTGCTCACCACGTGAGTTGTGCAAGAGATATATAGCAGCAGCTCTTCAGCTGGTTGAGTCGGCGTGGCTCGACGCGGTGGTTTCAGCACTGGTGGTGTTGTCAAGAACTTTTTCAATGCGTCTAGGGCTTCCTGTGCTTCTGAAGTCCACTGAAACTTGTCCACCTTCTTGAGTAACTTATAAAACGGTAAGCCTTTTTCTCCCAGCCTGGATATGAATCTGCTCAGGGCTGCCATACATCCGGTAAGTCTTTGAATTTTCTTCTGTGATCGTGGTGCCTCCATCCTCATGATAGCTTCAATCTTTTCTGGATTAGCTTCAATTCCCCGGTGGCTGACAATAAACCCGAGTAACTTCCCTGCTGGTACCCCAAAAATACATTTTTCGGGATTAAGCTTCCATCGATATCGCCGTAGACTATTGAAAACCAACTGTAAATCTTCAATGAAATTTTCCGAATTTTCTATTTTGATTACCACGTCGTCCACATAAGCTTCCACACGCTTGCCCCAGTGATCGGCTAAGCACGTTTGAATAGCTCTCTGATAAGTTGCTCCAGCGTTTTTGAGGCCGAACGGCATGGAAGTATAGCAGAAAGCACCGAATGGAGTGATGAACGCTGTTTTTTCCTCGTCTTCTTTCGCCAGGCTAATCTGATGATACCCAGAGTAGCAATCCAAGAAGGACAACATAGAACATCCAACGGTGGAATCTACCACCTGATCTATCCTAGGGAGCCCGAAGGGATCCTTTGGACAGTGTTTGTTGAGATCCGTATAGTCGACGCACATGCGCCAATCCACCTTATTCTTTTTGAGTACAAGAACAAGGTTGGCTAACCACTCGGGATGTAACACCTCTCTAATAAATCCAGCCACGACCAAGCGAGCCAGCTCAGCGTGAATGGCCTCTCTCTTGTCGGGCGTGAAACGACGCAACTTTTGCTGGATCGGCCTCGCCTGGGGTAGACTTTTAATTTGTGCTCGACCAGTTCTCTTGGGACTCCCGGCATATCCGCAGGTTGCCATGCGAACACGTCTCGGTTATCTTGCAGGAACTGGACGAGCGTGCCTTCCTATTTGTCATCCAGGCTAGAGCTGATGATGGCGGTTTTGCGTTCATCGGTGAACCCAAGGTTGACTCTTTTGGTTTCTTCAGTCGGCCGCATAGAGGTCGCAGCTTGAGCCTCGTTCGCGGGTACCGTGAGGTCTTCCTCAGGCTTAGAGTTTGCCTGCGCGGAAGAAGTCGTCGACGGTTTGGTGGTGAGGGCCGCCTGGATGGCCACTCGGAAACATTCTGCGGCGCCTTGGAAGTCAACGCGCACAGTTATGATCCCTTGCGGCCCTGGCATCTTCAATATCATGTATGTGTAATGTGGAATGGCCATAAATTTCGCCAATCCAGGCCTCCCGATGATGGCGTTGTACTCGCAGTCGAAGTTCGCCACTTCGAACCTTAGGAACTCGGTTCTGTAGTTCTCTGGAGTTCCGAAGGTGACCGGCATGTAGATGTGGCCCAGCGGGTATTCTCCTTCAGTCGGCACGATACCGAAGAAAGGAGTATCTGACTCGTGGAGCTCCTTGAGGTGAACTCCCAAGCCTTGTAGCGTCCGGGGGAAGGTGACGTTGATGCTGCTCCCCCCGTCCACTAATACCTTCTTCACCCTGCTCTCTCGGATCACCGGATCGACGAGGAGCGGGTATTTGCTTGGGTGGTCGAAGTTGAGCCACTAATCTGCCCGAGTGAAGGTGATCGGGTGCTCCGACCATCGGTATGGGGCGAGAGAACCGGTGGTCGCCACCAGTATTTGGCGATCGTTGAGCTTTTGTTGTCTCTTGTTCTCTTGCGATCCATGTCCGTCGAAGATGACGTTGACCTCTCTATCGACACGCGGGAAGGCTCCACCTCCTCCCTCTTCCTGTTGCTAGGGTTGTCGCGGTTCTCCTGGTCCTCCCCGCGGCGGAGGAGGAGGTAGAGGTTCGAAAGGTCGGCCGTGCCCGACGGAGTGCTTGAAGTCTCTACAGTTCCGAAGGGTGTGGCGCATGTCCTTGTGGTACGGGCACTGGGCGTCGAGAATGTCGTCCAACGTGCGTTCGCCTCCACGAGGTCCTCCCCGGGCGCGAGAGGCAGGTGGTCCAGCGACGTGGACTTCTTCACGAGGTCTCTTCTCCCAACGCTTGTCGGGCTGCTGATTCGTGTCGCGTCGCGGTGCCACTAGTGCTGGTTTTACTCCTCCGATGAGGTCATGAGCTCGCTCCTCGGCGGTGATGTAGAGGTCGGCTTCCTGGAACAGTTGCTCGGAGGTAGTCGGTGCCTTCTGTAATACGGTTCAGACGAAGGCCGAGTCATTGGATCCTCTGTAGAAGTCCTCGATCACTGTCGCCTCCGTGACCTCGGGGATACGATTTCTCATGGTCTGGAACCTTTTGAGGTACGACCGAAGAGTTTCGTCCCCCCGGCGCTTTATGGATTTGAGGTCCCATGGTTGAGCCGGTTTGTCGGAGAGGGACTGAAAGTTGGTGGTGAAGCGCCGACTGAAGTCACTCTAGTCGTCGATGCAATGTCGGGGTAGGTGTCGCAGCCATTGCAGCGCATCTTGCCCGAGGACAATAGGTAAGTATGCGGTCATTACGTCCTCGGTCGCCCCAGCAGCTCGAGCAGCGGTGGTGTAGACGGCCAACCAGCCTCCTGGATCCTGCTTAGGTTCATATTTGTCGATGTTGGATACCTTGAAGTTAGGGGGCCATTGAATGGCCCTGAGGCGTGGAGTAAGCGCCGATACTCCACACGTGTCCTCCTGGCGTCGATGATGTTGTCTGTCCCAGGGAGGGGAGTGATCGCCGTGATGCCTCGACCGTCCCCGGGTGGTGCCTCTAGTTGAAGCCGTGGCCGACTCGGTCCTAGTAGCCTGACTCCATGCTGGGACGCCATGGTCCCGGTCGTACTCTTCCCGTCGATGGATTTCGTTCTCGTGTCGTTGTTCACGCGAAGCATTGATGGAGCTTCGCGCGTCCTGGCGACTGTTGATGGCGTGTCGTAGATCGCTCGGCGGGTGAGCGAGAGGTAGAAGGTGATTGGCTGCCTGAGTGAACAGTCGCCGATAGCCTTCGGCGTCGGGAGTCCGAGGGAGGCCATCAGCTATCCGAGCTAGCACCCCTCCGACTTCACTCGGCGTATTCATGGCTCGGGCGAAGTCGGGGTTCAGGTTGCGCCCGAAGAGTGGATTTCCCTGACGTTGCCTTGCCTCCTGCTCGGCTTGTTCTTGAGCCTGTCGACGATCACGCCATCGGGAATTCCTTCGTTCCCTGAAGACACATTCCTCCGGAGTTTCTCCTACCTCTGAGACCTCGTCTCGCGATACAGGCTGTGCCGGGTCCCGCTCTCCAGCCTCGTGATGTTGCCGGATATTTCGGCGTCGGTTCCTTCGTCGGCGGGATTCCTGCTGAGGAGGTTCCTCTCCGGGTGCGGTCGGCTCATCGTCGGAGACGGGGGCGACTCCGCTCTCCCGATGAAGAGGATGTCGGGGTATAATGGAGTAGCTGCCACGGCGATCTTCTTTCTGTTCTCCTTTGAGGGCAGAGGTGCAGAAAGATTAGCTTGATGGTCCTCTGCTTTCTTTTTCCTTGTGATTCGTGTCCATTTTTTCGTCGGAGAGGTGGACAGCGGAGTTCTCCAGACCGAGGGACCCTCAGCCCCTATCTTGCCGGAGGTGATCTTTTTTAGGAGCGCCGGAGGTTGCACTTCTTCCTGCTTCGCCCCGATTTTCCTGGAGACTTCTGAGGAAGGCTCTCTTTTCGGCGGATCCGCGAGGCGATGCAGAGTTCCTTTCTCATCCGCTATAGATGAGATAGTACCGAAGCAGAATATGGATCCGGGGCGGAGGATGATCTTGTGCTGGAAGGTGATGACCATTGAGCTAGCTTGGATCGATGACACACCCCCTACCTGGCGCGCCAGCTGTCGGTGTTTCGGGTCTGACCGCGCACCTGGGGTTGCCCCTCAAGGTGCTTTTTGGAGTAGGACGATGTTATCGACTGTAGCTCGACGGTTCGTGCTAAATGCACGAGAGATAGTGGACAATTGTGTACAGGTTCGGGCCGCTTTGAGATGCGTAATACCCTACGTCCTGGCTGGAATGCTTTATGCGGCGGGTTACAAAGGAGCTCTCTAGTGTCGGAAAACGTAGAAAGCGGGGTGGATGGCTAAGCGACGAGTGATGTCTCTCTCGATCGATCGTCTTGAAGGGGTGCCCCCTAGGCCATATATACTCGACCGTGGGGCATTACATGTGGATATGATAACAACGTGAGCCGGAATTGTAGTGAACTAACTGAGTCTATCTTCCTATAGTTCAGCCGACTCATCCTTGCCCAATTTCGACGTACGGGGCTCCTGTGCGGGAAGGTCGGGTCACTGCTTGCAATTATTGCTCAGACGTTGTTGGATCGTCTAGACATGCACCGACCTGGCCTTGTGCTGATCTGTCTCACCATCTGTTCCTCCCAGGCCCACGAGGGGGATGACCTTACGAATTATGAGGCCTTTAGGCCTTTCGTGAGATCTTTTATCCTTCTAGTGGACCCGGGGGATATCTGTCCCCCACAAGCATGGGCTGACTGATCCCCTTCTTGTACAGCTGACCCTCAACTAATGCGAAGTCTCGACTTCTGTGCTTTAGTCGTTTGGCCTCATTGATATCGCTTGGATGGTAGTGATCTTGCAGATATAGGGTTATTGGGGCACGCCAATCTTTGGCTATGATGAGATTAATGATGTGGTGGCCTTCAGCGTCCTAAGTTATGTGTAAACCCTCCGGGTTGCGGACAGCTGGCGTGCCGATGACATGGTAGAACACGTCGGAGGGCAGGGCCTCGCCCTTGGCCGCTGCCTTAGCCAGCGCGTCGCCCTCTTCGTTTTTGGCGCGGTCGACGTGTTGTAGGGTAAACCCCTTGAATTGTTTCTCGAGATTGCGGACGGCTGCGAGATAGTGCATGAGCGCGGGGTCTTTTGCTGAGTAATCTTTTTCGACCTAGCTGGCGACGACTTTAGAATCTGTTCTGACTATGCATGTGGAAATGCCAAGTGCTCGCAGCTTGCGGAGTCTCAGGATGACGGCTTCATACTCTGCTATATTGTTGGTGCATCTATCGGACTCCAAAGCGAAGCTGAGACGTGTCGCGTATCTGTACATGACGCCTTTGGGTGATGTGATGATTGCTACGACGTTTGCCCCCGCATGGCACCATGCACCATCGCAGTGGATGATCCATACGTTTTTTGGAGAATCTGCTTGCTGCCCTGTTGGTCCTGTCCAGTCAACGACGAAGTCTGCTAGGACTTGTGATTTGATTGATGTTCTGGGTTCGAAGGTGATGTGGTACCCGGAGAGTTTGGCTGCCCATTTGGCGATTCGGATGGACGCCTCCGGGTTCCTGAACAGTTCCCCCAGACCTCTGTCCGAAGTGACCCATACCTTGAATGCTTCAAAGTAGTGGCGCAGCTTGCGTGATGCCATGACAACTGCGTATGAGATTTTTTTCTAACTCGGTCATGTTGCACTTAGAAGTCGTGAGGACTTCGGAGACATAATACACTGGGCACTACCGGATCGTGCCCTCTTTGTCCTACTCTTGGATCAACACTGCGCTGACTGCACAGGGCGAGGCTGCAATGTAGAGAAGAAGAGGCAGCGAAGGGTCGGGGCTGGTAAGAATTGCCAAGTCTGACAGGTACTGTTTGAGAAACTCGAAGGCTGCCGACTACTCTGGTCCCCAGGCGAAGTCCTTTGCACCACGCAATGTCTTGAGGAAGGGTAGACTATGCTCTGCGGATTTGGAAATGAATCTGTTCAAGGCAGCCAATCGCTTGTTAGTCACTGGACATCCCTGGCTGACTGCGGGGGTGTCATGTTGATGATTGCTTGGATTTTTGTTGGGTTGGCCTTGATCCCTCGGTGTGACACCAGGTAGCCGAGTATTTTCCCCTGGCGAACTCTGAAGACACACTTCTCGGGGTTGAGCCAAAGTCGTGCGTCCCACATATTAGCGAATGTCTTTGCGAGGTCGGTCAGGTGATCCTCCCTGTTTTTGCTCGTGACGACGATGTCGTCCACGTATGTGAAAATGTTGCGGCCTACTTGGTTTTCCAGCACCCTCTTGGTGAGGCGAGAAAAGGTTGACCCGACGTTTTTTAGTCCCTCTGGCATCCTGATGAAACAGTAAGTACCAAAGGGTGTGATAAAGCTGGTGGTGGCCTTGTCTTCCTCTTTCATGTATATCTGATGGTAACCGGAGAAGCAATCGAGGAGGGACATGACTTCGCATCCTGCTGCGCTATCGACTATTTTTGTCGCTGCGTGGCAGCGGGAAATTGTCCTTAGGATAGGCCTTATTGAGGCTGGTGAAGTCGATACACATGCGTCACTTGCCGCTTTTCTTTTGTACCATGACTACGTTGGTGAGCCATGTGGGATAAGCAATTGGCTCTATGAAGTTGGCTTCCAACAAGCGGTGCACCTCGGCTTTGGCGGCTTCGGTCTTTTCGTCGGACATTTTGCGAAGTCGTTGTTTCTTTGGGCGCACCAAAGGGTCAATGCCCAGGCCGTGTTCTATTATGGTGTGGCTGACTCCGACCAGGTCGAGGGCGGACCAAGCGAAGACGTCCTTGTTTCGGGAGAGGCAGGAGATGAGTTTTTCCTCGTCTCACGAAGGTAGGTCTTCGCTTATTACGACTGTTTGCTTAGGCGTGTCTGGGTCGAGGGGGACCATCTTAGTTCCGTCATTTCTTTATAGCTGTGCCTTTATTTTTTCATTAGCGACTGGGCGTGTCTCTTCAAAACCTTTGCGTGGTGCTGTGAGGTAGTGTACGTTCCGTTGCCCGGGAACGAAGTCTCTCTCAATATTGCTGCAGTCTGCTGGTTGCCATAAACTGTGATTACGCCTTGCGGACCTAGGATTTTCATGCAAAGGTAAAGTCCGTGAATGGCCGCTTCAAACTTGTTGATGGAGCCCCGGCCCATTATGGCATTGTACGGGTATACCATGTCGACGATGTCGAAGGTGACCTGCTCGCTTCGTGCGTTGGGTGCTACACCAAATGACAGAGGTAGCTCTATCTTGCCGACTGGAAAGGTGCCCTTGCCGCCGAAGCCATACAGGGGGTTGTCCGAAGGCTTGAGTAGACTGTGGCTGATGCCCATGCGGTCGAAGGCATGCAAAAAGATGATGTCGGCTTGGCTGCCATTGTCGACCAGAACTTTGTGTAGGTCCCATCATGCTACGCTGCAGTTGATCACCATGGCATCGACGTGAGGGGCGCTGCGCAGATCAATGTCCCTGGCGTCGAAGGTGAGTGACACATGGGACCACCTTGTTTGTACCACCGGGCCAGTGAGGGCGACGTGGTTAACACTTCGGTAGTGGTCCCTCTTCTGTCGCTTCGATTCGAAGTCCACGCTGGACCCGCCGGTGATCATGTGGATAACTCTGCGATATGATTGATCAGCGAAGTCTTCCTGCTTTGGTGCTTGGGTGATTATGGTGGTGTGGGTTTGGGTGATGCGGTGGCGGAGGCGGGGTGGAAGAACTTGCACTTCCTGACGGTGCTGGTATGCGTGGTTGGGTGGGTGCAGGGCGTGCTCGTTGTGGTAAGGTGGTTGTTGTTGGTGGTGGTATGTGTGCGCGACGACTCTCTGGTTGTCGGCTGGCTGTGCTCTAGACATCATGTCTTTGGTGGCCTTCGTTTCTGGATAGACTCTTGTTGGATGCGCGCAGTCCTCGCCATGAAACAGGCAGTAGAATCTACGCGGCTGCTACGTCCATCCCTGGCCTCTCCCTCTTGTGCTATTGTCGCGGCTTTGGGGGTATTATCCTGACGGCGAATGGTTTCTCCGGCTGGGTGCTGATTGGCTATGTTGTGCACCTATTGTTGACTTCGGCTGTCCCGCCCGGAGTCTGGCTGTGAAGGCCTGGTCCATGTTTTGCTGGACTGCGGAGGGTCCTTAGGCTTCCTCTGAGATTCGACCTTTCGTTGATGCAGCTCTTCGGACCTGGCGTACTTCTCGAATAGCTGGTACAGCTCTTGAAGATTTTTGGGTGGATCCCTGATGCAGTGACTATACAGGACGCCAGCCCAAAGGCCGCTAATGGCGTAATGAATCACGATGTGGTCGTCGACCGATGGTAGCTGTGATTTGAGGGTCAGGAACTTCCTGTAGTACTCTCGAAGGGTTTCTTTCTCTTGCTGCTTGCATAGTGATAGCTCAGCCAGGGCGCCAGTATCGGGTCTGTACCCTTGAAAGTTGAGCAAGAACTTGTCCTGTAGTCCTTTCTAGGAATCGATGGACAGTGGCGGTAACCTGGTGTACCAGGTCAGGGTCGGGCCTTCGAGCGCGATGATGAACGATTTGGCCATTGTGGCGTCGTCCCCTTCGGACGATGCGACGGCAACTTGATAGCTCATGATGTATTGTGCTGGGTAAGTGCTGCCGTTGTACTTGGGGTAGGTGCTTGCCCTGAAGTTAGCGGGCCAAGGTGATGCTTCGAGTTGCGGAGCTAGGGGGATTCGCTCATCGAGGTAGTTGATCCCTTGGAAGGCTGTGACGTGCGGGATGAAGGGCCCGCGCTATGGTATGAAGAGATCACCTGGGACGTGTTGCTGGGGGAGCGGTTCATGCTGCACCGTTTGCTGGCCCTTGCTCTGCATGAGCGTGATTTCTTGCTCAAGTTCCTGAGCTCTCTGCTCCTCGTCCTGTATCATCTAGCGCACCTTAGCCTAGGCGGTGACACGTTGGCACTTGGCATTGAGGATGTCTTTCTGCTTCTGGAGGTTGCGGTTCTTCATGCGGAGTGCCCGTAGCTGTAGCTGGTCTTCGGCTGAGACGCTGAGGACCTCACCGTTCTAGATTGTGTCGTCGCCCTCAGGCGGAGCGAAGCCTGGAGGTGGTGGTTGGGGTACGCCTTCGGAGCTGCAGGTGCGGAGGGTGCCCTCAGGGGTGGGGTGTTCTTGGCGCTGTCTCTTGCTAACAACTTCATCTTCGAATGCCTCTTGGGGGGTGTTGTCTACGAGGGCCTTACTTTTTTCTCAGCCAACAGCGCTGCCTTCGCTACGTCGTCGATGGATGGGGCTGCTCTCGAACTAGCTCGCTTGGGGGCCATCGCGGGTTGGTGTTCGTAGCACGATCGGTGGGCGCCAAATGTTGGAACTTGCTCTCCTGGGCAAGTAGATCCAACGGGAAAGTGGAAAGAGTGTTTGCAAAGTTTAATGCAGGACGGTGATAGCTCTATTAATCTGGCCTCTCAAGGGCACTGTACGGGGGTATTTATAGGCACTCAAGTGACTACCCGTCCCTTGCCAAAGACATTTATGCCCTCGAGTGTAACACCCCTGGTGTTACGGTAACTAAAACTCTGACATGTCATCATAAGCATTTGCATTAACTTGCTTGTTACACCTAGAATGCATTCACTAGGTCAATTTTTTTCAAAAAGTGTGATGTTGTGTGTTGGGTTTAGAGTTTAGTTTAAGGACTTGGCTTAAGCTAAACAGGAGTAGGTCATCTCATAAGCAAGTAACAAATTGACTTGGAGCCTTAAGTGCTAAAGTTAAGTCTTAGAGCCTAGAGTAGCCTTGTTTTGGAATAGATGGTTAAGTAAAGAAATTCTAAACCTAGACATTTTGGATGTGTATCAAAGATTGGATCTTGAGCTAGAGAGTAACTTTGCTCTAGGTGGAGGGATCAGAGGGAGGAATCACTGGAAGAAACAGTAGCCACATTTGAAACTCTAAACTGGAGCCCAAAAGTGGATTTGGAGATTTAGCCACATTTTGCAAGAGGTCAAAATACCAAGGTGGTAGGATTTCCTAAGTTGCACAATTTCGTTATTTAGAGATTTCCATGTTATGTGGAGAAATTTGAAGCAATTTGCAAAAGTTCAGCTTGGGTTCAGTTTGAATTGGGTTGAAAACAGTTTCGTATAGCTGTTTTTGGACCCTTATAACTTTTGATCTATGGACTTTTGGTAAGGAGTTACTATAACAAACTTATAAAGTGACTATTGGAGAACAATCCTTATTAAGTGTACCAGCCCTAAAACTATATGCAACTGGCTGAAATAGTGGTCCAAATTAGGGCTATCAGATTTCAGACTTAGTGTAAATGCAAAGCCTGAATTTCAGTGTTTTGGTGTAACTTTGGAGCTCTCTATTGCTCTATCCATAGGGTTATAAGTTATGATCATTATAACACAATTTTAGAGCTAAATGAGGAGTATAAGTTTGATT
Organism: Zea luxurians; assembly: GCA_029449295.1. NCBI lineage: Eukaryota > Viridiplantae > Streptophyta > Magnoliopsida > Poales > Poaceae > Zea > Zea luxurians. The sequence goes on from JAOPSE010000124.1 coordinate 6,572,517, forward strand.
AAGACACTTAGCCCTAAAGCTATTTGGAACCTAGAGAAAAGCTGGTCTAAAGTAGAGCTGTCTGAAAGTGTAGATTTCAGACTTAGTGAAATTCAGATTCTGAATTTCAGCAATTGGAGCAAACTTTGGGCTACTGTAGTTTGGAATCCAAGAGGTTTTGGTTAATGGTTACTATATCGAACCTGTAGAGGAACTATTGGAGTATAAAGTCTAATAAGCAACTTGCCCCTAAAACCATATGCTACTAGGATTAAAGGTGGTTCAAAGTGGTGTGGGCTGAATTCTGAATTTTCAGATTTAGAATAGTGCCTAAGTCTGAATTTCAGCGATTGCGACATACTTCAGAGCTTCCTTGTGCATAATCCATAAGGTTTTGAACTATAGTTTCTATAGAGGAATTGAAGACCATAAGTTGGTGTACAAATGTATTTAAGGGTGATGGATATGATCCTACACAAAAAGTGGAGAAAAAGTTGACTGAAAATGGACTGTTGGATTACTGGTGACTGAATCTGGTTCAGTTAACTAAATCTGAAATTCAGTAAATGGTGCCCTATTTGGAGCTCATTTGTGATCAATCCGAGTGGTTTTGGACTATGAACTATGTGGCAAAGTTGGAGCCCATATTATAGAGAATATGTTTTATAAAGAGGTTTGGACTTGGTGCTACATAAAAATAGGAGTAAAATGGGTCCGAACCTTCCCTGTTCGGCTGAGGGTGGTCTGAATTTGGTTGTATTGTCTGCAGTTCAATCAGTGCGTGAGTCTCAGTTTGGAGTTATTTTGTGACCAGTGCATGAGGATTTGGACTAGAAATTCTATAGCAAAGTCAAAGACCAAGTATAGGGGAACAAGTTTCATACAAGGAGTTAGCCTTGCTGTTGTGTAAAATTTGGAGATAATGGTACTGCAACCCTCTATGTCAGGGTTGGCATGGAGCTATGTCAGTTAGCTGAAATTGGAGTGTTTCAGTGTTTTTACTAAACTCTGGTGCACCATCACTTGTGTTCTGTGATTTCAGTCTTGGGTTGCTATACCAAGTTGGTAGAGCTATGCTTAAGGATCAAGTTTTGTTAACCAAGGTTGACCTGTTGACATGTGGAATTGTGAGATTAAAGGGACTGAACTGAGAGGGAGCAATGGAGAAATGAGCTGTATCAGTGAACCAGTGGCTGAATTAGGAGAAACTGAAGAAGAATCTCCTCTCCCTGTAGTTACACGTGTAGGTTTAAATGAAGATAAGGGTGAAGTGCTTAGCCTAGGTGCTAGGGGCTGTTCTCCCCACTAAAAATATCCAAGTTTGGACTGTTGTGGAGCAGTGAAAAAAAGGGGAGAATCTGGTGGGGCTGTCGAGCAGTAGCAGTTCAGGGTGGAGTAAAAATATCTGCTAGAAATATCACCCTCCACTATAGACTCCAATTCCTTCTAGGTACGTTGGGGATAAGTATTGTGCTGGCAATTTGTGGGGGCAACTACCTGGCTCCCATGCACAATATCAAAGATGAGATTGAGGGCGAGGGGAAGTGAATTCCATCCCATGAGACCGCTGTTGTCTGTCTGCCCCCTGTCCAACATGCAGTAAGCCGTGGAACCTGATTTACTGGTTCTTGAGGGAATAAATTGGACAGCAAACATTCTAGTGATCTTATCCTTGTAGAAATATCAGCTCTGGACCCATTTAAGTCTTCCCTCGGTGGCGTTCCTATCTGCTCATTCTTCTATCTACAGAAGTGAGCAGGTGATATTTGTGCTATGAATTAGACCAGTTCAGTGTCCTGGGTGCGTGTGTGGATCTGTGTGGAGTTAGTACATGAGAGCCACGTATTCTAGGTCGTGCAGTGCTAGCATGCTCTAGAGTTCTCCTTCATCATGTTTAAGTTGAACCCCATGTCCCTGCCCATATATCTAGTGAAACCTTCTCCTAGTCAGTGCCCTTCGGTTGATCTCAATGGAGCTTCACCATGCCCTCAGATTCTAGCCCCAAGATCACAACAAAGTGTTGTTGTTCTTGTGTTCATGTCAAGGTGGGCACCCCTTCCCAGTCCCTAGACCAGTTTCGTTCAACCAGTGTGTGTGCCAGCCCCCTGATTGGTGACCATACCTAACCGGTTACTCACCCTCACCGTGGCCAGGTAACTTCAAGGATTTCCTCAGTCGAGTTGTGCATGTTTTGTGCTCTGCATAGGACAGTGAAGCTCACTATGTTGGTTTTTCCAACTCTACCGTTGCCAGATGTCCAGAACGTCGTCGTGCCGCCATAGACCAAAGCCATGAGCAGCCTCCATGTCGACCGATTGACTCTCGCTTTCCTCGGCCATTTTCATGTGAGCGTCAAGGCTTTGGTGAGTCTCTGTTGCTCCATGTATAGTTGATTAAGCTCTACCACATGAATGCCTTAGGATCCAGCTCGTCGGGGCAACTGTTCTGCCACCGCTGACGATAGTGTGGTTCCAAAGTCTCCGCGGGTAAATTGAGTGCACGACCGAGTTCGTCGTAGTCTGGAGAGTCGGTTGGTACCGTCGTTGTCGTCTGCGACGTGTGACCATGGCCGATCCGGTGCCGGTTCACCAGAGAACTGTGCGACGGTGTCGGGGCCGATGCGTTGTGAAAGAGGGAAAGCCGAGGGGGTTAGGTGCATCTGTCAGTGACACGAGTGAATAGTGGATCGGGCCTCGGGTTAATTCAATTGGAGCGTGGGGTCCTTTTTACAAACCTCAGGCGTGGGCTCCTCAGCGTGGGCCGGTTGTGCCTGGGATTTGGGACGTGTCAACGGTTTGGGCCCGGGACTGTTTAGGATTTTGCCTTTTCTTTTATAAGAGATCTTGGAAATTGTACCAAAAATCATAGAAAAATCTAAAAATCATGGGTCATGTTTTATGGGATATGTAGAATCAGGAGCTCTCTGGTGAAGTTAGTTTTATGCTTTTTAGAGCTGTCAGTAAATTTTAGTATTTTAAAAGTGCTCTTGGAAGGACTATTGGAATTTTAGAAATTAGAATTGGGCACTAAAAATTATGGATTTTGTTGGAGAAGTTTGTTATTAGGATATGAGTACTTAGTAAAAATTTGGGGCTGTTTGGAATCAATTTGCTCAGAAAGTCTTGTAAGCCCCAAAATAGAGTGGTTAATCCCTAATCAAGTGTGGGTTAGTGCTTTAGAAAGGAGCTAAGTTTATTTAGGGAAGAGATGAAGTTGCTTAAGAAGTTTTAAGCTTTTGGATGAGATATAAGTTGGATTAGTTCCCTGGTTTACCTAAGTAAATTCAAATTGGTCACTTTTATTAAGTGCTAGGTTGGGTAGATGTATGTGTATACCTATCATGTACTTATTTAGGAGTGTTTATGTTCCCCACCTCTCCTTGTGAGAGTTTGCATTTCATATCATAACATAAGCATACATGTATTTGTAATTGACTTGTAGAACACCTAGAAGAAGTGGTGTTTGAAAGAGTCTACTCCAGTGCCTGCTCATCAAGTGGATGGAACTATCTAACTAAAGGTTGGGTAGAAAGATCTAGAACCTCTTCACTGCAACAAAGGCAAGCCCTGGTGCATGCAACCCCTTCCTTGTGTTTTTAAATACTTTTCGCACACTTAAGTCTAGTGAAATGTGCATTAGGTTTATAGGAGTTGCTTGAAACCCTTTGATGCATTGCCTTCCTTGATATCCATACCTTTATAGATACTTCTGGTGAAGTATCAAAATTTGATTTACAAAAATGCTTAGCCCTGCTTAGATCTTGTGGATAGAGGTTGTCTTTTGCAATACTGCCTAGCTCAGGGGTTATCCTGAGGAAAGATGGCTTCTACCTGCAAGAATACTTTCATTGAGAGCGTGGTGGGATCTTACTGCAAAGCTCCCTGTGATGCTCTTTTCATCCTAAGGAACAGAAACAATCCTAAGGATGGAAGTACTTAAATCGAGACTTGGGTTAGGAACAGGTGATGTTCTACCCAGGTTGATTAAGGATTGGATGCGTATGTAGGCTTGATGACCAAGGACTATCTTAGCTAGCCGCATACCCTGGAAATGGGACAGGGTAAGCTTTGCCTCGGGAAGACTAAGGCCAGAATAAGATAACACGAAATGGGCGTGGAGCAGTGGCGGGAGTAGCGTGTACCCTCCGTGGCAAGAGGCTGGACGGTGGTGTATCTGTGCTCTCGGTTTGCGTGAACCTGATCTGGTCTTAAGAACCCTGGGGTCGAGTTGACATATGCAAGGATTAAGTGCTACATATGTCGTGTGGTTAGAGATCCTCAGCTGAGTAAATCGATTCGGATCGCCGTTATATCCCCGGAGAGTGGAGACTTGATCACTGACCTACAACCTACGTCAGGATGTGAACTTCATGAATAAAAATGATGTTGTATTGATGAGATGATGAAATTAGACTAGGGGCAAACAGAGTCTATTAATATTTAAGCTGGCGTAAAATGTTGAAAGTAAGGACTCACTTTAGTAAGCTATTTCTGCAAAAGTATCTAAGTTGATTCTTGCCAAAGCCTCTCCTTGATTCCTATTTATCCAGCATACCCTTGAGAGTCTTTTCCTTAGTCGGGTAAGACTTGCTGAGTAATTCCATACTCAGGGTTTATCCCTCCGTTGTTTTTAGGTGAGGAAGCAACGAACTTTTGTTGCTTTTGCTCCAGGGTGGTTCAAAATGAAGAAAAACAAGAGTGAAGCTGCGGGAGGACTTGGTCCTCCATATAGAACTTTTGTGAAAGAACTTATCGGGAGGAGTTTTTGCCTCCCTTGGTATGTGTAATAATATTACTCTGCACTCGTTTTATAGCTCTGGTCTGTAATAAGTAACTTGATCCTACTTTCTAAATAAATGTAAGTTTATGCAATCGCTTCCGCATCTCTATATCTCCGATGTTCTGTAATGTCTGCAAGATGGGTGAAACGTTCCTGGTAAGGTAAGAAAGAAGATACCGAACTTGTCGAGTGATTTAGGAACATCTACAGGGTTGTCTGATGTCTGTTGGACAAGGACAACTGTAGGTGGGCCTAATTACTTGGGAGGTTCTGTCACATCGAGTACCCGGTACATTCCCAGAATATTCTCACAAGAGGAAGGTTACAGACTGTCATTACAGTAAAGGCTATTACAGATGTGGCCCGTAACATACTTATCCGCGCGGGGCCCATTACGGTTGGCCGGATCCTACTTGGGCCTCCCGACGCGGTGAGGACGCAGGACTGGCAGACTTCGACGCAGCATTTGTCTTGCAACGGAGAGGATGAAGGGAGAGTGTGCCGGTCTTCATCCCATCGACACCTTCGGCTTGCACGAGCGCGCTGTGGAAGTGGTCTTCATCGATGTAGCGGAGGCGACAAAGGCATCGAGCGAAGGGTAGCGTGTTCGCCTTCGCCCCAACACCGTACTCTCTTCACTAAAACTATTGCTAAAGACTTGTTTATATGCCAAATTTATGTTGATGATATTATATTTGGGTCTACTAACAAGTCATCTTGTGAAGAGTTTAGTAGGATTATGATACAGAAATTCGAGTTGTCAATGGTGGGGGAGTTGAAGTACTTGGATTTCAAATCAAGCAACTCCAAGAGGGCACCTTCATATGCCAAACTAAGTACATTCAAGACATACTCAAGAAGTTTGGAATGAAGAATGCCAAACCCATCAAGACACCCATGGGAACAAATGGGCATCTCGACCTCGACACGGGAGGTGAATCTGTAGATCAAAAGGTATACCGATCGATGATAGGCTCTTTACTCTATTTATGTGCTTCACGATCGGATATTTTGCTTTCCGTATGCATGTGTGCAAGGTTTCAGGCAAATCCTAAAGAAGTTCACCTTAGGGTCGTGAAAAAAATCATGAAATATTTAGTTTACACTCCTAGGTTTGGGCTTTGGTACCCCAAAGGATCTACCTTTGATCTAATTGGATATTCCGATGCCGATTATGCCGAATGTAAAATTGACAGGAAGAGCACATCAGGGACTTGTCAGTTTCTAGGGAGATCCCTGGTGTCTTGGGCTTCAAAGAAACAAAACTCAGTAGCTTTATCCACTGTCGAAGCCGAGTATATTGCTGCAGGACATTGTTGTGCACAATTACTCTGGATGAGGCAAACCCTTAGGGACTATGGCTTCAAGTTGAGCAAAGTCCCTCTCATATGTGATAATGAGAGTGCAATCCGCATGGCAGATAATCTCGTTGAACACAGTCACACTAAGCACATAGACATCCTGTATCACTTTTTGAGAGATCACCAACAAAAGGGAGATATCGTAATTGCTTATGTTAGCACCCAAAACCAAATAGGCGATATCTTTACCAAGCCCCTAGATGAAAAGACATTTAGCAAACTTAGGAATGAGTTAAACATCTTAAATTCATGGAACTTTGATTGAAACATTGCACATATTGCTCATTAATATACCTTTGATCATATCTCTTTCATTTGGTACAAATGCATATTTCTTATTCTTCTTGTGCCAAAGTTAAGACTAATGTGCTTCCATCGCACATATTGCCAAAGCAAAGGCAAGGCTTCCACTCCACTCTGTCGGAATCATTTATCCACCTCATAAACTTTCATTCATATTCAATGGGAAAGAATTAATAGGTCTCTCAAGTTTCATCATTTTTGGCGATTAATGCCAAAGGGGGAGAAATTAATAGGCCCAAATCAAATGGACCGCACCACCACCCTGTTTTCAAAAACTGATTCACAAAATGGGGAGAAATTTTTTCAAATTGCAAAAACCCTCTTGACAACTAAGGGGAGAACTTCTTCATAGAGAGCTTTTATTTAGCTAAAGAAAAAGCATTTGAAACAGGGGGAGAATTTCCAAAATCTTGAAATGCTTTTTGAAATCATATTCTTGTACCATTGGCTATTTGCAAAAAAAATTGAAAAGACTTTTCCAAAAGATTTGAAAAAACAAGCAAAGTGGTGCAAATGTGGTCCAAAATGTTAAACTAAAAGAAAGCAATCATATATATGTACAAATACTTTCAGTTGGTTTAATTTCAAAAGTAACTTATGCACATCTGTCAAAATTGCAAACTAGTTACATTTATACACTTTATTTTTACTTTGGTTTGTGTTGGCATCAATCACCAAAAAGGGGGAGATTGAAAGGGAAATGGGCCTAAAACATTTCCTATAATCGATTTTCGTGTTTGACGTCCATCACAAACCACGTGGACTAACTAGTTTGCCCAGTTGTCATTTATCTCAGGTGCATAAAGTTCAACATAAACCAACAAAGAAAATAAGTTGAGAACTCTATAAAGTATGGAGCAAAGATAAGCATTCGTGCTGTCAGTGGCACATCGGACATTGTCCGGTGCTCAGGCCAAGGCACGCACGAACTGGCCGCTCTCAGATTTTTTCCACAGTCACTCCGCTAAAATTCACCGAACTGCCTGGTGAGCCAGCGGAGCAACGGTCAACTACGTCCAACAGTCAACTGCGATGTCAGATGAACAGTGAACAGTGCGCAAGATAAAAGTCAAAGCTACGAAGTCAGAACACACTGGACTGTCCGGTGCCACAAGAGGACAAGGGACTTCAACAGTCAACCGCTCCAAACCCCAACGGTCTGCTGACGTGGCAAGCACCGGACAATGAACAGTGCCATGTCCAGTGCACCACCAGACTGTCTGGTGTGCCATCGACAGCAACAGCTAGAATAGTTGTTGGGGCTGTAAATACCCCCCAACCACCACCATTCAAGCAATCCAAGTTTTCTGAACTCCACATCCAATACAAGAGCAAAAGCATTCACTCCAAGACACATCCAAAAGATCAATTCCTCTCCAAGTCTCAAAATCAACTCAATTGCTTAGTAACTTGAGAGAGGGTGTTTTGTATTTCTTTTGTTGCTCTTGTTGCTTGGATTGCTTTCTCCTTCTCATTATAATTCTTCTAAGTGCTTTGTAAAGCTAGCAAGAGACACCTAGTGCATGGTGATCCTTGTGGGTCTTAGTGACCCAAGTGGTTAAGGAGAAGCACTCGACCGGTCTGTGTGACCGATTGAGAGAGGGAAAGGGTTGGAATAAACCCGACCTTTGTGGCCTCCTCAACGGGGACTAGGTTCTTTGGAACCGAACCTCGGTAAAAAAATCGTCGTGTTCATTTGTGTTGATCTCCACTCGATTTGTTTCCCCTCCCTTCCTCTCTCTAAAAGTTCCCTTGCTCATATTGATTTGAGTTTGCTCCCAAGGTTATCCGCATTGATTGAGCAACTCCTAGCAAGGACAACTATCTCCCACACTCCAAATTATTTTTAACACTAACCTCAGGCATAATGAGTGTTTAAAGTTTATAAATTTCAGGTTTCGCCTATTCACCCCCCTCTAAGTGACTTTTAAGATCGCCCCGTGGGCGCAGACACTGAGTCACCGCGACGATCTCCTGACAAAGCCTCGCCATCTCAGCCTCCTGCCTTGCTCATGAACAAAAATATATAAGGATCTGAACATCCCTGGGGAACAGGAGAGGTGAAGAGCGGGATGAGTTGCTTACTCGACGCGCAGGCCTCCACAACGCTAACCGCACTTGGAGACCCGTGATGCGAGCGTCGGACGTCCTCACGACCAAGCAAGACACCTCCAGTCGGCCCCGTAGCTCAGCCATCGCCAGCAATGGAAGGGCCAGGGATCCGACCCTGTAGGGTGACACATGACAGGCGGGGGAGGGAGGAGCGACAACCCTCCTGCATAGGATGACACGACCGGATTGGGTGCCAGCACCGACCAGCCTTATGCCACCAGAGGAGCAAGAAATGGACGAGTTTTGAGAAACCACCCACCTTTCCCATGACGAGTGACTCTTGGGCTGACTTTGGTGAGGACACTCCGATAGAATGGCCAGTTGAGAGGATCCAAGGGTTTAAGGCAGCATAACCCTCCTGATAGAATGCCATTTTTGGGAAGCAAGGGAGCGACAACTGAAGTTGGTTGGGGGTAGGAGCAGAGGGAACCTCTACTTATAACGCTCGACTAGCTCCCGAAAGCCTATAGTGGGCCTCACGAGCCTCACCAACCCATTAGCTACGAACAACAAAAGGAACAAGACAACGTCTGACCCAGGAAAAGCCCTAGAGGGGAGATACTCTACCTCAGAGCCTTAGGGGCTACTACCGGGGAAAAGATCCCCGGACCCTAGGGCCCATCGGTTAGTAAGTGTGCTAGGGAAAAGCCTCTGGCAACGGGGTCCGTCGGGCAGCTGGAGGAGACAGGTAACATCTACCCTAGAGGCACCCGCCCTCGGATGAGCCCCACGGCACCACCCGGGGTCGGGCGTGGTAGAGCCAGATAGGGGAGGCGGGCAAGCCGAAGGAAAACCGCTCGAGTGGATCCCTCGTCTGGCCCGAAACTGACCCACCATAAGTGACCGGCCACATTAACCGTGCCTGGCGTCGAGCCACAACGGAGGCACCGGTCCACCTCCCACTCATAGCCGATGAGCCCCTCGTACCACAGAGCACTCATGACCTACAAACCCCTCGGACTGCAACACATTTATGGCTCGCGCATGCCTCGACCTCCTGCACACTCATGACCTACCGACACTAGGCCTGAGTGCGCAGACCGTTGATAGGGCACAACACGATGAGCCACGCCGAGCCCCAGGCTACGAAGGCCAGAGGTCAGCATACCCCGAATGATGATGGCGCTCGGGCCCCACGTTGCTGTAACACCCTAAATCTCATTTTAAGAATATAGCACAATTTCTCAAAGATCTCGCATTAGAATTTTTCTTTTTCTCTCTCTTTAGAACTCTCATAACATTTGAAGACTCATCCCTCTATTTAAAAGCATTTGCTTAAGAGAATAAAATAATAAATAGAACCATATTTGTCACTCATGTTGGAGTTTTAATTGTATGTGCATTTAAAATAATAATAAAATATAAATGGAATTGAGAATTTGAAGTTAACCCAAAGTTGCACTTTAGGGTTTTGGAAATATTATGTAGAAGAGAAAAAAAGAGAAGATATATATATAATATAAGGGAAATTTATATATTTCCAAAATTTATACTTTTTATTTCACAATATAAATTGAGGATAAACTGGCACAAGATTTGAATTTAAAATCTGAATTTAAAAGGGAATTTGAATTTTGAATTTGGAAACAAAGAGGAAAGAAATAGAAAAGAAAGAAAACTCCATATGGGCCAAATCCTCCTCTTCTCGGCCCATTAGGTGCGCGCCCCGGCCCAACTAACCACCTCGCGCCAGCCATCCACAGCATCCCGCGCCGACAGGCGGGTCCCATGTGCCAGCCTCGCCTTGGCTCTCTCGCGCGCGCGCGTTCATTCGGCCACCGACTGGTGGGGCCCACTGGTCAGCCACTCTTCCACCCACGCGAATTCCTCACTCACCGGCAGGCGGGGCCCATGCTGTCAGGGTCTTCCTCCCCGCGTAGCTCGCGTTCGGGCGTAACAGAACCCGCGCGACTCGCTCGCGCGAGCTCCGGCCCTCGCAACCGACTCCGAGCCCTCTCGGGTATAAAGCATCGCGCCACCGCCCCTGCCATCACCAGAAAACCCCCGTGGCACATCGAGCACAGAGAGAGAGAGAGAGAGGAGATCGCCGCTGCACCGAGTTCTCGGACCGCCGCCGCCGTCGTCGTCCAAGGCTTGGGATCGAAACCGGGGCCTGCACCGTGCTTGCGCGAAACCATCCGTGGAGCTTTCGGGAGGAATCGACGACCGCGCAGCCATCAATTGCTCGCCGTAGCTCAAGCACCGCCGCGGGTCCGCTCCTCTCCGTGGCCAGGGCGCTTCACGGTGCGATTCTCGGTATGGACCCGTACACCGTACTCGTCTCGTCCCCCTCTACGCTTAGCTCGGTCCAATTTGGGTTTGGAGCTCGGGAACGGCCGATTGGCAGCCTCGCCGGCGTGCTCCGCCGAGCGCGCGGGGCGGCGCCGCCGTGCGGGTGCGCCCTGTTGGGGCGGGGATCGTGGTCCGTTGGATGGGAGGCTCACGGCCTAGATTAGATGGGTAGGTGATGAAGGGATAACCCTAGATCCGTAAACGGGCGGTGCAGATTAAATGCAGGATACCGGTTTGGGTGAAGCAATCTTGCGCGTCCGATCGCCATCGGGCGGACCAGAACCGTCCCACCTTTTTAATGGCCGTCACCGTTGGATTTGGATCCGATGGCTACGGGTTCGTACCGGTTCATCCGTGGCGGGTTCTAATCCTGGCCTCTGGATTTAGATCTGACGGCTGTGAATGGCTGATACCCCTTCGACCCGTCGCTTTTGCTAAAGAGACCCTGTCTTTTTCCCGATTCAAACCCGCGATCCACTGTGGATGTAGACTGAGTCTAGGAATTTTTCATGGATTGGCCCCTGGACTTTCCAGATATTGGCGCCCAGTCCTGTGAGCAGAGAAATTAGATAATAAATTTTGGAAAATGATTTTTAATATAAAAACAATACTAGAAACTTGTTTAATTCATAGAAAATGCATATGAACTCCAAATTGGTCCATTCCTGTTCCTAAATTTTCATAATATTATTGTCTATCCATTTGTACCACTGTTTTTACATAAAGTACACATTAAAATTTATTTCTCACTTAACCCTATATTAAATGCATAAAATCTTTGGAAATTCATAACTTAAAATCTATAACTCCGAAATTAATAATTCTTGTTCCTGTTATCTTATTATAATATGTAGATTATTAATATATATTTGTACTTATGTTTGGTGTAATGTTAATTTTGCCTATACAATGTTTGTTTGTATTGCTACGACTAGCAGTGAGGTCACGTGTCATCTGAAGAGCAAGTTGGTACCTGGAATATCAAGTCCCAGGCAAGTTGTGCCCTTGATCACTTCTTTTTACCCACTCATGTTCTAATTAATCATAATGATCTGCATAGGTTAATTTTGATGGGACCCAATAGGTTACCCTAGTTTGTCTATCTTTATACCTTGATTACCACTGAACTTTTTGGGTAGTACTTGCTAGTGCTTTATGTGGTTTTGGGTATGAAGGTATATTATTCATGATCACACTTTTATTATATGTTTATTATTACTGTTCATGATAAGATCATTATGTTAATTGGAACATGGAGCGACCACCCGGGAAAACAGTGCTACCACAAGGGAGGAATGGGACCCCTTGGCTGATTAATTAGGAAAGCTAGTGGAAGACTACCTTACCCGAAAGGGGCAAGGGCAGTAGGGGAGTGGTCAGTGTAGGGAGGCCCTCGGGAGGATTTTGCTGCGATGGCGGTCCTGCAAGGGATTCCTGCATTGGAACTTCCTATAAACTGTAGCGGGTTTTCGGAAACTAGTGGAACTTTGTAAAGGCCTCGTAGTGGATCCCTAGCCATTCACCTCGGTAGTGTCTAAGGGCCTTGCAAACCCTGGCGACATGGGATACACGACTTGTGGGTAAAGATGCGCAACCTCTGCAGAGTGTAAAACTGGTATACTAGCCGTGCTCACGGTCATGAGCAGCTCGGACCCTCACATGATTAAATTATGGAACTAAACTCAATTTGTCATATGCATTGCATCGCAGGTGAAGTTGTTACTTTTGTTCTACTACTTAATTGGGTTTGGTATTTACTTATACTTAGTAACTGCTAATAAAATTTTGACCAACTTTAAAAGCAATGCTCAGCTCTAACCATCTTCTTTGGTAAGCCTTACACTTCACGTGAGCTCCCACCTTTGGCGAGTTCATGCAGATTATTCCCCACAACTTGTTGAGCGATGAACGTATGTGAGCTCACTCTTGCTGTCTCACACCCCCCCACAGGTCAAGAACAGGTACCGCAGGATGAGGCGCATGGAGGATGCTGTGAAGTGTTCGTGAGAGGTCTAGGTCGTCGTCTCCCAGTCAACTTTGGGGTTGCTGGACCGTTGTCTCCTTATAATGTAATTATTTAATTTGTATAGAACTCCTGTTATATATATAAAGATGTGACATTCGATCCTGTGCCACTATACATCATATGTGTGAGACTTGGTCCCAGCATACCTGGTGTTTATGTTCGCGCCCGGATCTTGGTGCCCCGAAATCCGGGTGTGACAGAAGTGGTATCAGAGGAATGTTGACTGTAGGACGAAACCTAGATAGAACTGGACAACCATTACCTACTTACCTTACTCTGATTCTTTTTATACTTATCTTGATCATGTCTCACCTTCTACTGTTCTACTCTGATTAAACTTATCTTTGCTACTCTGATTCTTTTCTAAACTTTTCTTAATCTTTTCTCATCTATTTCCGCTTTACTCTGATTATCCTTACCTTTTCTTTTTCTAAAGACGAATGTGGATTTCACACTTTGAAATCCTGTGCCTAAAGTGACTTTAGGAATAGGAGACCTAATCCTAGGAACAAGAAACAAAACTATTTTTATGGTTATCTATGCACTTGAATGTTTGTTCTTATGATATTTGTCTGATTTGGATTTTTGATTGAGTGTGATGGGTTGTGGAGTGATGCCCACAATTACATCTGCATATACGTATAGGCATAAATAGGATTCATAAGAAAACTAAGCCACTTAGATTATCCTCCATTAAAATGTATCTATAGAGATCCCTCTGATCATAAAAGACTCTCCCATATCTTAATAGATTCGTCGTATCTTATAAGATTTTCTCTTATCTTACTAGATCCACCTCATCTCAAAAGATTCTTCTTACCTTAATAAATTCACTTATCTTGAAGAGATTCTATCTTATCATAACATATCTAACTAATCTCAAAACATCCTAACATATCTTAATAATACATATTCTACCCTGTTGGACCTATCTAACCTAAACTAGTCTAATCTAGTCATATCCAATCTAATCTAGATCTTATCTTACCTAATGTGACCTGATCTAGTGTGGTCTAATGTTATCTAACTTAATGTGATCCACTTAAACAGATTAATGACACTAGTAGAAGAGATTAGACCCCACTAGCCATGTATTAACTTAACTTAGCACATTGGATCAACTCAACCATGAGCTAACCCAACCCATAGAGCCATGATGAATGGTATAACCTTTCTATTCCCACCTAACAACAAACAAACTTTTAACCTACATCTTGTAGTCTATCTCACCCATATATATCTCTCATCTTGACGGATTCTATCTTACCCTTGGATATTCACCTTATACGATTGGTTACCCCAATCTGGACATAAAACAAAGATTAAGCCCTACCAAAGAATCTTTAGATTATAACCAGCTACTAGCTTATTCATTCCGCTTATTGAATAATTTCCTTTGCAAAACTATTACCGTATGCTTCTAACTTTCATGGTCAATACCAGGAAAGGAAAGATTATCACGTAACAACAAACAGAAAATGAATCCTCCAAATCCTCCACCTGTTGAAATCGATCAAGTGGTTGCTGCCCAAAGACTGGTAATACAACAATTAACAGACCTGGTGACCGAGATGCAAAATCAGATAAGACAAGAACGCGAGGAAATACGTCAGGTCCGCCAAGAAATAAGGCAAGCACGGTTGGAGAGACAACAACAACAACAACCTCCACCACCACCACCAGCTCCACCAAGCTACATAGATATAAATTATGATGATTTGTAAGATCTAGGTGTTACTTTAGTTAGTAGATGATATGATATTATTTTAGAAGGAACAGTAAGGTCTATTAAACCTATGTTTTGTTAAAGGATTATGCATCATGCCGAGATTTCTTTGTTTGTACATATGTTCCGAGAACAATATGAGTATACATCCCTTTTCTTACAAATCTCGAGGACGAGATTCTTTTTAAGGGGGGTAGGATTTGTAACACCCTAAATCTCATTTTAAGAATATAGCACAATTTCTCAAAGATCTCGCATTAGAATTTTTCTTTTTCTCTCTCTTTAGAACTCTCATAACATTTGAAGACTCTCCCTCTATTTAAAAGCATTTGCTTAAGAGAATAAAATAATAAATAGAACCATATTTGTCACTCATGTTGGAGTTTTAATTGTATGTGCATTTAAAATAATAATAAAATATAAATGGAATTGAGAATTTGAAGTTAACCCAAAGTTGCACTTTAGGGTTTTGGAAATATTATGTAGAAGAGAAAAAAAGAGAAGATATATATATATATAATATAAGGGAAATTTATATATTTCCAAAATTTATACTTTTTATTTCACAATATAAATTGAGGATAAACTGGCACAAGATTTGAATTTAAAATCTGAATTTAAAAGGGAATTTGAATTTTGAATTTGGAAACAAAGAGGAAAGAAATAGAAAAGAAAGAAAACTCCATATGGGCCAAATCCTCCTCTTCTCGGCCCATTAGGTGCGCGCCCCGGCCCAACTAACCACCTCGCGCCAGCCATCCACAGCATCCCGCGCCGACAGGCGGGTCCCATGTGCCAGCCTCGCCTTGGCTCTCTCTCTCGCGCGCGTTCATTCGGCCACCGACTGGTGGGGCCCACTGGTCAGCCACTCTTCCACCCACGCGAATTCCTCACTCACCGGCAGGCGGGGCCCACGCTGTCAGGGTCTTCCTCCCCGCGTAGCTCGCGTTCGGGCGTAACAGAACCCGCGCACTCGCTCGCGCGAGCTCCGGCCCTCGCAACCGACTCCGAGCCCTCTCGGGTATAAAGCATCGCGCCACCGCCCCTGCCATCACCAGAAAACCCCCGTGGCACATCGAGCACAGAGAGAGAGAGAGAGAGAGGAGATCGCCGCTGCACCGAGTTCTCGGACCGCCGTCGTCGTCCAAGGCTTGGGATCGAAACCGGGGCCTGCACCGTGCTTGCGCGAAACCATCCGTGGAGCTTTCGGGAGGAATCGACGACCGCGCAGCCATCAATTGCTCGCCGTAGCTCAAGCACCGCCACGGGTCCGCTCCTCTCCGTGGCCAGGGCGCTTCACGGTGCGATTC
This sequence comes from Zea luxurians, assembly GCA_029449295.1. Lineage (NCBI taxonomy): Eukaryota > Viridiplantae > Streptophyta > Magnoliopsida > Poales > Poaceae > Zea > Zea luxurians. The sequence continues at coordinate 6,588,405 of JAOPSE010000124.1, forward strand.
TCGGTATGGACCCGTACACCGTACTCGTCTCGTCCCCCTCTACGCTTAGCTCGGTCCAATTTGGGTTTGGAGCTCGGGAACGGCCGATTGGCAGCCTCGCCGGCGTGCTCCGCCGAGCGCTCGGGGCGGCGCCGCCGTGTGGGTGCGCCCTGTTGGGGCGGGGATCGTGGTCCGTTGGATGGGAGGCTCACGGCCTAGATTAGATGGGTAGGTGATGAAGGGATAACCCTAGATCCGTAAACGGGCGGTGCAGATTAAATGCAGGATACCGGTTTGGGTGAAGCAATCTTGCGCGTCCGATCGCCATCGGGCGGACCAGAACCGTCCCACCTTTTTAATGGCCGTCACCGTTGGATTTGGATCCGATGGCTACGGGTTCGTACCGGTTCATCCGCGGCGGGTTCTAATCCTGGCCTCTGGATTTAGATCTGACGGCTGTGAATGGCTGATACCCCTTCGACCCGTCGCTTTTGCTAAAGAGACCCTGTCTTTTTCCCGATTCAAACCCGCGATCCACTGTGGATGTAGACTGAGTCTAGGAATTTTTCATGGATTGGCCCCTGGACTTTCCAGATATTGGCGCCCAGTCCTGTGAGCAGAGAAATTAGATAATAAATTTTGGAAAATGATTTTTAATATAAAAACAATACTAGAAACTTGTTTAATTCATAGAAAATGCATATGAACTCCAAATTGGTCCATTCCTGTTCCTAAATTTTCATAATATTATTGTCTATCCATTTGTACCACTGTTTTTACATAAAGTACACATTAAAATTTATTTCTCACTTAACCCTATATTAAATGCATAAAATCTTTGGAAATTCATAACTTAAAATCTATAACTCCGAAATTAATAATTCTTGTTCCTGTGATCTTATTATAATATGTAGATTATTAATATATATTTGTACTTATGTTTGGTGTAATGTTAATTTTGCCTATACAATGTTTGTTTGTATTGCTACGACTAGCAGTGAGGTCACGTGTCATCTGAAGAGCAAGTTGGTACCTGGAATCTCAAGTCCCAGGCAAGTTGTGCCCTTGATCACTTCTTTTTACCCACCCATGTTCTAATTAATCATAATGATCTGCATAGGTTAATTTTGATGGGACCCAATAGGTTACCCTAGTTTGTCTATCTTTATACCTTGATTACCACTGAACTTTTTGGGTAGTACTTGCTAGTGCTTTATGTGGTTTTGGGTATGAAGGTATATTATTCATGATCACACTTTTATTATATGTTTATTATTACTGTTCATGATAAGATCATTATGTTAATTGGAACATGGAGCGACCACCCGGGAAAACAGTGCTACCACAAGGGAGGAATGGGACCCCTTGGCTGATTAATTAGGAAAGCTAGTGGAAGACTACCTTACCCGAAAGGGGCAAGGGCAGTAGGGGAGTGGTCAGTGTAGGGAGGCCCTCGGGAGGATTTTGCTGCGATGGCGGTCCTGCAAGGGATTCCTGCATTGGAACTTCCTATAAACTGTAGCGGGTTTTCGGAAACTAGTGGAACTTTGTAAAGGCCTCGTAGTGGATCCCTAGCCATTCACCTCGGTAGTGTCTAAGGGCCTTGCAAACCCTGGCGACATGGGATACACGACTTGTGGGTAAAGATGCGCAACCTCTGCAGAGTGTAAAACTGGTATACTAGCCGTGCTCACGGTCATGAGCAGCTCGGACCCTCACATGATTAAATTATGGAACTAAACTCAATTTGTCATATGCATTGCATCGCAGGTGAAGTTGTTACTTTTGTTCTACTACTTAATTGGGTTTGGTATTTACTTATACTTAGTAACTGCTAATAAAATTTTGACCAACTTTAAAAGCAATGCTCAGCTCTAACCATCTTCTTTGGTAAGCCTTACACTTCACGTGAGCTCCCACCTTTGGCGAGTTCATGCAGATTATTCCCCACAACTTGTTGAGCGATGAACGTATGTGAGCTCACTCTTGCTGTCTCACACCCCCCCACAGGTCAAGAACAGGTACCGCAGGATGAGGCGCATGGAGGATGCTGTGAAGTGTTCGTGAGAGGTCTAGGTCGTCGTCTCCCAGTCAACTTTGGGGTTGCTGGACCGTTGTCTCCTTATAATGTAATTATTTAATTTGTATAGAACTCCTGTTATATATATAAAGATGTGACATTCGATCCTGTGCCACTATACATCATATGTGTGAGACTTGGTCCCAGCATACCTGGTGTTTATGTTCGCGCCCGGATCTTGGTGCCCCGAAATCCGGGTGTGACAGTTGCCCACATCGTCCGCCATAAAGAATACAAGACAACCATGTGACTCCGGCGCCCACGAGCACATGTGGCTTTACCCCCATGGTAGAGCGCTCAGTTTTACCATCGCTCGGTGGCTCCCTATTAAGGAAGCCAACGTTGGTCGACCCCCTCCTTGGCCTATAAAAAGAGGATGCTGGCTCAAGAAAGAGGGCCATGGAAGGGTCAAACTCTCAGATCCTCAGGCACATGGATAGACGCACACACGAGGACGAACCCTAGATGAGAAGACGCCTAGAAGGACCAACGAACAGGAGGAGGATGCACCAACGAGGACCGAGAGGTCGGAGCTCTGCCACCAAGCCAAGACTTAGCTAGGACTCCACTCTGTAATCCTTAGCTCCACCTCCACCACGATAAGAGACTTGGGATCCTCTCCTCGTTCTATCGCCCGCTTGTAACCCCTACTATGAGCTTAGATCATCAATGGCGCCGGTAGTGCAAACCACCGATGACTGGAAGTAGGGACGTTCTGCCCAAACCAGTATAAAATCATGCGCACCGCACACACCGTCCAGAGCCCAGAACACGCATAATAAATTTACTTGTCAGAGCGAGGTTCGAAACACCGACAACTGCCACCACTCTTTGATTCATGACAATACTTGCATCTAAAACCTTGACCAATCTTCTCTCCATGCTTCCACATTAGGTCTGGCGTTTTACCTACAACAATGCAAATAATTATAAAACCCTACAAACATTATGGAATACAACTAACAACTATATTTAAAATAAACATTATGGAACGACAAGATCAAACTATGTCATGTAATAACTAACAACTAGTAGCGAAATATTTCAACTCTTTTAACTAACAAAACAACATATAACCATTTGTAGTTCACTAACACACTAAAACATTTATCATACACATCATAACTTGGTAAAAAACCACGTAATCAAATGTGCACATGAAATAACCAAAGATATAATGAATACACCAATGTACCTTCATCTACTCGAAATAGTGGCGGTTACTGATGAGAGCACCTAGAGGGGGGTGAATAGGTGATCCTGTAAAATCAAATACTAAATAGCCACAAACTTGATTATTAAAGTGTTAGTGCGACTAAGTAGCTATGAAGCGAGTTCTTGTGAACAAAACAATCACAGAAAAGCAACACAAGAGACACGCGATTTTTATCCCGTGGTTCGGCCAAGTAACACTTGCCTACTTCCACGTTGTAGCGTCCCAATGGACGAGGGTTGCACTCAACCCTTTCAAGTGATCCTATGATCAACTTGAATACCACGGTCTTTTCACTTTAGAGTATTCTTCCCATTTGCGAGGAATCTCCACAAGTTGGAGCCTCTCGCCATTACAATATAGATCACAAAGAAAGCACAAGAGTAAGGATGGGAGAGCAACACACGCAAGACTCAAATTTGCAGCACAACCACACACACAAGTGAAGAAGTGAGCACACAAACACAGCGTTATGAGTTCACAACTCGAACAGTGCTCAAATCTCAAGAACGATGATTCGATTGCATGAATGCAGAGTCTAGGTGTCTTAGGATGTTTCTTGTAAGCTTGGTGTATTGCTCCATGCGCCTAGGGGTCCCTTTTATAGCCCCAAGGCAGCTAGGAGCCATTGGAAACCAACTTGGAAGGCAATTCCTGCCTTCTGTCGAGTGGCGCACTGGACAGTCCGGTGCGCCACCGGACAGCCACTGTAGCAGTTCAGTGCTCGATTTCCTTCCATACCGGGCACAACCGACCATTGGTCCTCTGGGCTTGTTGGCGCACCGGATAGTCCGGTGCACACCGGACAGTCCGGTGTGCCCAGCCAATCGTTGGTGCGGGGCACGTGTCACGCGTTGATCGTGCAGACGACCGTTGGTCGCAGGCGTCGTTGACTCACCAGACAGTCCGGTGCACCACCGGACAGTCCGGTGAATTATAGCCATGTCGCCTTTTCTTTTCCCGAGAGCGACGAGTTCGATGCTGACGACTCACCGGACAGTCCGGTGCACCACCAGACAGTTCGGTGATTTATAGTTGCGTCACTCCGTCGTTTCTCGAGAGCAGTCGGTTCACCGTCGGCTCGCCTGGGTCACCAGACAGTCCGGTGTGCCAGGCCCGAGCTGGTATTGGCTGTACACAGCCAACTCTTTTCCAATTCTTTTCTTCTTCTTTTGTCATTGTTTCTATCACTTAGATAAACATGTTAGTACTCAAAAACAATTTATTAAGTCTAGAAACGGACCTTGTTCTTTGATTCACACTTCTTACACATTAAAACTCAATCAATATGTGTTGGACACCTAATCACCAAAACACTTATAGAAATGGCCCAAGGGCACATTTCCCTTTCAATCTCCCCCTTTTTGGTGATTTATGCCAACACATTAAAAAGCGACACAAGAAGTGCAATATCAATTCAAATTGAAGATCAAATCCTCTTTACTTAGGATTTGACATATTTGGATCACTCTTTGCCACCACTTGGTTTGTTTTTGCAAATCAAATTCTTTTTCGTATCTCTAAGTCAAACTCGCTTGTTTGGGCACATAGAGAGATATTCCAAGAGTAAAATTGATCAAGTGTCAAAAACTCCCCCTTTTCCCGTAATCAATAATTTTCCCCTATAAGAGACCAAATTTTGCAATAAGAGTATTTTGGACAAATCACAAATTCTAACTCTACTATTTTCAAAATTCTCAAGTGGTTTGGCTGATCCATTTGCTTTGGCCTTAATTTCTCCCCCTCTGGCATTAAGCACCAAAACAGGATCATTTTTGCCCTTTAACCCCATTGCCTCACCAAAATGTCAAATAAGAGCAAAAGGCACTAGAGCACAACTATGAACTTGGAATTAAATATACTAATACCGGAGTGTAGTGGAGGTCTTGTTGTTGTCCAATTCATTTTCCCTTTCAATGTTCCTTCAAGACTACTTCAAGTGTACTCAAGCAAACAAGTTAGTCTTAAAGGAGTCAAGTTGTAGCATATCTCCCCCTAAACATGTGCATCATTTGCATACGGACTTGTGAGGTCCGGGGATTACTTGTACAACTTGAGCACCACAAACAAATAATAATTGATTTAAAAGCTTAAAGTAACATGATCAAAGGCATAGAACACATGTATGTTATAGATCAATCCAAGTTACGCGAATCTAAGACATTTAGCTCACTACACAACCTGCAAAACCTTTTCTCATCTAACGGCTTAGTAAAGATATCGGCTAGCTGGTTCTCGGTGCTAATATGGTACACCTCGATATCTCCCTTTTGCTAGCGGTCTCTTAGGAAGTGATGTCGGATGTCTATGTGCTTAGTGCGGCTGTGTTCAACAGGATTTTCCGCCAAGCGGATTGCACTCTCATTGTCACATAGGAGTGGGACTTTGCTCAGATTGTAGCAAAAGTCCCGGAGGGTTTGCCTCATCCAAAGCAGTTGCGCGCAACACTGTCCTGCGTCAACGTACTCGGCCTCAGCGGTGGATAGGGCAACATATGTCTGTTTCTTGGAACTCCAGGACACCAGGGACCTTCCTAGAAATTGGCACGTCCCTGATGTGCTCTTCCTATCAACCTTGCACCCAGCATAGTCGTCGTCTGAGTATCCAATCAAGTCAAAGGTAGACCCCTTTGGATACCAAATCCCGAAGCAAGGCGTAGAAACTAAATACCTAAGAATTCGCTTAACGGCCACAAGGTGACATTCCTTGGGGTCAGATTGAAATCTAGCACACATGCATACACTAAGCATAATGTCTGGTCTACTAGCACAAAGATAAAGTAATGAACCTATCATTGACCGGTATGCCTTTTGATCAACGAACTTACCTCCTTTGTTGAAGTCAAGATGCTCGTCAGTTCACATCGGTGTCTTCGCGGGCTTGGCGTCCTTCATCCCAAACCTCTTGAGAAGATCTTGAGTGTACTTCGTTTGGGAGATGAAGGTGCCGTCCTTGAGTTGCTTCACTTGGAATCAAGGAAGTAGGTCAACTCGCCCATCATTGACATCTCGAACTTTTGCATCATCACCCTACTAAACTCCCCATAAGACTTTTGGTTAGTAGAACCAAATATTATGTCATCGACATAAATTTGGCACACAAAAAGATCACCATCACAAGTCTTTGTAAAAAGAGTGAAATCAGCTTTCCCAACCTTGAAAGCATTAGCAATTAAGAAATCTCTAAGGCTTTCATACCATGCTCTTGGGGCTTGCTTAAGTCCATAGAGCGCCTTAGAGAGCTTATACACATGGTCGGGATACCTATCATCCTCAAAGCCAGGGGGTTGTTCCACGTATACCTCCTCCTTGATTGGCCCATTGAGGAAAGCACTCTTTACATCCATTTGGAATAGCCTGGAAGAGTGGTGAGCAGCATAGGCTAATAAAATCCTAATTGACTCTAACCTAGCCACAGGAGCAAAAGTCTCCTCAAAATCCGAACCTGCGACTTGGGCATAACCTTTTGCCAGAAGTCGAGCCTTGTTTCGTGTCATCACTCCGTGCTCGTCTTGCTTGTTGCGGAACACCCACTTGGTTCCCACAACGTTTTGCTTTGGACGTGGCACCATGCTCCAGACTTCATTCCTTTTAAAGTTGTTGAGCTCTTCCTGCATGGCCAACACCCAGTCTGGATCCTACAAGGCCTCTTCTACCCTGAAAGGCTCAATAGAAGAGACAAACGAGTAATGCTCACAAAAATTAGCTAATCGTGAGCGAGTAGTTACTCCCTTGCTGATGTCACCTAGAATCTGATCGACGGGGTGATGTCTTTGGATCGTTGCTCGGACTTGAGTTGGAGGAATCTGTGGTGCTTCTTCCTCCATAACCTGTTCTTCTTGTGCCCCCCTTGATCCTGCCCCTCTTCTTGAGGTACCTGTTCACCGTCTTGAGTTGGGGGATGCACCATTGTCTTGGAAGATGGTTGATCTTGCTCCTGTAGTTCATGTGGTCGCATATCACCTATCGCCATCATGTGCATTGCGGCCATCAGAACTTCTTCATCTATATCATCAAGATCAACTTGCTCTCTTGGAGAGCCATTAGTCTCATCAAATACAACATCGCTAGAGACTTCAACTAATCCCGATGATTTGTTGAAGACTCTATACGCCTTTGTATTTGAGTCATATCCTGGTAAAAACCCTTCTACTGCCTTGGGAGCAAATTTAGAATGTCTACCTTTCTTCACCAGAATGTAGCATTTGCTCCCAAATACACGAAAGTAAGAGACATTGGGTTTGTTACTGGTAAGAAGTTCGTAGGAGGTCTTCTTGAGGAGACGGTGCAGGTAGAGCCGATTAATGGCATGGCAAGCTATGTTTACAGCTTCCGACCAAAACCGCTCAGGCGTCTTGTACTCTCCAAGCATCGTTCTCGCCATGTCGATTAGCGTCCTGTTCTTCCTCTCTACTACACCATTTTGCTGTGGTGTGTAGGGAGCGGAGAACTCGTGCTTGATGCCTTCCTCCTCAAGAAACTCTTCAACTTGTAGATTTTTGAACTCAGACCCATTGTCGCTTTTTATCTTCTTCACCTTTAGCTCAAATTCATTTTGAGCTCTCTTTAAGAAGCACTTTAGGGTCCCTTGGGTTTTTGACTTACCATGCAAAAAGAATACCCAAGTGAAGCGGGAAAAATCATCAACAATTACAAGACCATACTTACTTCCCCCAATGCTGAGGTAGGCAAGGGACCCGAAGAGATCCATGTGAAGAAGCTCCAGTGGTCCTGATGTCGTCATCACATTCTTGCTATGATGAGTGCTTCCCACCTATTTCCCTGCCTTGATTCCCATCTCCAAAGATGATTGTATCCTAGGAATCTTTGTTCTTAACGTAGGAGGTGAACATCTTCTTCTCCCCCGTCATGTGGTTCGTGCATACGCTGTCGACAATCCAGATTGAGCCCCCGGATGCATAAACCTGCAAGGAATTTAAGCTTGGGTTTTAGGTACCCAACTCTTGTTGGGTTCTACAAGGTTAGTCACAACAGTTTTTGGAACCCATATGCAAGTTTTGTCTCCCTTGCATTTGGATCCCAACTTCTTAGCAACTACTTTTGCATTCTTACATAAAAGTACAAAGGAAGCATTGCAAGCATGGTAAATAGTAGTAGGACCTTTGCAAACTCTCCTAGACACATGAGTCACAAAATGATTTTTCCTAGGCCTACTTCTACCATGAACAAAAGTGGAGCTAGATGCACACATAGCATGTGAATCATTATAAGCAGCATGATCATAACATCTATTATTATGAGCACGACTAGTAACTTTCCTATCATAAATGTAGGCATGGTTCCTTTGAGGACTACTAGCCATAGGGGCCTTCCCTTTCTCCTTGTTGAGAACGGGAATCCTTTGACTTGTTAAGTTCTTGGTTTCCTTTCGAAAACCAAGTCCATCTTTAGTTGAGGGGTGTCTACCAACAGTGTAGGCATCCCTAGAAAATTTTAATTTATCAAAATCATCTTTGCAAGTCTTAAGTTGAGCATTAAGACTTGTCACCTCATTGTTTAATTTAGCAACAGTGGCAGCATGTTCATCAAAATTAATATCTTTACACCTATTGCAAATAACTACATGTTCTACATATGAACTAGTTTCATTAACTTTCTCTAGCTTAGTATTTAATTCATCATTTAAATTCTTTAAGCTAGATATAGAATCATGACATGTAGATACTTCAGAAGATAGCAGTTCATTCTTCTTAATTTCTAAAGTAAGGGATCTTTGAACACTAACAAACTTATCATGTTCTTCATACAAAATGTTCTCTTGCTTTTCTAGAAGTCTATCCTTCTCATTAAGAGCATCAATCAATTCATTAATTTTTCTACTTTGGCTCTATCTAACCCCTTAAACAAATTAGAGTAATCTACTTCATCATCGGAAGATTCCTCATCGCTAGAAGAAGAGTACTTGGGGGTATCTTGAATACGTACCTTCTTCTCCTTCGCCATAATGCAAGTGTGGCGTTTGTTGGGGAAGAGTGAAGACTTGTCGAAGGCCGAGACAGCCAGTCCTTCATCGTCGGAGTCCGATGAAGAGCAGTCAGAATCCCATTCCTTTCTAAGATGTGCCTCGCCCTTCGCCTTCCTGTAATTCTTCTTATTCTCCTTCTTCCCATGTCTTTCTTGTGCCTGGTCATTTTCATTATCGAGACATTGAGCAATAAAATGACCAGTCTTACCGCATTTGAAGCAGGAGCACTTTCCCCTTGTTTTATTCTTGTTGGGGGTACTCTTTGCGTCCTTTAAGCGCGGTCTTGAAACGCTTGATGATAAGCGCCATTTCATCCTCATTGAGCCCGGCAACCTCCACTTGTGCTACATTGCTTGGTAGCGCCTCCTTGCTGCTAGTTGCTTTGAGAGCAACGGGCTGCAGCTCGTAGATGGGCAGTGGACCATTTAGCGCATCGTCCACGTATCGTGCCTCCTTCACCATCATGCGCCCGCTCACAAATTTTCCGAGGATCTCCTCGGGCGTCATTTTGGTGTACCTGGGATTTTCACGAATAAGGTTGACAAGATGGGGGTCAATAACGATAAATGACCTGAGCATGAGTCGGACGACATCATGATCCGTCCATCTTGTGCTTCCATAGCTTCAGATTTTGTTGACCAGGGTCTTGAGCCTGTTGTAGCTCGCCCTCCACCAGTTCCATCTTGGTGATCATGGTGGCATCATTTCCCTCATGTGATATCTTGAGGGTGTCTCAGATTTGTTTGGCGTTGTCCAAGCTGCTAACCTTGTTGTATTCATTCCCGCACAGAGATGCTAGCAAAACAGTAGTGGCTTGGACATTTTTATGGATTTGCTCATTAATAAACACAGGATTATCGGTACTATCAAAATGCATCCCATTTTCTACAATTTCCCATATACTAGGATGGAGAGAGAATAAACGACTACGCATTTTATGACTCCAAAACAAATAGTCCTCTTCATCAAAGCATGGAGGTTTTCCAAGGGGAATTGATAGTAAATGCGCATTTGAAGTATAGGGAATGCCGAATGCGAGAATAATCAAAAGAATAATTTTGATTAACCGTCTTTTTCTTGGACGAGGAGTCATCGTCGTCGTCCCTTGGTGAAGAAGATGAGGCATCGCTGTCATAGTAGATGATCTTCTTGATGCGCCTCTTCTTCTTCCCGTCCCTCTTCTTGTGACTCGAGCCCGAGTCAGTGGGCTTGTCATCTCTTGGCTCGTTGAAGAGGGACTCCTTCTCCTTGTCGTTGACCACCATCCCCTTACCCTTAGGATCCATCTCTTCGGGTGGTTAGTCCCTTAGATGAAGAGTACGACTCTGATACTAATTGAGAGCACCTAGACGGGGGGTGAATAGGTGATCCTGTAAAATCAAATACTAAATAGCCACAAACTTGATTATTGAAGTGTTAGTGTGATTAAGTAGCTATGAAGCGAGTTCTTTATGAACAAAACAATCATAGAAAAGCAACACAAGAGACACACAATTTTATCCCGTGGTTCGACCAAGTAACACTTGCCTACTTTCACGTTGTGGCGTCCCAATGGACGAGGATTGCACTCAACCCCTTCAAGTGATCCTATGATCAACTTGAATACCACAGTCTTTTCAATTTAGAGTATTCTTCCCATTTGTGAGGAATCTCCACAAGTTGGAGCCTCTCGCCCTTACAATATAGATCACAAGTAAAGCACAAGAGTAAGAATGGGAGAGCAACACACGCAAGACTCAAATCTGCAGCAAACCACACACACAAGTGAAGAAGTGAGCACACAAACACAGCGCTATGAGTTTACAACTCGAACAGTGCTCAAATCTCAAGAACGATGATCTGATTGCGTGAATGCAGAGTCTAGGTGTCTTAGTATGTTTCTTGTAAGCTTGGTGTATTGCTCCATGCGCCTAGGGGTCCCTTTTATAACCCCAAGGCAACTAGAAGCCGTTGGAAACCAATTTGGAAGGCAATTCCTGCCTTCTGTCGAGTGGCGCACCGGACAGTCACTGTAGCAGTCCAGTGCTCGATTTCCTTCCATACTGGGCACAGCCGACCGTTGGTCCTCCGGGCCAGTTGGCGCACCAGACACTGTCCAGTGCACACCGGACAGTCCGGTGTGCCCAACCAACCGTTGGTGCGGGCCACGTGTCGCGCGTTGATCGCGCGGATGACCGTTGGCCGCAGGCGCCGTTGACTTACCGGACAGTCTGGTGCACCACCGGACAGTCCAGCGAATTGTAACCATGTCGGCCTTTTCTTTTCCTAAGCGCGACGAGTTCGTCGCTGACGACTCACCGGACAATCCAATGCGCCACTGGACAGTCCGGTGATTTATAGCCGCGTCACTCTGTCGTTTCCCGAGAGCAGCCGATTCACCGTCGGCTTGCCTGGGTCACCGGACACTGTCCGGTGCACCACTGGACAGTCCGGTGTGCTAGGCCCGAGCTGGTGTTGGTTGTACACAACCAACTCTTTTCCAATTCTTTTCTTCTTCTTTTGTCATTGTTTCTATCACTTAGATAAATATGTTAGTACTCAAAAACAATTTACTAAGTCTAGAAACATATCTTGTTCTTTGATTCACACTCCTTACACATTAGAACTCAATCAATATGTGTTGGACACCTAATCACCAAAACACTTATAGAAATGGCCCAAGGGCACATTTCCCTTTCAATTGACCAAAACGACGAATATCGGTAAAAAACACTGGATCTCGTTGAGAAGTGATAGTTCTCGCTAACGCCCTCTCACCTGCTCACCAGCTAGACTGCTCACCGGGATCCAACAATTTCTCCCTAAATATCGCCAAGATTCGTCGACTAGAGAGCAGATCTCGTTGCTTTAAGGCGGTAAGCATCGTTGTAGTTGCCTAGATGAGGACCGAGCAAAGACTAAGAAAGTGGGAGGAGAAGAAAGAGAAAATGATGCAGGTCCATAATATCAGGGTGTAACAGGTCCATCCATTTGGGTTAACGGGTCTATGACCCATTAATTTTTTAACAACAAAACACGATTTTTGAACAATAAATATATTTATTGAGTCATGGAATCCTCTAGTTTTTAATAAATTTGTCTCGATTTTATGTTTTTAATTCAAAATTTGCGTTTGAATATTTCAAAATATGCAATTGGAACCGTTGTCGCGGGAACGGGAACGAGAAAAAAAATCCTAAAACCCGCTAGATCTCGAGCGGTATTGCAAGCCTTGGGCTCCATACATGCAATATTCCCTTCCTAGGAAGGCTCACGCGGTACGCGCGTGAGGAGCGTAGCTGCGGATACAAACTGTGAGCATGTATACGAGAGCCTAGGCACAATGTTGAACACCATATGTGTCAATTGGGAGAGCCCAGATGATCCCGCTCTGTGAACGAAGGGTTCGGACGGATGACGGTCCTACCTATAGGCGCGGATAGTCTACGCTAAGACCAGACCAGGCGTGATTAACCCATATCCAGTGCATGTTTATCCATCTAAAACTCGCGGATTCTACTGGAGAACGCTTATAAACGGGTCCAGATCTCCCCTATATATATGAAGGGTCGTGTGTTGTCGTACTCTCATCATGACGTACTGTACCGTTCGCTCGTCGTACGATTTTCTTTTGTCAGTCTTCCGCTGACATCCTCGTGGTAGTGCATGATGGGTCGTTGTAACACTGCGTCCAATCCCTGGACCGTGATGGGTCGCTGTAACACTGCGTCCAATCCCTGGACCGGCGGTACTTACTCGTGGCAGCTCTCTAGAATCATATTGTTCCCAGAGACCAACACGAGTCTTTTGTGCGCACTTTGTCCTCACTCATGCACACCCGAGAAAACTTCCGAGTCGGTCACCCATCCCAATTTGCTCCAAGCTAAGCACACTTAACTTGGAGGTTCTTTCGAGATAGACTTTCGAAAAAGAAGATGCACCTTATTGGTATGGATACTCTATTAATTCTATTAACCATTGGGCCAGGATATCACAGTTGTGCAGGTCAGCCGTATGGGGCAGTCGCACGTTGTACGGTCCTGCCTGTCGTCATGAGTCTGTGTCACTTGTTGGCGTGGCTGGGCATACACCTAGTATGGTGTATCTGTCACGCTTTACTCGATATTTAGGTCACTGTAGAAACTCTGATGATGAGGTACTTCATGAATAGAGCTGTATGGTCTTTTGAAGCTGTGGGAGCACGTCTAGGGCTGTACTCAGGGAGGTGCAATCATGTCATTAGTGGCCACTCGCGTGCTTGCAGCCTGCCCGTTCGAATGACTAGCCATGGCCTTGGATGTCATGTCTTATCTTGGTTGGTGTGGACTTTGCGACGTTTGACTTGGATTTCCATCTTGCTTCTCTTCCTTGGTAGGGACTCGGTCGACTGCTCCGTCTCGTGGTCTTACTCGGTAGGGACCAGGTTAGCCACTCCGTCTTGCAGCCTTGTTCGACAGTGACCTAATTGTTCGCTCCGCCTTGCGGACTTGCTCGGCGGGGACTTGACCGGTCGTTCCTGTCTCGCGGACTTCCTCGGCGGGGACCTGGTCGGCCACTCCACCTCACGGATTTGCTCGACAGGGACCTGGTCAGTTGCTCTGCCTTGCAGTCTATACATAATTTGTGTAAAGAACTGTGTTATGAAGGCTTATGACAAAGTACCTAGAAGTGTAATGTGGTGGGCCTTGGAAAAACACAAAGTAGCAACAAAGTACATTAATCTTATTAAAGATATGTACACTAATGTTGTGACAAGTGTCCGAACAAGTGATGGGGACACCGATGACTTTCCAATTAACATAGGACTACATCAAGGGTCGGCTTTGAGCCCTTATCTTTTCGCTTTGGTGATAGATGAGGTCACAAGGGACATACAAGGAGATATACCGTGGTGTATGCTTTTTGCCGATGATGTGGTACTTATTGAGGAGAGTAGGAGTGGTGTTTCGCAAAAGTTGGAATTGTGGAGGCAGACGCTGGAAGCAAAAGGTTTTAGGCTTAATAGGTCTAAAACGGAGTATATGAAGTGTGATTTCAGTACCATGGGGTATGAAGATGGCGATGTTAGTCTTGATGGGCAAGTGGTACCCAAGAAAGACACTTTTCGTTACTTAGGATAAATGCTTCAGAAGGATGGAGACATCGATGAGGATGTCAGTCATAGAATTAAAGCTGGATGGTTGAAGTGGCGGCAAGCGGCGGGTGTCTTATGCGACCCCCGGGTGCCACACAAACTAAAAGGCAAATTCTACAGGACAGCAATCCGGCCGGCTATGTTGTATGGAGCAGAATGTTGGCCCACTAAAAGACGACATGTCCAACAACTATGTGTGGCAGAGATGCGTATGTTGCGCTGGATATGCGGCCACACAAGGAGAGACCGAGTCCGGAATGATGACATACGAGAGAGAGTAGGAGTGGCGCCAATTGAGGAGAAGCTTATGCAACATCGTTTGAGATGGTTTGGACATATCCAACGAAGACCTGAAGAGGCACCAGTGCATATCGGAATAATTAGGCGTCCCGAGAATGTGAAGAGAGGTAGAGGTCGACCAACCTTGACGTGGACAGAGGCTGTGAAGAGGGACCTGAAGGAGTGGAATATTGATAAAGAGCTCGTCGTGGATAGGAAGGGGTGGAAGTGTGCAATTCATGTGCCAGAACCTTGATTTATAGTTTCGCTTTTCCTCCTTAACCGTTTAACCTTTTCTTGTGCCCATTTAGACCTTGCTGGTTCTTGTGGGTTTATCTCTTTTATGTGTTTCCCCGTTTCGTCGTTTTTCGGTTCTCCTTGCCTTTGTTTTCCCTTTTTTCTTTGGGGTTGAGCTCTGAGGTTTTCATACGGGGTTTCATCTCTAGCCTACCCCAATGTGCTTGGGACAAAAAGGTTTTGTTGTTGAGGATATATCATGTGCAATCACTCATTTTGGTGCAAGCGTGCAATCAAACTATTCAGAGCATCCAGTCTAAATCCAACGGTTTCATATGGAAGTGGTTAAATGTAAAATAGACACTAGGTTTCAGGTGAAAGGGGTTAAATATAAAATAACAGTTACCATTAGATTTAGATCGGATGCACCAGATCGCTTGATTGCATGCTTGCACCAGAATAAATGATTGCATAGGATATTTTCCCTTTGTTGTTGTTGTGAACTGTGTTACGAAAATCTTTATATTTACTTGCATCATTGTATGACATGATTGTAATATTCTATTACTTTGCGCGTTGCATTCAAATTACATGTTTCTATTTTGCGTAAGTATGGTTTATGTAATTTTGGACATCAAATTATTTGTTAATATATTGTTATTTATTGTACAACATAATTTAAATAAAATACAAATAAAACCTAACAAAGTTTTTATTTTTTATAACTAAAATATGTTTGACGCCGAAATTCGTCAGAAAACGGCGAAATTAAGTTGAGAAATGCGAAACTCGAATTTTTGAATTTAAAAACGTAAACCGTTTGGGAAATGCGAAACTCGGTCCAAATTCGGTTATTTCCCGTTTTCAAAAACCGGCTAAATTCAGTTCAAAAACTGGATGGGAACCCTGGCGCCTCTTTTTTCTGTTGCCTCCCATTTTGGCTACCTTCTCCCCAAACCCGCCCAATACCCAAACCCCTCCGCTCTACAATAGCCGAAACCCTAGCGGCCTTGCGCCGGCCATGGCGGCACCGCGCGCCACCAAGCGCCCCAAGTTTGCCTCCGGCGCGGCGCCGCCCCAGCGAGGGGAGGACGACTACGTGCCGGGGAACATAGTAGAGATTGAGCTCTTCAACTTCATGACCTACGACCGCCTCGTCTGCTGCCCCGGCCCTCGCCTCAACCTCGTCGTCGGGCCCAACGGGTCTGGGAAGAGCTCGCTCGTCTGCGCCATCGCCCTCGGTCTCGCCGGAGACCCCAGCGTATGTGCTCCATACCCTAATCGCACCGACCTGCTATGCTTGCTCCGCGGTTTTCACCGTAGTGTTGTACGGTTCAGTTAGTCACCGCGGTTGCGATATTCGTTGCAGATTCTCGGGAGGGCGTCCAGCGTGGGTGCATTTGTCAAGAGAGGGGAGGTTGCCGGGCACGTCAAGATCTCTCTCCGCGGGGATACACCTGACGACAAGATCTGCGTTACTAGGAAAATTGATACGAATAACAAGTCCGAGTGGCTCCTCAACGGTAATAGTGCCTCACTCCTAAAGCACCTGCATTTTCTGTGAAGTATCAAGCAAACGCAGTTACCACCCCCCCACCCACACACACACATACACGCACGCACGCACCAAAAAAAAAAAAAAACTCAACTCCGCACAGTGACTTACCCATGAAAGTGATTTACATTTTCTCAGCGGATGCATGCTCCTGACATGTGTTTTCCCTTCATGGTTGGTGTATTGGGTTACTTGTCAAAATCTTGGGTTGCTGTATTTCTTTATCGTCTTGGTTTTATGGTTGGGACATTTCCCCTTCTCCGTTCTCTCTTGTACACCTTACATGGGGGATTTTAGAGTGACAAGCTGATACTGTGATTGATGATGCTCTTACTTGTACTAGAGGAAATTACTGAAAGGAATGTTGCATTCCTCCATCAAGTGGAAATGCTAATATTTTACATAATCTTGAGTACTAGTTACAAACATACAACACAGAGGCGGGAAGAAACTCCCTTTTCTAAAACAAGTTACAAGCATACACAATTCTGTCATAATCTGTGGTGGTACAAATTTCATATCAACTTCCTCTCTGTCAGTTGGCTCAACGTCATATTCTCAAGGATGTTAATTAAGGTTGCCATGTTGGCCCTTGTCATGTAATTTCAGCAATGTCATTTCTTAAAGTGTATGCATGAGTACCTTTATTGTTTCTGTTTCTTTTCTTATTTTGGAATATGTTCCTCTCAGTTGGAGAAGTAGTTCTTCTGTGTAACTGATTTTTTTTTTCCTGCAGGTGCAACTGTCACAAAAAAGGAAGTTATTGACGTGATTAAGAAATTCAATATTCAAGTTAACAACTTAACTCAGGTTGGCCTTAATGTGCAGCTTCAGTTCGTGTAGATTTCTGTGTGTTGCATCACACATTTATATTTTTACTGCATGTTTATGATAGATCAATGAGCTGTTTGTCCTTAACAGAAGCAACTGTGGAGCTTTAACTTGTTTTGCTGTTCTGTGCAACACCTCTCTAGTTCTTGCCACAAGACCGGGTATCTGAATTTGCAAAGCTAAGTCCCATTCAACTTCTAGAAGAGACTGAAAAGGCTGTTGGTGACCCTGATTTACCTATTCAGCATCGCCAACTTGTAGAGAGAAGTAAGGAACTGAAAGCGTTTGAAGTGGTAATGCCAATCTTGCTCATATGATGTTTGTTTGCTTGGAAGTTTTAAGCTTACCTGACCCTTTCAGAAACAGTTTGTTAGGCTCTATCAGTTTACTGTTTATCATCTGCTCAATTTTTTAGGCTATAAGGCAAAACGAACAGACTTTGAATAATTTGAAGGCCCTCAATGCTGAACAAGAAAGAGATGTTGAGCGTGTTCGACTAAGAGATAATCTCCTTAGAAAGGTATGCTAATGTACTTTTTTTGTCCATATGTATGATTCTAATCATTAGTTTTGCTGTGTCACACCCGTGTTTCGGGGGCGCCAAGACCCGGGCGCGAAATATTCACCAAGTGTGCTGAGACCAAGTCTTACACATATGATGACTCATGGTACCGAAACGAATGTCACAACATTAATATATAACGGGGTTCTGTACAAAATAGTTAAATAATTTCATCATATGAAGACAACGATCCAATAACCCAAAGTTGACTGGGAGACGATGACTTAGACCTCTCGCGAACTCATCACAACATCCTCCATGCGGTACCTGTTCTTGACCTGTGGGGGATGTGAGTACATAAAGGGCCCTGTTTTCAAGTTGTCGACTAGTCGGCGACTAGTCGTCCAGTCGGTCTTGAGAGGCCGACTTGGGGGACCAACTCGACTTTTCTGACAAGTCGCTCGACTTGCCAACGACTCAAATATCTAAGTCGACTAGTCGTCGACTTGGGCTAGCAAGTCGGCCGACTTGTCCCCAGTTCGGCCCAACCAGTCCAAAGGCCCATTACAAAACCTAAACCCTAACTTACTTGAAGCCGCCCCTCACTGCAGCAAGCCGGCCGCCCCTCCTCTGCAGCACAGAGCTGCCCCTCCTCTGCAACACATATTTTCTTGCTATTTGTTTTCCAATTTGAACTATTTGGCTGTTATGACTTTTGAGTTTATGACTTATCACTTATGTGGCTGATTTGGTTCAGTTTGAGGCTTCAAATGAGGTAAGACTTGCTGTTTATTTCAGTTTCGTTCAATTTCAGACTTCAAAAGAGGTAAAACGTCCTCTTTCTTCATATATAATTGATATATTGTCTATATGAAGCCATTATATAGGCAAAACAACCACTATATTGGCAAGTCAACGACTAGTCGACTGACTTATCGACTAGTCACCAAGTCGGTACCTTGTCGACTCAACTCGACTTACCGACTTGAAAACCTTGATAAAGGGTGAGCTCATGTGAAGTGTAAGGGTTATCAAAGAATATGGTTAAAGCCGAGCATTGCTTTTAAAGTTGGTCAAAATTTTATTAGCAGTTACTAAGTATAAGTAGATACCAACCCAATTAAGTAAGAGATCAAGATTAATAACAACACCCACAATTCAATGCAAATGATAAATTGAGTTTAATTCCATAAATTAATCATGTGAGGGTCCGAGCTGCTCATGACCGTGAGCACGGCTGATATACTAGTTTTACACTCTACAGAGGGTGCACATCTTTACCCACAAGTCGTGTTATCCATTTGCCACGGAGTTGATCAGACCCCATACACCTCTACCAAGGAAGCGAGGCAGGGTACCACTACGAAGCTTTTACAAAGTTCCACTAACTTCAGAAAACCCGCTACAGTTTCTAGGAAGCGCAACATAGGAATCCTCCGTCTGAAAAGCCATCGCAGCAAAATCATCCCGAGAACCTCCCTATACCGACCACTCCTCTAGTGCCCTTGCCCCTTTCGGGTAAGGTAGTCGTCCACTAACTTTCCTAATTAGTCAGCCAAGGGCGTACCATATCACCCTTGTGGTAGCATTGTTTTCCCGGTGGTCGCTCCATTATCCAATTAACAATATGATCTTATCATGAACAATAATTAAACAACAACATAATTGGAACATGATCATAATAAAATATTAGTTTCCCAAAACCAGGTAGAGCAATAGCAAATCTACCCAATAATTCATCTGTTTGCAAGGTGGGAGATAAACAATGCTAGGGAAACCTATTAAGTCCCATCAAATTAACCTGAGCATGTCACAGTGATTAACAACAAACATTATTAGGTAAAAAGGAGTGATCAAGGGCACAACCTGCCTTAGACTTGAGATTTCCAGGTATCAACTTGATCTTCAGATTTCTCGTGACCTCACCGCTATTCGTAGCAATTCATACAAGCAGACAAGGAGCACATAAAAATAACAGTACACCAAACAGCGCAAGAATATTCTACGCACTGCTACCAGATCGTGGGTTCGAGAATCACTAAATTCGGAGTTACGTAACAAGATATGATTTATGGAAGATCCATGATTAGATATGAAAATTATGTTCTATGTGAATTAACATAAAGCATGTGAGAAAAATATTCTAAGTAACACCTTAACTCATCTCTAATCCAAGTTATATCTTAATTAAAGATCATATATTAGTCATATTATGATTATACATAGATTAATTGTGATACAGAAAGGTTAATCTATTAAACATAGGATAATAAAATATCTAATTATAAGAGTATGTAATATGATAAAATTAAGGCTATTAATGCTTAGGAAATTTTATTACAAAGCTATCGTAATTTGAACGTGTCAAAACAGAGCTAAAAGGCACAAGATGTAAATTATCTAGTATTATTGAGGTATTAAAAATCAATTTCGGAATTTGTTTCATCCTTTTCTGGAGTCAATGGGTTGCGACCATGATTCATATAAACGCGAGGGGTCTAGATGTTAATTGTAGGGGTTTATTTTATACTTCCTTCCATAAGGCCTGGACTGCGGTTTTATTCTGCAAACTACAGGGGCTCTTTTGCAAGTTCTCTTAGCTGAAGGGGTACGGATAGATTTCAACCGTTGGATCGACATTTGAGGGCTCGGATTAGATCGACGTATTATGCGAACCGGTACGCTATTCGGGCTGCAGGATTCGCGATCCACAGCGGTGAACGCGTAGTGGCCCCGGAACGATGGATCAGAGATCAAGGGTCCATACCAATCCGCGAAGGGGTACGCTATGGTTCTAATCACGACCTTCGGTTTACTGATCAACAGCCACCGCTACCCCCCTCGAATCGGTATCGAAGACCAAATCCCATCCGCCCACTAGCCCATCAACGGTCAGGGATCAACCACTAGACTCGATATCCCCTATCTAATCCGGACCGTCTGAATAGGATCCGATGGGCCCGGCGTCATCGTCCTCCCAGCGCTCAAGGGAGCGGCGGCGCGAAGTCCTTATTTCAAATTCAAATCCCTGTTGGGAGTTTAAAATTATAAGTATGCACCGTCATAATAACCTCCAGTATGCCAATGCAAGTATTACTTAATTATATATAAATTATTGATTTAAACGAATGCTCAAACTACACAACACATATACGATTTAAAAATAAATCATTATTTTGAGTATGTAGTTAATTATGGGTTCATTCAAAACTTATTACCCCTTATTTATCTTTTCTTAATATAAATATTTTTAGAGAGTGTTGATAAATATATATTTCAATAAAGAGATGACTAGATTCATATAGGGATTTTTTTATTTATTTGATCTCATATTAGAGAAGATGTCTATTAAATCTTTGGTGTATTTTTTTTCTTAAATCCAAAACAGGATTTCAGGGTGTTACACGCTGGTACTATGATAATAGTTTGTTTAATGTCCCATAGGCTGAATTAATGAAGAAGAAGGTGCCATGGCTGAAATACGACATGATGAAGAAGGAATTCATAGAAGTGATACAAGAGAAGGAGAAAATTGCAAAGCAAGAAATGGAAGAAGCAGCTAGAGTCTGGGAAGATTCAAAAGGCCCTATTGAGTATGTTCCATGGTTCCAGAAAGTTTCAGCTGTTCATTTTTGGAATGGACATTCCTTCTAGATGTTTTGAATTATTTCATACTACATGCGTTTCTTTTCGTTCTGGGAAAAGGGTTTCCTTTGCATGGATGGGCGAGTACTCCAATAATTAGAAATTGGGTCAGCTTCACCTCCAGTTTCGATTGGTATCGATGCACTTCTTTTTCATTCATGTTTTTTTTTCTTGCCTGATGAGATCAAAGCAAAGTTCTTGATTGCCATAGTTTGTTGATAACATAGCAATCTGTAAATTCAGTCAGTTACCCAGTTTAAATAAAATTTGGAAAATGGAACTGCCCATCCCTATGTGGCCAAATTTTTTTCTTGACAAAATTAAATGATTGCATCATCTACCCAAGGTGGAGACACAATGGGATTAACTCATAACATTAGTTGCACACCAACTCCTTTGCCGTCAAGCATCTCCAAAGTGTGATGCACCTAAGTTCCCATCCACACTGTTCCTTATTAGTTCCATAAATAATGCTTCTGGGCTTAT